>OZ012660.1:53029718-53373777 GCA_963942545.1 Oxycera nigricornis | reverse complement strand
ATAACGATTAATATGATCTAACATTCGTATAATTCAGTACAATTTCTTATAAATTAACCGCAAATGTTTTTTTTAATATTATAGGAAAACTTCAAAAATTCATTATTTTTTTGAAATTCTATCAAATTTGCACTGTTAGCAACTAATACTTTGAAAGATCAGATACTTTAAAGAGTTTTCATCCAATAAAAAATCATATTTTTTAAATTCAAAAACTGTTTCTAAAAAATAAATTATGAATACTTATGCTAAACAAGCCGCGAGGTGTGACCCTTGAGGTCCACACGGTCAACTTCCCAGTAATATCTACATAAACATCAACAACATTACAACAATGAGAGGTAATAGTAACAGGAATGAGTTAATATGAATCATATCGTCTACGGGAGGGTCCATTGATTATGTAAGGTTTTTGGTCGATGAGGACAGATTGAATATTCACGCGGATCAACCGGTGGGGGCCTTTTTGGTGTTGAAAATTTTTGTTGGTTTTCAAAATTTAAGCAATTTTTTTTAATTAAAGGACTATAAAAACTATTGAAAATCTGCTCAAATTATGCAAATATCTTAAAACTTTGATTGAATTTACAACAATTTGTTTAAAATAAAAGATATAAAGTAATAGCACTCGTATGAACCATCTTTACATGGTAACTTTGAATGATTTTTTTTATTTTTAATTTAGTTTTTTCATAATCATGGAATAAAATTTTGCCGGTTTCTCTCCAAAAACTGATAAGAATGTATAAATTTTATAAACTGGATCACTGTGCTGTGCAAATCAAGTTAAAAAATATTTTCTATGAAAAAAAACCATAATTTTTCGCATTTTCTTCTATTAAATTAAAAAAACGGCTAAAACGAATTTTTATAATGTTGAAAACTTCACAAAGATGTTAATACACTTCAACTGACACCTTAATGATGCAAATATTATATCTGGTTCGTGAGATATAGTGAATGATAAAAATGACCTTGAAAATCATGATGACTTTTAATGATTTTTTATTTTTAATTAATTTTTTTACGTAATCATGAGGAAAAGTTTTGATGACGTTTTTGCGAGCATTGTTTGGAGTACATAAATTTTATAAACATTGATCGATCGGACTTTGTTTACGTGAGTTATGCTCGTAGTATATGGAAAGTTCTTGTAATCGTCTCGAAAATCGAAATTGAAAATTTCAACATTTCTTTACGTTTTGAGGTCTATAGAGTATATATAAAGTGTTTTTAGAAAGGAAGATGTATGTGTGTGTGTGTACGTACGTTCGTGGATAGTTTTTTCTACGAGCATAACTCACGTAAACAAGGTCCTATCGACTTCTTTAAGGTATCAATTGAAGCGTCTTTGCAATCTTAAGCGCTGATTAGTTTTTGGGAAACTTTGGTCGGGGGGTTTGTTGTTTTGCCCCTTTGAAGTTCATTTCTGTCATGCGTTATATCTCGCGAACCAAACATACGATTTGTATCTTTAAGGAGTCAATCGACGCGTATTAAGAATTGTGTGAATCTATCAAACTTTTAAATAAATTCTTGGAGCGGTTTTTTTAATTCAAGAAAAATAAGTGCAAAAAATTAGGTTTTTTCATAAACAATAATTTTTTAACCTGATTTGCGAAACACAGTAACCAATGTTTATAAAATTTCTACACTACAAACAGTGTTTGTAAAATCATCATCAAACCTTTTCTTCATGATTACGAAACATTAAATAAATATTATATATTAAATATTAAATATTATCAAAATGTAATAATATATTAAATAAAAAATATTCTTAAATAAAATATATATTAATATTAAATAAAAAATAAAAAATCATTAACAGTCATCATCACCTTCAAGGTCATTTCTGTCATTCACTATATCTCACGAACCAGATATAATATTTGCATCATTAGGGTATCAGTAGATGTGTATTAACATTTTTGTAATGTGTTTGACATGATAAAGAAATTGTTTTAGCCGTTTTTTAATTTAATAAAAGAAAATGCGAAAAATTAGAATTTTTTTCATAAAAAATATTTTTTTAATCTGATTTGCACAGCACAGTAATACCAATTTATAAAATTAATACATTCTTATCAGTTTTTGAAGAGAAGCCAACAAAACTTTTTTCCATGATTAGAAAAAAGTAAACTAAAAATAAAAATTCATTCAAAGTTACAGTTTAAAGAGGTTTCATACGAATGATGTTACTCAATATCTTTCATTCTAAAAACGTTGTTTTAAATTCAATCAAAGTTTTATAATATTTGCATAATTTGACCAGATTTTTAATAGTTTTAAGAGTGTTTTAATTTTAATAAAAAAAACTGCTAAAATTTTGAAAACCAACAAAATTTCAATCAAATTTGCATTTGTGATAATCAACGCTCTGAATGGTGAAATTTTTTATAGTCAATACTTTGCAAGATTATATGCTTTAAAAATCTTTCATCGCATAAAAAATTGTAGTTGTTAGTAGATTTATTCTTTAGTAATCGTAAGATTTCAATTACTTCTTTTTTACTTTTTACACGCTATTGAACCTATTTTTGACTGCATATTATATATTTTTCAAGAGCAACAGAAAATAAGAAATAATTATCAATCTCATTTACGCAAAATCGTGACAAAATATAAATTCAGTGATTACGCCGGAATGATGGCTATTTTGAACGCAACTATTCAAAATGGCCATCACGCGACAAAATCTCTTTAGTGGGCGTAATAACAAAAACTGCATTCATTTTTGCTAGCACTCGTTTGTCCTTCAAGCATCGATATTAAAAATAACAAATAATGTAAAAAGGCTTTGTAGCCTGCCTCCCTCCGATTGATTCGCGTGAATATTCAATCAAACCAATCCACCAAAATCCTTATTTAATCGATTGACGCTCGCGTAGATGTTACGATTAATATTAAGTCATTCCAATAACTTTTATGAGAGTTACATTTTTATTCGTTAAAGTAGTAATATTTTCATAATTGTTATTGTGTTTAATATTTTTAATATTTATGTAGATATTACTGGGGAGTTGACCGTGTGGACCTCAAGGGTCGCACCTCACGGCTTGTTGGGGAGTTTTTATCATAACAGTAAAATTTTCTGTTTCAATATTGATGTTAATGTATGTGAAAGAAAGTAAAGTTAAGTAGTACTTTATGAATTAAATCTTTGCAAAGCGTTTCATGCACATTTTTTTATGGTGGAATAATTGTTTCTCTGATCAACATTGAGTATTTTTCAGTCAAATTAATCGCAATAATGATTAATTTTATTATAGTGTAACTAATTAAATCGTATTGCTTGATATGTATCTTCATGAAAAGATTTGGTTATAAATATACTGTGGTATTTATTGTTGCTTCATATTCATTGTTTTTATTGAAAGTTGTTTTGTTGAGATTATTTGTAATAGAAGTAATGTTTTTATAAACAAATATAATAGAATTTTCTTACAAACAATCAATCAATCACAAATTTCTCATTCAATTTTATTTGTTAAGATTTCAACTTCATCACATTTTAAATACCTACTCAAATTAGTCAAAGTCAAGATGATTTTTTTAATGATTATACGAAATTCAAAGTGTTGTCCTCAAATGGAGATTTTCACAGACAATTAAATTGCCCTGTAACTTCTGAATTAGAATTATTGTGTTGCTGAAGATATTAATGTATTTTTAAGTGCCCTGAATTGTTTTCCAATGGTGTTTTTGATCAAAGCAAATTATAACATAGTTTGTTTCACTTTTGATTTTTTGCGTATGCAAAATTTCCTCGAGAATTGCATACCAAAATGATGAGTGAATTTTAATTATTTTATATGTCTAAGAAATTTTGAAACAAAATTAGATAACCATTGTTTGAATGGGTAATTTATCTTCATTAGGTTTTAAATTATAATCTACGAGGTTTATCAACAAGTTCTGGCGGCCACAGAGTATAATCGCTGCTAGTTATTGCTGGTGGGCTTAGGTTAACTAGAGCACGAGTATTTGGTGTTCTTTATTAGTCTTTAACCTATTTTAAAGGGCACGAGTGAGAATTCTCTTTGCTTGATGAACGCGAAAAACGCCAAAAACGCGGTCGATAGATATTGGCCGTTCAGGTTTTCTAAAATTTAAATTCAATTATCTAAAAATGAATAATGTATGTAATTAGCAAAGCAAAGAAAATTAATTGCAAACATTTCTATTGAAAGATGATTAAGTTGCTTTGCAGACAATCGTTTAGTACACTAATATTTCAAAGTTTAGTAAAATTTAGCCCAAGAAGTACCAAAAGCTTAACAAATTTCTGGAGATTTGCTAAAAGTTTTATTTAGGGAAATGTAGTACATATGTATATGTACGACAAATATTTAACCTGAAGCTCTATGAAGTTCTAGTCGATGCTAGAAAGGATTTTTGTTTGCACTCCGCATTGCAATTAGCAAGATTAATTACACTGAACTAATTAACAACACTTTCGGCGTCGGTCTTTGCGGTGTCTGAATTAACTTTCTCAAGAGAGGCGTGCACGCGTTTTGAAGGCGAAAAGCTCTGACTTTCGCTTTCCGCTGGGTTGATCCGCTTCAATGGATACCGCCACTAGGCCGCGTTCCCGCTCAAAACGTCGCCTATCCGCCCGCCTTATCACTGTGCAAATAACTTACTCGCTTGAGACTGCTTCCGAACTCAGGTGTCGCACGCTGGATTGCTTCGTCCAACTCGGGGTCGTATTCCTCGTATATCATAGTGGGCACGTCACTTCAGCACATGTATCTAATCCACTAGCATCTTCACCACTTTGTATATCTTAGATGCATCGTCTGCACTGCGTTTTCAGTGCGGCAGGAAGGTTGAAAGTACACGGAGCCTTCCCAGGTAGCCTCCGACCCACGGCACCCGAAATGAACACGTTGGCACTCGACGAAGATACTGAAATCGTATCTGAAAGTACTGAGCACCTGCGCGGTGCGGTGGAGCCGTTCAGCTTCGGTACTCGAAGCTTTGCTGGCTGTTTGGAGCCGAAAGCTAGCCGCGTTGCAATGCGAGGCATTAATGCCGTTGCGAAGAAAATACTGTCTGATCCAGATAATTAGCTCAGAAGAAAAGATAGATAGCTGCTCGCGAGGGGGAACACTAGCAGATGCTTGTTATTTGCGGTTGGAGTTAGTTGCGTAAGTACCTTTACAATTGCCAATTTTTACGGATTTCGAAGAGATTCTTCAATTGATGGAGTCAGCAGCATTAAATAATAGAGGCTTGGTAGTGATTAATAAAAAGTCGATGCATCAAATCTTAACATTGATATTTTTTTCTAGGAGGGAGAGGTCAATATAATTTCCACACCAATAAACCTCCTGTCCACGTGAAAGCCTTAAGAGAATTATAGGCTTTGTCTCTTTTAAAAAATCGATGTTATTTTTTTAACTTATTTCGATAGAAAATATTCTCAAAAATATCGTGTTTAATTTTTAGAAAGATCCAGGCATTATTATTATAGTTATGCTCAATTTAATGCGCGCGCTCTGCGTATACTCGTAGACACACGTGGCGCTGTAAGGCTCCGCCCCCTTGTATAGTGTTTAGCCCTATATGTAAAAAAAAGTTCGAGTGATACATGAAAACAAGTATATTAACTGTAATATTGAATTTAAAAAGAGAATGCTGGCCCCATAACCTTGCCTAACCGATATTTTGTGTACTAGTAACATTTTGAGTTTTGCAGGAAAATCATCTCTCTCAAAACTTTAAAAGCATTTACGAGTATCTCAAAACCACGTGTGAACGACGGGTGTTTCAAAATATTGATTTTTTCTATTTTTTTAAACCCAAAAATCACAAAAAATCAAATTTCGAGAAATTATTTTTAACTGTCCGCCATTTTGTTTTTATTGTGTATAACTTGATAATTTTGGTTCAAACGATAGCCACTGACTTTTTACACAACACCATTTTGAATTTTTTATTTCAGATTATTTCTCGTTTCAGGATCATTGGCACCGTTTAATATGCATTTTTTATATGGCTGCTTTATACTTTAAGCTAAAATATATTTCAATATAAATTTGAAGCGTGTCTCCATGTTGGTTGTGTAAGTATTTACGTGCAAATAAAATGAAAAGCGGAATCAATCAAACGGTTTCTTCCTGAACATCCAAGAGTATTTGAATTTCCAGATACATTTCAGAAAAGCGTTATCCCCGTTATGGTCAAATTTTCGATTTTTATTTTACTTTTTAATTCCATTTCAAGAGTTCCCCATTAAAATTTGAAGTTGATCCCAGTGAAATTGATGAAGTTATGGGCTGTACAATATAGGTATCTCTCAAAAATGGACACGCGAACAGGATAACATTCGTATTAGCACAGCTGAGACACGGAACTCAAACAATAACGGCCGATACTTTTGAAATTTTGAACACTAATTCTGTAAACTTTTCACAAGGGAACGCTGTCAAGATATTTTATTTTTAGCCTATATTTTTTTCAAATAGGATTTTTTTTTAAAAATCACAATTTCAAAATTTTCATCAATTTTTTTAAAAATAACACCAAAAATGAAGTAAACAAAATAAATGAAAAAACTCGACAGCGTTATCTCAAGAAACTTATTAACAACAGAATCTTTTTGGTTTTTTGGTTTCAGATGATCCAGCTATTAGTTATGTTTCTCATGGCAATTTACCTTTTTTTGAGACGTCTATTTGGATGTAGTTACTGGCTCATTTTTAATATTTTTCAATAAAAAAATTAATTGATACTGTTTAATATATGTACTTTAGTATATTCTTTCAGTAAAAGAAATAACCTTTACCATATTGCTAAAAAAATCTTAAAACTCTGATTAAAAAAACAAGAATTAACCATACCCTTTGTGAAGGGGAATTCTTGTAATCGCTCCGCTTTAGGTTTTAAGGTCTAAGGTCTAAGTAACATTAAAGTATTTTTAGAAAGAAGTCTGAGTGAATGCATGTACGCACGTACGTACAGTGGTAGCCACGTAAATAAAACACTATTCTCACAGGCTGTTCAATTTAAATTTCCTGCAGCCAGGAATCGAATGTTTACATTTCTTATCCCATGACCACATATGTTAGAACTAGTTTTAAGCATCGTCATAAAATACGGAATGCATCTTCCCATTGCATTGTGTCTTTCAGTGTATAAGGAAGTGTTTTCATCTGATCACCTAAATAGTACACGCTTAGTTTTAGTGAGTCGAAGTGAATTTTCTTGACTAATAACAAATTTATTTGAAAGTAAGTACAGTTAACATTAGTTTTTAAGACTATTAAATATAAGAAAATATTTTTGTAGACGGGAAGAGGGCCACATTGCTTCGAAGAAAAGCGTGAGATCATCTACAACATGAAAGACAGAGGTTCAACAATTACGGAAATATCCAAGCACCTGCAGTGTTCGCGGATGGTAGTTTACAATACTTTACGTTATAATTACCTCTATGACAGTGCCAAAAACGTTTCGAGAGCTAAAACGTCAAGAAAAACTACGAAAATAAGGACAATGTTATATATAGAGCAAGTGTCGCCGACCCCTTTTCGAGCTCCAACGCGATAAAAAGCAGTATTCTGAAAGAAAACAATATTTCTGTGTCAGAGAGAACAATTAGAAGGCGTCTGCAAGAAAAACATCTGAGATGACGCTCAAAAAAACAACTGAGGATC
The DNA here is from genome assembly GCA_963942545.1 of Oxycera nigricornis. NCBI lineage: Eukaryota > Metazoa > Arthropoda > Insecta > Diptera > Stratiomyidae > Oxycera > Oxycera nigricornis. The sequence goes on along the minus strand of OZ012660.1, from coordinate 53,366,113 downwards.
CACCAAAATGAGGAAATCGTTTGCAAAGGAACATCTAAACAAATTGATAAGCTTCTGGACAAATGTGCTGTGGAGTGATGAATCCAAATTTTGCAGGTTCGGATCAGATGGGAAAAGGTATGTTTGGCGTCCACTTAACCAACAACACAATCCCAAATACACACAGAAAACTGTTTAACATGTTGACGGAAATGTGATGGTGTGCGCTGCTTGAGGACCAGATGATCCCCTTTGCAGAAGAATATATGCCACTAATATGGCGTTTTATGCACGACATTGATCCTAAGCACACTTCTCGTCTTGTGAAGGGTTACCTTAGTGATCAAAATGTCACCGTTTTACAATGACCCGCCCAGTCTCCTGATCTTAATCCGATCGAGAACTTGTGGAATGATGGCGAAACTCACATCAACAGGGTGAAACCTAGAAATGCCGCTGAGTTTTGGGACCAAATTCAGATCGCCTGGAGATCTATTCCTAACGAACGCTGTCAAACTTTAGTGCAGAGTCTACGATGGCGATGTGCAGCTGTGCTTAAGAAAAAAGGATCTCCAACAAAATATTAATTTATAGGGTTGCTTAAAAATATTTTTTTAAACTTTACTGCAATGCAAATTAATGTACTATTTATGTGGCCACGCATATTTTAATTAGTGTGTTTATATCTTTTTACTTACAAACAAGTACAGTCATCATTTCACATTTTAAATAAGCTTTTATAGTTTCAATAAATAATAAATAAGTACAAAATCAGTTGTTTCATTAAAAACTGGAAAAATGCCCTTTTGTTGATAGAACTGCAAGTGTTCTGTTTAGGTGTCCATCACTGTAAGTGTGTTCGTGCTCTTTTTTCTGGGAAAATAATTCTTGAAGAAAAAGTCGTCTTGACTATGGCTAGGTGTCAATGGAACTGTATTTGGAATGTTACGGGCTAATTTGATTTTGGTAAGTTTTGTTTGGATAGTTTTTTGTTTAGGCCCATGTAAGGTCATACCTGTCCTGCACCATATCTCGTGATAGAAACGTTGCATTGACTTTGCTCAAGTTTCAATCAAAGCGTAAAAGCATTTGTAAGACTTTTTTGAGATTTGAATAAATTCAATTCAGTTATTTTTTGATTTAATAAAGCAAAAGCAAAAATTGAGGCTGTTTTAAAAGAAATTCCTATCCGATTTGCACTTCTATCAAGTGACTTTTCTTCGATTGAAGCTTATAAAAATCGGAGGCTCTAAACGTTTCTTATCAAAAATAATTGAAGTTTGTTTCATGATTATGAAGAAAACAAGCCGCGAAATGCGACCCTTGAGGTCCACACGGTCAACTTCCCAGTAATATCTAGATAAACATTAAACATATTAAACACAATAATAATTTTGAAAATAATACTACCTTAAGTAATAATAATGAGAAGGTATTCATAGCAGTAACAGGAACGAGTTAATATTAATCATATCATCTACGGGAGTATCCATTGATTACGTAAGGCTTTTGGTGGATGCGGGTAGATTGATTTGATCAATCAATCAGTGGGGACCTTTTGTACGTTTTTTGTTATTTTCACATCGATGCTTCAAGGACAAAAGAGCGCTAGCAAAAATGAATGCAGTTTTTGTTATCACTCTCATTGAAGAGATTTTGTCGCGTGATGACCATTTTGAATAATTGCGTTCAAAATTGCCATGACTTCAGCATAATCCCTGAATTTACTCGTATATTTTTTCACGATTTTACATCAATGAGATTGATAATTACCTTATATTTTCTATAGGTAAATTTTGAATATGCAGTCAAAAATAGGTTCATTTGCATGTAAAAAGTAAAATGTTTTACAAATGATGATGGAGGAAGTAATTGAAATCTTACGATTACTAAAGATTGAATCTACCAAAAACTACAATTTTTTATATGATGAAAGCTTTTTAAAGCATATGATCTTGCAAAGTATTGACTAAAAAAAATTTACCATTCAAAGCGTTGATTACCACAAATGCAAATTTGATTGAAATTTTGATGATTTTGAAAATTTAAGCAGTTTTTTTAGTTAAAAGTCTGTAAAAACTATTAGGAATCTGTTTAAATTAAGAAATGACCTTCAAAGGGTCAAAACAACAAACCTCCCGACCGAAGTCTCCCAAATACTAATCAGCTCTTAAGATTGCAAAGACGCTTCGATTGATACCTTATCAAAGATGATACGATTTTGTTTACGTGAGCTATGCTCGAAGAAAAAACTGTTTTCGAACGCACATACGTACGTACGTACATATATACACACACATATATATACATACTTCTTTCTAAAAACACTTAAAATATACTCTATAGACCTCAAAACGCAAAGAAATGTTGAAAATTTCAATTTCGATTTTCGAGGCGATTACAAGAACTTCCCATATACTGAGAAGTTAAAAAATCGTCTTAAAAGCTAAACAAAAATTTAAATTTAATTGAGAACACCATTTATCCAGTTTTGTTAATTTTAATTATTTGGAAAGCTAGTACTTCGTCCATAGTCCTTTGTTTGCCATAACATTTTCAATTCGTTTTGGCATGCTTTCTACCAAGTTTCGAATCTTTTGGTGTGGGATTTTTGTCCATTCATTTTGTACTCTTTCCCAAAGTGCGACCATATTAGTTGGAGCATTTGCATAGTGTGAAAGCATTCTTTTTACGATTGTCCACAAATTTTCGATCGGATTTGAATCCGGGCTTTAAGCAGGCCGCTGCATAGTGTGAAATCGTTGCTTAGCAAGCCATTTTTTTCACAATTATGGCAGTATGCTGGGGATCTCCATCCTTTTGAACAACTATTTTGTCCACTGGATAAGCGAATTATTTTGTAAGATGCTAAGATAGTCTTCCTTTTTCATTATTCCTTTGATTTAAATTAATGGACCAAGGTTTTACCACATAAAGAAGCCCCACGCGATTAAATGACCGCCACCATGCTTCCGAAGAATTTTGAATTTGCGTGGATTTTTGTATAGGAACGGCTTTCATTTGTTCTATTAATTTAAGAATAGTATTCCAAGTATTCAGTACAAAAGGAATTTTCTCATTATCTGTGGTAGAAAAAAAGTTATATAAAAGTTACTAAAAATCATTATCTATGTATTCACTTTTGTCCACTACTGTAGATTTAGAGTGAGTACGGAAACGGACCAAGTTGGAGACTATTGTATATATGTCGCAACATCGGCGAATGGAATAAAATTTCAGTCATAGCATATGAAATGCTGAATATGTCATTAGATCTGGCAGGGCCAATCAGAGAGGTTGGAGTTTAATTGATGGTGGTGAAGATGAAACAAAAAGCACTCATCTAAAAGGAGTCTGCTGGATTGCAAAGTAGGAAGTTGTAGCAAGGAAAGTCGTCGTTCATATGGCATATATGTAATTTTAAATTTACAGATAAGGAAACGAGTAAATTTGTGCTGTACTGATCAGGACAGAACCGAACTACAGAATCCAAATATTGATAATGTGGTGACCAAACTGGCAAGCAATATTCAAGGATGGGTCTAACCAAGGTATATAGACAGACAAGGTAAACCCGTTAGAAAATCGTCATCCTACTTCGCTCGCGCATTTCACGCACTCTACGTCATAGATTCAATGAAATTAGGGCTGCCAAAGTAAAAAATCAGAGACGATGCATGTGGCAAGACAAAATATAACGAAATGTCACATTTGAATCAGTCGTTTGGAAAATGCCTCATGTAAAAAATTTTGAAAATTGTCAGGCAACAAAAACGAATGGGCATTGTAATCAATATAAAAGATTTGGGAATAAACTAATGTGTAGACAATATTCAAATGGTTGTAGCGTTGCAGAATCAAAGAAACTCTTAAAAAACGAGCACACGTGATTTGTGCTAGTAATGACGAATTTCGACGTATGTAGTAAGAAAGCCCTACGACTCAATAACAAATTGCACTTTGATTCTATGAATACGATAATGAAGTAGAAAATTCAGTAAAAGGAATTGTCACCGGCTTATTCTGGGTAGCTCATGTCCTTATCGTAAGAGACACGCATGTGGGTGTTATTAATAAACACAATAAAATAACGCTTTGTCGGTGCAAATTATATTTGTATTTTGCAGGTGTAAATTATATTTTAAAATAAGACTACTTAACCAATCGCTGCTTGACAATGTAGTCACGTAAACGAAAGGTTCAAAAACTTGCTACCTAAGCTGCAAATTACACGTTTTTCTTCAAAATCATTACAGTTGTTTCTTTATATTTCTGCTCCGCCTCCACCACCTATATAATTTAATTACCAATGTTTACACACTCTCATGCAACATATGCACATCATCTATCTTTTCCGTCCAATACGTGTCACTTCACCCAGCAGGAAAATCACATCTTGTTTTTTGAATTACCCGGACCTTAATATAGCATTAAGTAATATTAACTGGGAGTGTGGGCTACTACATCTATCGTGTGATGCTGCTGTCGACCTATTTTATAACATTCTAGAAGTAATCCTTCCACAATTTGTTCCTGATCCAATTTGGTTTACTACTGAAATCCGTCGTTTGCTTCATCTAAAAGAATCTTCCCGCCTTTGATACAAACGTCATAATATCCAAGATGACTTAGCTCAATACAAAGAAGTTCGCACTCTGACCAAACTTAAATTAAATCAGGCTCGTCTCTCATACTATGAGAATGTTGAAAACTCTATTAGAGCAGGCAACGTGAAGGTTTTTTGGTCACATGCCAAAAAAAAATTCGCGGCTCTCGCGCAACTCCTTCAGCCTCCATGTATCTTGGTACTTCTCATGCCAATCTACCCCAGACTTGCTGTAACTTACTTGCACAACACTTTCAATCCATTTTCTTATCGCCTAAACAGATTGCCAGTCCCAATATAAGATTCAGGCACTTACTGTCATCTCACCGCCCTACAGATCATCATTTCTTGTTGAATCTCTGATAGAAAATCTTGACCAAAATGTAGGAGTTGGTTCTGATGGCCTTCCTACCCTTTTTTTAAAGCGAACGAAAGATGTTATCAGCCTTCCGCTGAGCATAATCTTTAATAAAAGCATCACTGCCGGAACATTCCCAAACTATTGGAAAGATACTCTTCTTGTTTTAATATATAAAGATGGCCCCGCTAATTGAGCGTCAAACTACCGACCAATTTCCCTACTTTCGGTCTGCTCCAAGCTACTGGAAAAACATATTCATAACTTTATTCTCTATCACTTTGGTCATCTGATTGCAAAAGAGCAACATGGTTTTCGTTCCCTTCACTCCACTTCCTCTAATCTTGTTGGCTTTACAAACTTTGTTGCAAATTCTTTCGAGTCCAGACTGGACGTCCATGTTATTTATACAGATTTTGCAAAGGCATTTGATACAGTGCCTCATGATATTCTCTTAAATAAATTAGTCACCCTTGGCTTCCCAGACTTTCTTTTGAGTTGGCTATCTTCTTATCTTACCGACCGAAGCTGCCGTGTAGTTTTCAATGGCTGCACCTCGTGTCCGTTTTCTCCAAATTCAGGTGTCCCTCAGGGCTCAATTCAAGGACCGCTTCTCTTTCTACTTTTCATAAATGACCTGCCTTATCGCTTCTCTTGTGAATGGTTTTTACATGCCGACGATCTTAAGCTTTTCGCTCGCATAAAAAACTATAGTGATTGCCTCAACCTGCAAGATAACATCAACATCTTGTCTAGCTGGTGTTTAGAAAATGGCCTAATGCTTAACGTAGACAAATGCTTTATAATGTGTTATTCTTTGAAAAAAAAACACCATTTGACGACATCTACCATATTAACAACAGTAAATTGAAAAGAGTTAACACTATCAAAGACCTTGGAGTTATTTTCGATGAGAGACTTCGCTTTAATTTTCACTATTCCGAATTAGTAAATCGTGCATCACGTATGTCTGGATTCGTACTTTGAACTTCCCAACACTTCTCCTTTATCGAAAGCTCCCTCGCACTTTATCAAACCCTGGTGAGAAACATTCTCGAGTATGCTTCGGTTGTTTGGTCGCCTTATCATGCTTGTGATCGTACACTGCTTGAGTCCGTTCAACGTAAGTTTACACGATCTTTGTTTTATAAATTGGCCTACCGTATACGGAGTATCCTGATCGGTTGAGAATTTTGAAACTTCCCTCACTTCTTGATCGCAAAGTACTTCTCGATCAATGTTTTTTGTATAAGTTATATACCAGCCTCACCATGTGTCCTGCATCCGAAAGCATAGCACTTCGCGTTCCTTCCCATAACACCAGAAGTTTCAACTTTTTTAACCCCACCATTGCTTGGCTTATACTTTAACTCTCCTTTGCAGATAATTTAACTTTCCTTTGCAGAGAATAATGAGACAGCATGATGCACTTCAACTTGTTCCTATGTCCTCATCTTTTTATTCTTTTAAACGTACTTTAACTTCGAAACTTGAAACACTGTAATTTTCATGTGTAATTAGATCTAATCTGTTCATTGAATTTTCCTAAATAAATAAATGTTTATGAAAAATGATGTTAAAACAACAGCAATGCTATTGAAAGTTCCATACTTCTAAAAAAAATATCTTACAGAAATTGAAATTTTAGAAGCGTCCCATATATGGTCGGAATCCATAAATAAATTACGCGTCTCAGTGTATCTGAATCATAATTATATAAAAATGTAAATTCATTCTAGTTGTGAAAGTACTTTACTAATCGATTATGGTCTGACCGATTACAATCTGATGTTAAGTTGTCTTGCAAAAAACAGTTGCGGTGTTTTTAAGGCTGGAGCCAGAAACTAATTGTTTTTAAAATCGGGTAGATATTATTTTACAGGACCTTAGGACATTTGTATTATGTGTTGAATCAACATCAAGAAGCCGCAAAGTCTAGTCTATTGATTTTTTATCAAGCGGCATGAAAATATCTCGCTTTGACTTGACTAGGTCAAAGTTCAAATGTTATCAGCGGCTAAGTACTATATGTGTACTCAACTTACTACAATAAAGTGACGGAATGTAGCCAAAGTAAGTTTTGTTTGTTATTGTTTCCGATGTTCCTGATTTACTAAGCTAGTGATGGTTGTTTGAATATTTCTGCAAGCTTTTTCACATTTGGAATCTCGAGATAAGGTTGATTGGATTAAGTGATTGAAAACAGTGCAGTCTTAGAGTTTAACAGATTCAGTGTTCTTTAAGTAGTGAATGAGTGTTGATGGATCTTGCACTGAATTGTGCACTTGAACATAAATATCGTTATTCGACGATGATGCAGTCAAAAGCTCAAAACGGAAAACGGCTGTTTTCAGTGCACTTGGTGTTTTTTATGATATCTTTTCGATGTGTGGCCATGGCAGAGTTTCGCGGAGTGTAAGGTAAATGATTTGAAGATTCACTGGTAGTCATAGCTTCATTCATGTGGATGGTTGTTGGTGCAAGAAATGTAGAGTGCCAGTTTTTTTCAACAATTTAGTTGGTGCATTGCATTTTTCAGAACCGATTCCAGACATTGGAAAAGCGTTGGATATGGCAGCGATTTTATTGAGTGGCAATCTTGAGGAGGTATGAATTTTCAAGTGTGAAGCGTTTATGGATATTTAAAGCGAGAAATGTTTAATTTGCTTCGGTTGAATATCATGAAATTCTTTTATCATGACAAAATGAAATTCTGCTTTAGGCAGGTAGTGTAATCCAGTTTTATCTGCTCTTTTCCACACTCAAATATTTGTTTAGTCTTGAATTTGGTATTTACCTTAATTTTGTTATAGTCATGGGCTTAACTTTACCAAAAATATGAATACGGCTTGTACCTCTACTTATTTTCTACATGATGTGACAAAAGCTCATACATGCAATCAATCGTATTAACCTTTCCTCCCCGTAGGATACGTAGAAATTCTTTTACTGTACTATTTTTGGGTAGGTTCTATGATCATGCAGTAATGGCTTAAACACTGAATAATCATTAAATCTTCATTGCATATACTTTGCAATTTGACTAAAATTATTCGTTTACCTTAAATGCTTTGGGAACTCTTTACGAGAGATTCTAATCATTTTCATTGTTAGGAAATAGTAAAGCTACAAAGTCGGAAAATGGGGACATTACCAGTGACTTTCGAAAACATTTACGCCGAATTGGATCGAGGTGAAATGTAAGTTCGCGAGACATAACACAAGATTGGTAACTTCTCAACGTAGATGCCTTTTCAATCTAGAATTTTGCTGAAACCAACTCTGAAACATTTGCCGACTCCAACCATCCAAGATGTCGACCTGAAATTGGACGCCTATTATCTAAAAGTGGCTGCTGAATGGAGCAATTTAACTGTATATGCTTCGTATGAGTCATATTACGAAAGAGGTGTGGCACCTCCATTACGAATCGATGGTAAATTGAGGTGAAAAATATTACGAGAGTTACTGTGAAATATTGGGCATTCTATTGGAAATAATTGCAGCTTTCGATGGGAATCAATCAAAGTCAATGGATCAGTTGGGATTTCTTTTTTAGAGAACCGAATGCAAATATCGAACAGTGATATTGATTTCGATTTTGGATCGATGTGTTTGGATGTAGGTAAAATAAAAATTTGCTTGATTACTTCAGCAAATGAGCAGGCATAAAAATATCAACTGCGAATATGAGTATAGCTCGAAAATGATCCTCTTTTGATTTGCTTTCAGATAGTTGATCATAAGTCCGAGCATGTCACTGAGAAGGCTGTTATCGATGCCTGTAAGTACAAGTTGGATGAATAAAAATATAGTTTTGATTTTGAATAATCGACGAATTTTCAACATTTCTTTTCGTTTTGAGGTCTATAGAGTATATATAAAGTGTTTTTAGAAAGGGAGATGTTTGTTTGTGTGTGTGTGTATGCACGTACGTACGTACGTACGTATGTACGTTCGTGGACAGTTTTTTCTACGAGCATAACTCACGTAAACAAAGTTCTATCGATTTTTTTGACGTGTCAATCGAAGCGTCTTTGCATTTTTAAGAGCTGATTAGTTTTTGGGAAACTTCGGTCGGGGGGTTTGCTGTTTTGCCCGTTTGAAGGTCATTTCTGTCATGCGTTATATCTCGCGAACCCAACGTACGATTTCCGTCAACAAGGTGTAAATCGACGCGTATTAACACTTATGTAATTCTATCAAGTTTCTAAAGAAATTCTTCGAGCCGTTTTTTAATTTAAAAAAAAAGTGTAAAAAATTGTTTTTTTTCAAAAGCAATAAATTTTTAACCTTATTTTCAAATCCAAGTAATCAATATTTATAAAATTTATACACTCCAAACAATACTTATAGAAACATCATCAAAACCTTTTCTCATGATAACGTAAAAAATTAAATTAAAAATAAAAAATCATTAAAAGTCATCATGATTTTCAAGGTCAAGGTTTTTTTTATTATTTATTCACTAAATCTCACAAACCAGATATAATATTTGAATCATTATGGTGTCAGTTGACGTATATTAACATCTTTGTGATGTTTTTAACATTATAAAAATTCGTTTCAGCCGTTTCTTTAATTTAATAGAAGAAAATGCGAAAAATTATGGGTTTTTTCCCTACTACTAAATATTTTTTTAAACTTGATTTACACAGCATACATTCATACAGCGCATACATTCTTATCAGTTTTTGAAGAGAAAGCAGCAAAATTTTCTTCCATGATTATGAAAAAACCAAAATCAAAATAAAAAATCATTCAAAGTTACCATGTAAACAGGGTTTATACGAATGATATTACTTTATATCTTTTATTCCAAAAAAATTGTTGTAAATTCAATTAAAACTTTTAAAATATTTGCATAATTTGAGCAGATTTTTAATAGTTTTTATAGTCGTTTAATTATAAAACCGCTTAAATTTTGAAAACCAACAAAATTTCAATCAAATCTGCATTTGCGGTATCAACGCGTTGAATGGTAAAATGTTTTGTAGTCAATACTTTGCAAGATCATATGCTTTAAAAAGCTTTCATCGAATAAAAAATTGTAGTTTTTAGTAGAATCATTCTTTAGTAACCGTAAGATTTCAATACCCATCATCATTTGTAATACATTTTACTTTTTACATGCAATTGAACCTATTTTTGACTGCATATACAAAATTTTTCAAGACCAAAAAGGCCCCACCGATTGATCCGCGTGAATATTCAATCTGTCCTCGTCGACCAAAAACCTTACGTTATGAATGGACCCTCCCGTAGACGATATGATTCATATTAACTTATTCCTGTTACTGCTATGAATACCTCTCATTGTTATTACTTAAAGTAGTATTATTTTCAAAATTATTATTGTGTTTAATGTTGTTGATGTTTATGTAGATATTACTGGGAAGTTGATCGCGTGGACCTCAAGGGTCGCACCTCGCGGCATGTCTTATTATTTACTCACAAACTTGAAAATACTTCTGGAAATATTTTTCACCATAGTGTCCAAAACACATTAATTAAAAAAATACTATTAACAGTTCAAGTGTTAAATTTAAAACCTGCTTCTTTCATCTTCAAGGTAAGGACATCGCTTCAAAACTGTACTGGGACTTGCGGTGGGAATTGAAGTCATCACTCGCGGCAAAACTAAGTGATTTGTTGGCTACCTTTAAGCTCTCTGAATTGTTCAGGACTCACGAGGAAGTTGACTTTTATCAGTACAACAGTCTTTAAAATGAATTTTCAATTAAAAAAGTATACAATGTTTAGGCAATCATCCAACATCTTTACAGTAGCGGCTAATCGCATTGTAGATGGTTTTTTGGGAGCTTTCCAAAAAACAATTACTGCCAGACGGATCAAAAAAGTACCGCTCAAGGATATTCGAAAAGTTTTGAATGCTAAACTTGGTACTGTAATCAAATATCTGATAAGACTGTCTGCTCTAATCCACACTTCTCAGGAATCGTAAGTTTACAAGGTGACTTTAATGCATTGCAAGGGTATGCAGGTGATTTATCAACAATTCAAAGAGTCGGTGATTTTTCTGTGTGGATAAAAAATCCAGAGAAGCATCTTCAACTGACTGGGTTTTTAAATTTTACGGACTTTTCGGTGCTCTCAACGTTTCAATGTATTCATTGAAATATATTTAATTTTTTAATGTATTTAAAGGCCAGTTATGAACATTACGAGGCTAGCATGGGCAATGTTAAGGTACTCGGGAGCGTTAAGCCTCAATAATGAGTAACCTTGTGGAGTACAAAGTTTTCGTGCTACCTGATTCCAAGAGTTCATTTGGCTACAATATCACAATTGATAAAATTCAAGTTGTTCGTCTTGGGTGAGAAATTCCGAAAGATTTCTAAAGGACTTTGATTCTAATTGTATATATTTTAGTCACATATCTATTGAGGTCACTGGAATGGGTCCTTTGAATAATTTTGTATCCTTGATCGCTTCGATGGTAGTAAACCACTTCAAACCGGATATCATTGCAGAAATAAATAAGGTAAGCACTCAAATTTCATTGACAATTGATAGTTATTTTCAGAAACCGCAATCACGTTTCGTTACTTTTGACTTGAGAAATTACTTCAACTGAGGAATTTTTTACAAGTGACTGTTTGGTCAAAATATGCGCTGAACTATGTGAGATTATTGTTTGCAAGTTCTGTGGCAGACAGAAATTGGAACTGAAGAGGAAATTCAGGATCCGTAAAAAAAGTACAAGATATTGCTAAAAAATGATATTTTTCAACTTGCAGCTTGATGTAGTATCTACTATTAGGTTTATTGGCTTACATCAACTGACTTTAAATTTTTCGTTCTTCAGAATCTCAGTTACATTATGAACACAGTCACCAGCCAGACCTATCTCATCGGCAGTTAAATATCTGATGTCAATTAGTTTTATTTTTAAGTTAAGTTAGAAATTAAGATATTATGTTCAAGCTTTTATTGTGAAACAACTAGATATTAATCGTTAAAAACAACCAGATCGTTGATCAGTGAAAATTAAATCTGAAAAATGTGTTTGGCATTCAAGCAGTATTTAGTGAAAACTCGATACACTTAAATAAATAATGATGTTACCTAATTACTTAAAAATACACTTTGTCTTGTTGTCATGAATTTCATTCCTTAGTTTAACGTTTGATTTTGTTTTTTAAACTATTAAGTAACATAACATGAGACATCAACTGAAAATAAAAAATTTCAAGGTCCCAAAGCAAGCTCAGCAAAAATATTAATTTTCTAGTTGCTTATTTTTAATTTCCCAGTATATGGGAAGTTCTTGTAATCGCCTCGAAAATCGAAATTGAAATTTTCAACATATCTTTACGTTTTGAGGTCTTCAGAGTATATTTTAGGTGTTTTTAGAAAGAAATATGTATGTATGTGTGTGTGTACGTACGTTCGCAGACAGTTTTTCTACGAGCATAACTCACGTTAACAAAGTCGTATCGACTTCGTTAAGGTGTCAATCGAAGCGTCTTTGCAATCTTAAGAGCTGATTAGTTTTTGGAAAACTTCGGTCGGGGGGGTTTGCTGTTTTCACCCCTTGAAGGTCAACCATGTCATGCGCTATATCTCACGAACCAAACATGCGATTTTCATTATTGAGGTGTCAATCGACGCGTATTTATATTTTTATGATTCCGTCAAAAAAGCGTTCGAGTCGTTTTTTAATTTATTAAAAAAAAGTGCAAAAAATTAAGGTTTTTTTCATAAACAATACATTTTTAGCCCGATTTACATAAGGCAGTGATCAATGTTTATAAAATTTATGTACTCTAAATTGTGTTTGAAGAAAAAACCAGCAATTTTTTTCTAATTTTCATGAAAGAAATTAAATTAAAAATAAAAATCATGAAGTCATCATGACCTTCAAGGTCATTCACGTCATTCTCTATATCTCGCGAACCAAATATAATATTTGCATCACTGAGATGTCAATCGACACATCTTAACATTTTTATGATGTTTTCATGTTTTCAAAAAATCTTTGGAGCCGTTTTTTGATTTTTAAAAAAATTGCAAAAATGTAAGGTTTTTTCGTAAAAAGAAAATTTTAAACCGGATTTGCACAACACAGTAATAAATTTTTATAAAATTTATATTATCTTATCAGTTTTTGAAGAGAAATCAGCAAACCCTTTTTCCATGGTTACAAAAAAAACGAAATTAACAAAAAAAAATTATTCAAAGTCACAATGTAAAATGTGTTCATACGAATGATATTACCTGATTACTCTTATTCTAAAAACATTGTAGTTGAATCAATCAAAGTTTATTAATATTTGTATAATTTGAGCAGATTTTTAATATTTTTTACAGTACCGTGTTTTAATTTTAATAAAAAACTGATTAAAGTTTGAAAACCAAAAAAAAATCAAATTTACATTTGTTGTAATGAACGCTTTGGATTGTAAAATGTTTTGTAGTCAAAACTTTGCAAGATCATATACTTTGAAAAGCTTTCATCAAATAAAAAATTACTGTTTTCAGTAGTTTTGTTCTTTAGTGTTTGTAAGATTTCAATTACTTCCTCCATCATCATACGTAATGCTTTTTACTTTTTACATGCAATTAAACCGATTTTTGACTGCACATCCAATGTTTTTCAAGACCAACTGAAAATAAGAAATAAGTATTAGCCTGATCTTTGCAAAATCGTGAAAAAATACAAACACAATGATTATGCTGAAGTCATGGCGATTTTGAACACAACTATTCAAAATGGCCACCACGCGACAAAATCTCTTCAGGGTGCATCATAACAAAACTGCATTCATATTTGCTAGCGCTCTTTTGTCCTTCAAGCATCGATATGAAAATAACAAATAACGTAGAAAAGGCTTTTTAACCTACCCCCACCACCCACCGATTGATCCGCGTGAATATTCAATCAAACCAATCCACCCCCCATCCACCAAAAGCACTACGTATTTAATGGACGCTCCCGTAGATGACACGATTCATGTTAACTCATTCCAATTACTGTTATGAATACCTCTAATTATTATTATTTAAAGTAGTAGTATTTTCAAAATTGTAGTTAATATTTTTAATATTTATGTAGATATTACTGGGAAGTTGACAGTGTGAACCTCAAGGGTCGCACCTCGCGGCTTGTTAAAATAATGTTTTGGCAGGATCAAGTTTTGAGCATAAAGCATATTCCTTAAAGCTAAAAAACTGGAGAATTGTAGCTTAGATATTCTAAACTTTATCAAATTTACGAACGTGCCTTTCACGCTCAGCTTATGCTTGAGAACTATGACTGAAATAAAAAAAAATATTTATCGACGATCAACTCATCCATTTCGGTAAATATTGCATATCTACTAATAAAATCACCATATTCGTTAAAAGCAAATATTTGACATGTTTTATCGTTAAGGACGTCCAAGTTTTATCTGTTTTCCAGTTTTGCATTTATGACGCAGCATTTTAGGGAGATTTGTTATCAACATTCACACAACCATTCGAGAGAAGAAGAATTTCTCAGATTTTATTATCGCATTTACAAGCATTTATGGGGAAATCGTATAAAATAAAACCTGCTACAAGGCGATGATGGCATACGAGCCGTTGTTGCTTCGACAGACGTTATTCATTTTGAACTTCAAATTTAATCGTGAAAAGGTCCTTGGGAAAGCAAAAGCTATATAAGCAGCTTCTCTGCAAAAGTATCGGTGCAGCAGTTTTGATTTAACGCTTTGCATATCTGTTAGTCTTTTATGCGAAGTGTGAGCTGTTCATCATGTTTGCTGCACCGGTGTTCAGACTAGGATTTGGAAAGAATTATTTAGATGAAAGGATAGTAATCGAAAAACAACACCGTGCACAAGTTCCATACACAATCTATAGAACGCTGAAATATTCATCGCCACATCCAACATGAAACGGACTCTGCTCGAGGGCAAAACACAACATTGTACTTGCTGTTGCTAAAGTACGTTTGGTGAGCAGGTACAAAGGATGGTATCCAATTGCTCAGGTGAAGGAGACATCGTGCTCGGGGCATCCTTACAAAAATAGTTTCGTGTAGTCTAGCAAACCAGGCATATGGATTCTAACTTACACTACTCTGTCTATAGGTCCTGCTCTTGGTCAGGTTAACTTTATTTATAGGAAATCAATAGATAGCGAAGTGCTCAAAAAATTGTTTGAAAATTGGAGTGCTATTGTTTTCCGCGTTTACTTTGAAGTTGCACGAGCCACCAGTGTATGAGACCATGAGTAAATACTCATTTGGAAATGTAACGCTTTGAATAGTTGAATCGACCTTGTGCTTTGTAATGTATATGAATATTTCTTTGATACCATTCACCCCCAAAATGGTATCAACTTTGCATGAGGAATGTTTTCGATGGCGGATGAAGATAGAAGCGTCGCAAAATGTAGTTTCAATTTGATGAACAATGAATTTGTTATCATGCAAGTGATGTTGTTTTCTAACACGATAAAATCCCGGTTTTAGTTTTTTGGCTTGAATCTTAAATATTTAGAAGCTAAATTCATATTAGAAGAAAAATTTCATTCAGAAATCATATTTGTTAGAAATAATTTCCAATACAAAATTCAATCCAAAATTTTTGCAACCCAAGCTTGTCGAAAAAATCTATTACAGTTTTTTCAACAGTTATTACTCTAAAATCTTCACCAAAACCACTCTTTTTGAATAAAGGGCATTATTGTTTAAAAAAACAAGCCGCGAGGTGCGACCCTTTATGTCCACACGTTCAACTTCCCAGTAATATATATATTAAAAATGTTAAACAAAATAATAATTATGAAAAGTGGTCTATTTTAAATAATAATAATGTACCTTTTATAACAGTAATTGAAATGACTTAATATTAATCGTATCATTTACGGGAGCGTCCATTGATTACGTAAGGTGGATGGGGGTAAGGTGGATGGGGTGTTGATTGGATATTTACGTGGATTAATCGGAGAGGGGACAGGTTACAAAGTTTTTTTTACGTTATTTGTTATTTTCATATCGATTCTTGAAGGACAAAAGAGCGCTAGCAAAAATGAATGCGCTTTTTGTTATTACGCCCACTGAAGATATTTTCTTGCGAGATGGGCATTTTGAATAGTTGCGTTCAAAATTGCCATCACTTCGGAAGAATCACTGAAATTGTAGTTTTTCACGATTTTATATCAATGAGACTAAGAACTGTTCCTTATTTTCAGCTTGTCTTGGAACTCGTTGAATATATGTGAATATTGTCAATAATCGTTTTATTTGCATGTAAAAAGTAAAATGTATTACAAATGATGATGGAGGAAGTAATTGAAATCTTACGAACACTAAAGAGCAAAACTACAATTTTTGATTTGATGATAGCTTTTTAAAGCATATGATCTTGCAAAGTATTGGCTACAAAACATTTAACAACTCGAAGCGTTGATTACCACAAATGTAAATTTGATTGAATTTTTTTTTGGTTTTCATAATTTTAGCAGTGTTTTTATTAAAATTGAAACACGGCACTATAAAAACTATTCAAAATCTGCTCAAATTATGCAGTTATTAATTTCTGTGATTGAATTAGCATTAATGTCTTTAGACTAAGAGTAATCAGGGAATATAATTCGTATCAACCCTTTTTACAAAGGTGCTTTGAATGATTTTTTATTTTTAATTTGTTTTTAACTTCCCAGTATATGGGAAGTTCTTGTAATCGACTCGAAAATCGAAATTGAAATTTTCAACATTTCTTTACGTTTTGAGGTCTTACGAGTATATTTTAAGTGTTTTTAGAAAGGGAGATGTATGTGTGTGTTTGTGTGTGTGTATGTACGTACGTCCGTACGTACGTATGTGCGTTCGTGGACAGTTTTTTCTACGAGCATAACTCACGGTGTCAATCGAAGCGTATTTGCAGTTTTTTCTACGAGCATAACTCACGGTGTCAATCGAAGCGTATTTGCAATTTTAAGAGCTGATTAGTTTTTGGGACACTTCGGTCGGGGGAGTTTGCTGTTTTGCCCATTTGAAGGTCATTTCTGTCATGCGTTATATCTCCCGAACCAAACATGCGATTTTAATCATTAAGGTGTCAATCGACGCGTATTAACATTTATGTCAATCTGAGAAGTTTTAAAAAAAATCATTGAGGCGTTTTTTAATTTTTTTGAAAAAAGTGCAAAAAATTAGGTTTTTTTCATAAACAGTAACTTTTTAACCTGATTTTCGAAACACAGTAATCAATATTTATAAAATTTATATACTCCAAATAAATTTTGTGCAAAAACCAACAAAATTTTTTGTCATGATTACGAAAAAAAATTAAATTAAAAATCAAAAATCATTAAAAGTCATCATAATTTCAAGGTCATTTCTGCCTTTCACTATATCTCACGAACCAAATATAATATTTGCATCACTTAGGTGTCAATCGACGTGTATTAACATTTTTGTAATGTTTTTATATTAAAAAAAATCTTTGGAGGCGTTTTTAATTTAAAAAAAAAATTGCAAAAATTTAGGATTTTTTCATAAAAAATAAATTTGTTAACCAGATTTGCACAACACGGTAATAAATGTTTATAAAATTTATAAATCCTTATCAATTTTCGGAGACAAACCAGCAAAACGCTTTTCCATGATGTTTAAAAAAATTAAATTAAAAATAAAAAATCATTCAAAGTCGCCATGTAAAAAGTGTTCATATGAATGATTTTACCCGACTACTCTTATTCTGAAGACATTGTTGTTAAGCCAAAAAAATTGCATAATTTAAGCAGATTTTTAATAGTCTTCATAGCACCGTGTTATAATTTTTATATCAAAACTGCTTAAATTTTGAAAATAAAAAAAAAATCAATTTTGCATTTGTGGCAATGAACGCTTTGAATGGTAAAATGTTTCGTAGTCAATACTTTGCTAGATCATATGCTATAAAAAAAGCTTTCATCAATATGAAAATAACAAATAACGTAGAACCCCCCCCCCATTGATCCGCGTGAATATTCAATTAAATCAATCTGTCCCCATCGACCAGAAACCTTACGTAATCAATTGACGCTCCCGTAGATGATACGATTAATATTAAGTCATTCCAGTTACTGTTATGAGAGGTACATTATTATTATTTAAAGTAGTATTATTTTCATAATTATTATTTTGTTTAGTATTTTTGATATTTATGTAAATATTACTGGGAAGTTGACCGTGTGGTTCTCAAGGGTCGCACCTCGCGGCTTGTTTCTTCTTCAAATTAAGAAAAAACGTTTTACTGGATTATACAAAAACTGATAAGAATTCAAAAATTTTCTAGACATTTACATATTACTGTGTTGTGCAAATCAGATAAAAAATTTATTTTTTATGAAAAAATCCTTATTTTCGCATTTTCTTTTATTAAAATAAAAACGGCTCAAATGAGTTTTTGGAAAAATAAAAACATTACAAAATGTTAATAGACGCAAATTGACACTTTAATGATATAAATATTATATTTGGTTCGTGAGAAAGAAGGAATGACTATTTATGACTTTTTTATTTTTAATGTAATTTTTTTGCAGCCACGAGGAAAAGTTTTGTTGGTTTTTTAGAAAAAACTGTTTGGATTATATAAATTTTATAAACATTGATTACTGTGTTTCGCGGATCAGCTTAAAAATTTAATGTTTATGGAAAAAACATAATTTTTTGCACTTATTTTTATTAACTTTCCAGTTCCCCATGGGAAGTTATTGTAATGGGGTTGATTTTGCGAATCCCAAATTTTGACATATCTCCGTTTTAAGGTCTCTAGAATCCAAATCCATCGTTTTTAGAGAGATGTCTGTGTGTATGTATGTACGTATGTGCGGATGTACGTAAGTGCGTTCGGAATTATTTTTCGTCTCAATTATCTCGAGAACCAAATATTGCATTGACGTGAGACCGGTTTCATTTGACGCGTAATTACGTAACTTAAAACTGAATGACTTTTCAGCAGAATCGGTTGAGCTGCTTTTTATTTAGGATGAAAAAACTGAAAAAACGACTAAAAATTGCTTATTTTTAAACTGTTGATACGCATTATTAATTCGTGCAGATACCATATACCTTCAGAGTAATGTTATTATTATTGTGCGTTTTAGCAAAATTGTGATCAAATTTATAAAAAATGTTATTTCAAAAACAAATAAAAATTAATTTATAAAATTCCAAACTTATAGTATATTATCAGTTTTGGGTGAATGGGAGTAGAGACGCTAATGCAGTTAATAATTGGATATTGTTATAAATAATTTAATATTGTTAATAACAATCAAATAATATTAGTTATAATTTGATATTGTACATATAAAGTCAATTATAATTATTTAGTAACGGTCAAACATTCTTAATAACGAATGATTATTGTAAATAATAAATAAATACCCTCAATAATAGTTGTGGATTCCGAGGCCGAGATGGAGAACGAAGTTGAGGACGAAGTGGAGGACAAGAAGGATGACGAGGACGAAGAGGACGAGGTTACCGAGGCTTTGGTAGAGGATGACCAGGTGGTGGAGACGTCTTCCTCTACCAAAGCTTTTATGGTTAGATAAAAAATTGATAAAAATAATAACAGTAATTATATTAATTTGGATCCCACGTCATTCCGATCTTTGGTTCTTGAGATAATCGAGACGAAAAATTATTCCGAACGCACATACGTAGACGTACATACGCACATACGCACATCCGCACATCCGCACATACGCGCATACGCACATCCGCACATATGTACATACACACTCACAGACATCTCTCTAAAAACGATGGATTTGGATTCTAGAGACCTTAAAACGTGGAGATATGTCAAAATTTGGGATTCCCAAAATCGACCCCATTACAATAACTTCCCATAGGGAACTGGGAAGTTAAAAATAATAAAAGTAATTATAATAATTTAGAATAATAATGTTTAAAAATAGTGATTAATAATAAAAACAAATTATATCTTTTTATTCACCCCACTGGCAAGTTATCGTGTGGGCCTCAAGGATCGCACCAAGACCACATTTTTATTATTATTTATTTTATTATTATTAAATTGAAAAACGGCTCCAACATTTTTCTTAAAAATTTGATAGAATCATCAAAATGTTAATACGCGTCGATTGACACCTTAACCATGCAAAACGTTTTGTTTGCGAGATATAGCGTATGACAGAAATGACCTTCAAAGCGTCAAAACCCCCTCGACCGAAGTGTCACAAAAACTAATCAGCTCTTAGAATTGGAATGACGCTTTGATTGACACCTCAACAAAGTCGATACAATTTTGTTTATGTGAGTTATGCTCACACTCACACACATCTATCTTTCTAAAAACAGTTTAAATATACTCTATACACCAAAACGTAAAGAAAAGTTGAAAATTTTAATATGAATTTTCGAGGCGATTACAAAAATCCCATATACTGGGAAGTTAAAAATGGAAAAATCTTCTCTGACAGTCAAGCTATTATCCAACGTGCACATCTCATCCAAAATTGTGAGGGAATGTCGTACACAACTAAACGAGATGCGCTCCTGTCTGTTTCACTGTGAAGTCATCCTAAACTGGGTACCGAAGTATAGGGATATACCGCAAAACTGCGAAACAGCTGCCCTTAGGGAGAGCTACCACTGAGTTCCAGAATTATACACTTACAAACCAAGTCAGGCATCCTCTAGCTTCCATAAGCTAGTATTCAACCACCTTACACACAGACTGCAAACAGAGCCTAGCTACTGGAAAGAACCTGTAGAACAATTAGGCAAACTTAAGACGCTCTGAGTTCAAAACGCACCAGGCTGCCATCAAACATTAAGTTTTATCATACTGACGGGACACTGTCTAATTGGCAGACATGGACGTTCCTTTCACCGAATTCTGTCAGAGCTGTAGATCGAAAGAAGAGCAAGAAACGATCTAACACTTTCTTCGCGAATGACCAGTACTATCCTGCAGACGCATGCAAACCCTAAGCTTACCCTTCATGGATAACCTCACCGAAGTAGCTAATTTAAATATTAGCTGCATGGCCAGCTTCATACGAGAATCGAAATGGTTCTCATCCTCCCGTAGCTAGGTTCCAGAGCCATTCCAATCATCTTATGGTATCACAATGGATCTGTCGTGGCCTAAGTAAGTAAGTCAACTTTGGAGAAAAGATAGCTGCCCACTACAAAAATCAGCCAAATTTTTAACAGGTACAACATTTTTTTCTACGGAAAATAATTGCAACAATACATTTTCAATACTATAAATAAGAAAACTAGAGACCAAAATTTGTTTTAATTTTTCGAACGTGTTAAGCTCCTCAATCATTCTTTAAATATCATTCGAAATAATAATTCCTTGACAAATTCTTTACAAAACCGTCTGTTAACTGAATTTTTCAAATCCTGAAAAATTGGCTGCAAGTTTCGTATTACTATTAAAAAACATTTGAATTATTTTGCGCCAAACTGTTTAACAAAAACCTCTGAAACCATTTTCACACGTGAAGTCGCAATTAGGTTGACCAGATGCCGTCCACGCGGTGTCAACTATTGATTCACCTGACGACCACCGTTAAAAAGCTATGTAACATGTGATTTAAAGTATAAATTTATACTTTCCATGAAGCCAGTTTAAAATGCATAAGTTTTCAAGATCACCAATATATTTTTCGTGGAAATGTTTCCTATGAAAACTACTCTAGTTGAAAGTCAACAGTATGTTCGAGTCCTTTCTATGCCAATTTATTCTCGATATCTTTCTATCTTGACATCGATTGGTATTTTCGCTATAACCATAAAAACAAATTGGTTTTCAACGCAACACTTCATAAATATTTATCAAAATTCCAGATTGGGTGAAATGCATTGGAATTCTGTGACTTATGTAGAGTCGAAGCCGAATTTCCATTGCAACAACAAAAAGTGTAATACGGGTAGTCTACCCTCAATACATAATCTATAAGGACTATGGCTGAAGTAATTTGCGACAAACTGATTATCATCTACAAGTATCACGCAAAGTCGAGCCACAGAAAATGTGCAAACATCTAGAGATTGTGTTTAGGCATAATCATAATTCTGAAGGATATATTTGAATTTCGGTTGAAAGTAGGGAACAGGGAACATCATTTAAATATTATGCTTGTAAGAGGTTTCGTTGGTCTATTTATTTTTAATTCAATTTGTGCAGGTCTGAACTGGGACGAAAAATTGATATTCTCCAGGATGTTCCTGAATTGAACAACTCATCAATGAACTCATCATGGATCGCCTCGATTAATTAGCCAATCTACTTGAAGCCATTTCCAGTCGATAGTATCGTGCAAAGCATATTATCATGAATAAACATAAATCAATGGAAAAACAATAAGAACGTTTATGAATACAATAACACTAATTTCAACTTGACAAAGTCGTCACGAAACTTAGAATGAAGTGTAGTAAAAACGAGGTATCCTCGCAAAGCTCACCAACGAGGTCGCTCAAAAAAGATATATGGCTTACCGCCGATGAACTCGAGTCATTTTCAAATCGATATTCATAATATAATAATCTCTTGGCAAGTTTTCTATTGCCGAAACGTCGAGGGTGAATTGGAAACATTGCGTGCACCATTGTAGCATTACTATTGACAGTGAATCGTTGAATGAGCAGGACTTACACGAATGTGCACCTCTAAATTTTCTTCGGATGAAAGGACGTGGAATGACCAGGTCGAAACGCTTTTTTTGTTTACTTCCACAATTGCCTTAAGGGGAGTGTAAGGTTTGTTTCGTCTAAAAAATACATGTTTTCATGAATTTTTTTAGAAAAAATTATTACTGTAGGGTTATTTTACATATTATTATATGAAAGTACAACATGTGAAGAATATTTAGAAAAAATTTTGTTCAAAAGTAGAGAGAAATAACGGATTTATTGTACATAGATCTCCGCAGGCGACGAGAAAAAAAGTTTTTGTGCAGTGACCAGCCTACAGCATCACTGGATCATCTGAAACCAAAAAATCAAAATACTTTCTTCAGTTTACTACTTTATCTCTACAGTTTCGTCGAGTTTTTTTGATTATTCAATTTTTTTAATTTTTGGCACCATTTTGAAGCCAAAATAACGATTTTTGACGAAAAAATCGATTTATTTGTTATTGTAAAATT
This sequence comes from Oxycera nigricornis, assembly GCA_963942545.1. Lineage (NCBI taxonomy): Eukaryota > Metazoa > Arthropoda > Insecta > Diptera > Stratiomyidae > Oxycera > Oxycera nigricornis. Next base: position 53,343,032 of record OZ012660.1, on the reverse strand, counting down.
GTTAGTAATTGTTTTTTCAAACTCAACGTAAGTAGAGAGATATATATGTAGAATATGTGTACATATGTGTTTTTTTCTGTAGGCTGGTCACCGACTTTAAAAATTACATGTTTGGGAAAATCGATTTAGAGTTTTGTACACTGAAAAAATGAAAATATCTTGAAAAAAACTGGATTTTCTTATAAAATACGCACATGGCATCTTCGATGCCGGATCCATACAGTACATCACTATCATCCACGTTATCTAAGGCATCTTTTTGCTCCTGTCGACGTAAAACGCTGCCTTCTTTGGTCTCGCGAGCAGCTTGCTTGTCCGCTTTGCTGATCCGCAAAGAGTCTGTCGCGCGCACCCATTCATGCGCACTTGGTCCTGGAGTGATGCCCAAATCTTGCATGAAGGTCAGAAAAGCAGTAGAGCCTTCGTTAAAAGTGATGCTGCTACATATGCTGCAATTTCAACGACAGTTGCGGTACCACTCACTGATTTGGGACTAATTTTTCAGATGAGTTGGCTGTAGCTTTCGTTGTTGTTCTGCGTGAAACCACCCAGACAACGTTCCAACAGCGTGTCTTTGCGTAAATCTTCATATATTGTCGTTATTGCGTCTTAAACAACAGCTGGAAGTCGAGAGTAACTGTGCTTGAATGATCGTAATGTTTTTGCAGCTTCAGCCTTTTTACACTCGCACCATGATTCATCGCATTTTTCATGCTGGGGATTTTGATCAGTTGAAGAATTATGATACAAAGTCGCCCATATAGCGTTCCTCATTTTGTCCACAGAATCGTGATTTCCTGGAATTGCTAGCCCGTAATACACTGTTTATTTGTCAGTCATGTTGCCAGTTAGTTTTCCTTTACCAGAAAGAGTTTTTCTCTTAACTGTTTTATCAGATTTTGTTTTCGCAACGACCACGTGCAATTTCACCGTAATATCACCGTAAGGTTTCGCATTGACAACTCCGGTGTAGGTTTTGGAATCGCCATCACCAATATAATTACGGTATTTTACTTTTAAAAACTCTATCGAACGTTGAAACATTTTCACGATAGCGCTGACATCCATATTACCGGATGACCCACTGTGATTTGATTCACATTGTCCTTTGTTCGCGTGTTCCTCGTGTCAATCTTCATACTCTGATGGTCCTAGTTTTTTGCTCCAGTTTTCACATAAGTTACAGTACGAACTGCTGACAAAAATATCAACAACTTTCCCGGTCCAATAGCCGATCAATGACGATACACCAAAGAGCGAATTAAATCCTCTTTTTTCCATTTGCCATCACCGGATACTGTAATTTCGTCTGTGTCTTTGCGATTATTTTGTTTACAAGTCTCTTCTTTTTCTTCTTTGATGGCAGAAGCAAAATATTTATTCGCAACAGCTTTTACGCGGGTGTTCATTTTTTTAATGAAAGTATTGTAGCACGGTTTTGAAATAAACTACTTGCCATGCCCATGAATCCACAAAATTTCACACACCCGGCATGTCCTAGGCCTAAAACCCGCATTAAGAATGCAAATCTATTATTTATTTCGTAGGCGTAATGCGTAATAATTCTTTCACTCGACGGAACATAGTTTAGAATTTTGCACTGTTCACACGTAACTTTTATTTTGAAGCCAAGATCTTCTTTTTTACAAGATTCAAATGCCACTAAGCTTCCAGACGTTTTACACTTCACTAAAGTTGCTACAGTAGAAAAAACTAGAAGAAAGTCTATAATTCGATAATGTTTTTTAAGATCTTCCTCGACTTCAAGCGAAGCATTCAATTTGATTTTTTTCGCTGATGCACTAGATGCTCTTACTTCCGTTTTTCGATCCTGTGCCATTACTCTTTTTCTTAGTCGGCTTACTCTTGGGTCACCCTGTGCATGTCCTTCTCTACCAGTTGGTTTCGGCATTTTTTCAATGATAAATTCAAAATCACCAAGAAAACTAAGCAAAAACAAAACGGAGCACAACTGAAATGACGCACATATCTGCTCTCCTAAGCTTTCAAGTTTAGACTGGAATATATATTCTACATTGCAGAGACGAAGAGACGAAAAGAGGGGATAAAAGTAATACAATAGAGACCGAAACAGTTGCCGCTCGCCGCTCAGCGCAGGTAGCTGAAAGACGCGCAAACCTAAGTTAGAGGTACGGTTATTGAACCTACTGTAACTTCGTTAGTTTTGCTCCGAATGACCTACAAATTTAATACAATATTCTTCAGATGTTGTACTTTCAGAAAAAAATAAACAAAAATGAACAAAAGTTGTCAAACCTTACCCCTCCCTTAAAATTTGTTTGGTTTCTGAATACAACCTTCAAACATTTAAAAATTCTGGGTGGTTAGAAAATAAATCCAAAAATGTGGTTTCACTCGAATCTAGATTGTAATGCAGATAGTGCAGCGCGGCTCATATGAGCGGTAATTATTTGCTGCTAAATATTGTTTAAATGATACCATTCATTCCGCTCTTAAAATGTGTTTGATTGATGAAATAAAATTTATTTATTTTATCCTTAATACATAGGATGAAATAAACTCAATCAAATACTAAAATGCTTTCTTTCGTCCCTAACTAACTTTATTGCCTTTTTATTCTATGCCATGATTCCTAACCATTCTATCAAATATACTTTCCATAAAGTCTCGCAAAATCAAATCCTACAATTCACCTGGCAATACCAATTACAGTATCAATGAAACGATTGTTTGTTTGATGGTGACATTTCTATTGGTTTTCGATTAAATCGAAAATAGAACCACTTTGGAAGCCTTGCTTAGAGGTCACGAAAATAACAATGCGAAAGGGGTCGTGAAAGTACCCCATTCCGAATTTTATCGCTCATATTAAGTTCAACTAAGCAGGCTGCTGGCTGTAATAGAAATGGTAGGTGAAAAAGTATCAGATCCTAAATATTGAACAGGAAATCGTTTTCAATTAGTGTTATTGTTAATATTAAAGACGAGATAATTAACTGGCAAAGGCCCTACATTGTCGATCGTTCGCTATGAATACGGTAGTAGATGTTTGCTCGGAAAAATCACTTGGCTGGCTATAAATAATATTACAAGATAGTTTATTGTTATGAAAACTATTAGAACACGATTAACTTCGCTGAATTATTCATAAGTGAAAACAAACAGGTAAAGAAACTAGAAGTCTCAATTTTACTACAACAAATGCTCCAAAAAATTAGCATTAAGGAAAAGGATGAGTTGAATGGCATTTATGATACACTGTAGCATTTGATGCTAGTTTAGTCAAAATGGTTATAAATATATATATATGGTCCTTCACAGCACCTAAATTGAATGTTAAATTTTCCCCAAGTTTACTGCAACTGTCATTTTGCCTGCCGGCACATTGTCAGTGGTGCAAAATTTATTATCTTTGCAGCAACAGTGAATTTTTCAATTGGTCCTTTTCCTTAGAATATATTTTCGTACACAGCAAATACTTTTATTTTAATTTCAAAATTTCACTGATAAAAATCGTTTCACCTTCAGATTTTTTATTATAAACATATTTTTAGTAAGTCACACCTCATGACTTTTAACTTTAATATGGTATTTAATTATCTTAAATTTCATGTTTAAGTATAAAAAAAAACAATTTTCATTTTCGTAATTTAATTTTTAGAAATTAGGAAATGTAAATATTTATTTAAAATATGTAAAATTTATAATTTTAATTAAAATAATTTCGAAGAATTTTTCAGGAAGAACTTTTCTTTAAAATAATATCCAAAAGCGAATCAGTTTTGTGTTATGCATGTGATTTTTTTCGTGCAGTTTATTCAAAATCAGTTCCCGTAAAATTTTTCCAAAAATTATTATGTGTTATGGTTCCGTTATTATATGGGAAGTATATGGGAAGTTCTTTTAATCGCCTCGAAAATCGAAATTGAAATTTTCAACTTTTCTTTACGTTTTAAGGTCTATAGAGTATATATAAAGTGTTTTTAGAAAGAAGTATGTATGTGTGTGTGTGTGTGTATGTACGTACGTACGTATGTGCGCCGCGGACAGTTTTTCTACGAGCATAACTCACGTAAACAAAGTCGTATCGACTTCGTTAAGGTGTTAATCGAAGCGTCTTTGCAATCTTAAGAGCTGATAAGTTTTTGGGAAACTTCGGTTGGGGGGGGAGGGTTTGCTGTTTTCACCCCTTGAAGGTCAACCATGTTATGCGCTATATCTCACGAACCAAACATGCGATTTTTATTATTAAGGTGACAATCGACGCGTATTAACATTAACGTGATTCTGTCAAATTTTTGAAAAAATTGTTTTAGCTGTTTTTTAATTTTTTGAAAAAAAGTGCAAAAAATTGTTTTTTTTTTTCAAAAACATCAAATTTTTAACTTGATTTTCAAGTCGCAGTAATAAATGTTTATATAATTTATATACTCCAAACAGTTTTTGTGAAAAAACTACCAAATTTTTTTTTCATGAATACAAAAAAAAATAAATTAAAAATAAAAAATCATTAAAAGTCATCATGACCTTCATGGTCATTTATGTCATTCATTATATCTCGAGTACCAAATATAATCTTTGCATCATTAAGGTGTCAATCGACGCGTATTAACGTTTTAACGATGTTTTTAAATTTTAAAAAAATCTTTAAAGCCATTTTTTTAATTTAATAAAAAATATTGAAAATTAGTGTTTTTTTCATAAAAAAATTAATTAATAGTTAAGAAAATAAACATCGTAATAATAAATGTTTATACAATTTATAAACTTTTATCAATTTCTGTAGAGAGACCAGCAAAATATTTTCTCATGATTTCAAAACAAATTGAATAAAAAATAAAAAAAATCATTCAAAGTCACCATGTAAAAAGGGGTCATACGAATTTGTACACCTTAAATCTCTTATTCTAAAGACATTGTTGTAAAGTCAATCAAAGTTTATTATTATTTGCATAATTTGCGGAGATTTTTAATAGTCTTCACAGAACCTTGTTTTAACTTTAATGAAAAAACTGCTTAAATTTTGAAAACCAATACAAATCAAATTTGCAATTGTGATAATCAACGTTTTGAATGGTAAAATGTTTTGTAGTCTATATTTTGCAAGATCATATGCTTTGAAAAGCTTTCATCGAATAATAAATTGTAGTTTTTAGTAGATTCATTCTTAAGTTATCGTAAGATTTCAATAACCATCAACATTTGTAATACATTTTACTTTTTACATGCAATTGAACCTATTTTTGATTGCATAATCAATGTTTCTCAAAACGTTTCATTGATGTAAAATCGTGACAAAATATAAATTCAGTGATTATGCCAAAATGCTGGTAATTTTGACCGCAACTTGTCAAAATGGCCATCACGCGACAAAATCTCTTAAGTGAGCGTAATAACAAAAACTGCATTCATTTTTGTTGGCGCTGTTTTGTCCTTCAAGTATCGATATGAAAATACCAAATAACGTAGAAAAGGCTTTGTAACCTGTCCCCGCTCCGATTGATCCACGTGAATATTCAATCAAACCAATCCACGAAAATCTTTACGTAATCAATTGACGCTCGCGTAGATGGTACGATGAATATTAAGTCATTCCAATAGCTTTTATGAGAGGTAAATTTTTATTATTAAAAGTAGTATTATTTCCATAATTATTATCGTGTTTAATATTTTTAATATCTATGTAGATATTACTGGGAAGTTGACCGTGTGGACCTCAAGGGTCGCACCTCGCGGCTTGTTATTTTATTTTTTGCAAGTCTTTTAAAGAGAATCGTATGAGTAACTGATTTAAAAGGGCGTTATTTTAGCTTTTTGAATTATCAAGTGTCAGCATTTTCATCTAAATTGTTTATTATATAGTAGAAGTAGTAGTAGTAGTAGTATAGTAGTATTAATAGTATAGGTGTTTTTTTAGAGTATTTATTATATATTAGAGGAAATTAGAAAAAATATCTGTCATTGTGGCTGTCAAAATTTGATGGTATTTTCATATTATGTCATGTTTATTTTGGGAAAGTACACCCGAACAACGTCTCGAAATTGTGGAATTTTATTTCCAAAATTTACGTTGTGTGTGCTTAACTTATAAAACACTTCGTTCAATTTATGGTACTCATAATCTTCCATCTGAGCAGCTCAGACACAGTACGATGTCAAGATTTATGTCAACGTTTTATTGGACAATATTCATCCAACACGAGCTCATACAGTGCGTACTAAGGCAGCTATTGTTGTAGAGTGATAGGATCCAAATTTATCGAATCGACGTTCTCAACTGCTTGGCTTCTGTCCGTCTACTAAGTGAAGAATTTTAAAGAAAAATATCTTGGACTGATGAGATCCAATTTGTGCCGCAATTGAAGCCATTAGGTCTGACTATAATTGACGTACGAAACCGGGAGTTGGCCTGGGATGATGCGCATCCTATCACTGACAGCTATGCTAAATTTGATATACGTTCCGTCAAAGTTGTGGAACGTTTCGTGAGAGCTTACGTCGAAGTTGACATCTTCGTTAAGCTTAAGTTTAGCAGACGTGCTGAAAGTGAGGTAATGTGTTCACACGAAGTGAGTTTTAAATATGGAAGACTGTGAACTGCGACTTAGAAAATTTTATGGATTCGGTGGATTTAATGAATGAAGTGAGTGGAGTCAATCGAAGACAAGGGTTGTGCAGTGTCCAAACAATCTTTCACAATAGAAATATTATCAAGCTATGTTTCTACATATGTGGAAAAATCCGCTTTTCGAATTAAAATTGTGTGAATTGCAACGGCAACTGTCACCGATGGCAACTCACTTCATATCCAAGATACCCGTCATATCAAAGACACTTTATATGTTATTATAGTTGAACTTATGTTTGATCAAGATTTGACCATATTTTGATAGCTACTTAGTCTACCGCAAGTGAATTTGTCGAGCTCGACTTGCGGGTTTGTACGTCCAATGTTGTCAGACCTATTGGACCATCGATTGCATCCTACGTTCGGTGAATAGGCTTAGGAATTGGAAGTTAAACCGTATTGTTACCGCCAAATCATTTTCAACGATGAGGCTCTATTTGGCTTAATGGGTTCGTAAATAAGCAAAATTGGCGTTTTGGTGTGAAAATAATTCTCAAGAAACTTTTGAAGCCCTTATACATCCCGAAAAACTCATTGTATGCGGTTTGCCTGCCATTAACATGATTTGCACTTTCTTTTTCAAATCTGAAGACGGAATCAACCTTACCGTTAATGGTGATCACTATCGACAAATGATTCGTAATTTTTTGATTCTTAATATCAACTCCAATTTTCTGATCCTCTGAAGGACGAATGGTTTCAAAAAGATTGTGCAACATTCCATACAGCGCGTGAAACTATTATTTAATTGTACCGAATCTTTGATGAACGAATCATCTTAAGAAGTTGACCTGTGAACTGGCCACCAGAATCATGTGATTTAATTTCGAAACGAAAAGTAGTCCTTGTGGAGGTATGTCAAACCACTTGCCTATGCTGATAAACCAGCAATCTACTCAATTTGACGTGAAAGCCAACATTCGACGCGTTATTGGCGAAAAGTGATGTGAAATTGGATTAACAAGATGGCCTTTCTAAAAGCAGTCTCGGTAATCATATGCCATAAATTTTTTAAACACTAAATGCCATAAAATGTTGAAGCTAACGAAGCCAAAAAATTGGCTACTTCAATAATTTATCTGTGTTTTAATTGTTTCAAAGTTCTATGCCTCTAAAAACCATTTCCTATACTAACGCATCATTGGAATTATGTTTTCTCATTAAATGATTGAACAATTGGTTCTTTAAAAATATGTGATGATTATAACAAAGCTTGATTTGACCATATAAAGTCTTACAATGTTATCGTTGTTATACTTAATGGCTGAAATCAAAGCAAGAAGTGTTCTCCAAACTCCAAACTAGAGACATCAAAAAATATTTTTTTCCTATTTGTAATTAAAATCATTAAGAACTATGTTTTTCTACAAAACGTAGAAATGTCTTTCTTGAAGAAAAAAATAAGATGTAAAGTGCAATTCAGGTTTTAGACCATGAAACGAGTGGCAATCAAATATATACACAGATATTTCAGTGCTAATGGAATGGTACTCTGCGTGACCTGTTCTTTGAACACGAATCCTTGTTTTCTATTCAGACGATACTGTAAACCATAGATTCCGTTTCAAGAAATTCAGTAGGATTTTCCGACAACCAAGCTAATTAAAATTCGTGTAGCCGTGAATGTAAATTAGTAATGAAAGGACTAATTTGCACATTATTAAGTGTAAACCTGATTAGTATTCTGCCTGCGTTTGCTTATTAGCATGGCACTGTATGGAACTGCCATAATCAAACAAATCCTTATAGTCTGAGCGGTAATAAGATAATTCGACACAGACGCTTGTAGTAAGTATGCAAGGAGATTATTAGACTAACAAACAGGGAAAAAGTTGATAGTTCAAATGAAGGAAGTGCATATTCGACATTAAGTGTTGCACCCAGAGGATGTTAATAAAATAATTATACAGAAACCATTCACCAGGGACCATCGAACTTGAAGTTTTGTTATCAACAGTGAATTCCGAGCAATTAAAGGATTTTCTTTCAGCTTGCTAGTGGTATTTTGTTAGTTTTAGTGGCATTTGCTTAGTGTAGTGTTCATTGCTTGGTTGAATCCGGTAATTTATGATACTATACCATTTATCCTATCATTAACGTATTAAAGGTGTTTGTTAATATCATTCGAAAGGTTATTAACTAATTGAAGTTGTTAATATGCAATTATCCTGATTGCCTTACCAGCGATACTGTCCCGCTTATTCTTATGAAATAATTGTGGAATATTAATGGTGTAATGACCTCAATTGCGCTCAAAGGTCATATGCAAAACTGAAACGGGAGGATGTAATATCTAGGCTGTGTCTCTCAGTCAACTATTTTTGCACTTCCATTCAATCATTGGTAACTAATTTATAAGCTTCTGCTACAACGACGGAAATTTGCAATCGGGGACACTTATTCGATTGCAGCTTTCATACCTGATGGCAAATTTTCAGTTGATCCTGTTTTTCAGGTCGAAAACATTACCAGCAGTAACAGAATGTCAGAGCTGAAATGGAGCATGAACTCATTATCTCCATTAAAAATGAAAGTCCTGAATTTTTTATCCGTGTGAAGAACGGTATGGAACAATTGAACGGTAAAGACCTATGATTGTATGTTTAGCCAGCCAGAATTTCTATTAGCATTTTTCATTTGCTTCGATTGGCAAAATTTTAATTATTTGCATCTCTGCTGTTGCAGTTGGAAAAATTGAAAACTTTTATCCATTGATTTTGCTATTCGGTGCTTTTCATTTTTTAAGAGTAAAAAAAATGAGTAGATTGACTATTCAATAGTTACATATCTTGAAAAGTAAGTAATCGCATTTATTTTGGCATCGAGATACACATCCTTTCAACGAAACGTTTTAAACAATTTCATATGCTAATAACAGTTTCTGGAATATCCAACATAATAATTGTAAAAACAACTGGTAAAAATTGAAATGAATTCTTTTGAAGTTGCTCTATATCTATACGGTTAATTAACACTTACTTATTTTTTTGTGCACAATTTTCATTTGTGATTTTTTTCGTTCGGTACGTTTATATTTCTTTATTTATCCCTGCTCTGTTTATTCCTCCCTTACAATACACGAAAAAAGAGCACTTAGCAAATAAAATGCTGCTGTTATTGGATTAAATAGCTAGAAGGCTAATCAATTAAAACTTTTCGATCCTGAGCGAGCGAAATTATGATGCAATAAGCTCTCATTCTGTCAGCGGGGTTAGTTGACAGCCATTGCTTTTCTATGCAATGATGAGGATGGAGTGACAGAAATGGCAGACAACGTGTGAAGTCATGAGACAAGATCTTTCAAGGAGAATTTGTCAACGTTGAAATAGTTTTCGAAAGTTGTCTATTTGTCATGGTTCTATTTGTTAGTCACTAGTCAGCGTATAGTTGTGAAAACGATAGTAAATTTCTGTTTATCATATCAATTAACAATTAGATGTTAAATTTTTTTTTGGAAGGTGATATTTTGTAGGGGAGGTAAGTGGATGGTACTCTAATTTCACGGGAGTAGCTTATTTAGAGTTAAATTAGCTCATTTTGATACCACAAGAACAGTAGGGAAAGGAAATGGAAGTTTCAATTAATGAATTAAGTAGATGTCAAAAATATTTAATTGTTTTATTTAATTAAAATATTAAACCAGGCATGTCCAACCTGCGGCCCATGGGCCGCATGTGGCCCAATTGAAGATTTCACCTTTTTATATTTTGCATTTTGGTATTCATACAATAAAAAAATGATTCAAGTAAAATCGGTTTTATTCGAAAGAATTCTGACGTAATACATTTTTACCTTCATTGTCTGTACTATCAGTGTTAGGCCTCAATTACACTATCATAGAAATTTGATGAAAACTTTGATCAAAGCAAATTTACTAAAATATATGAACTCGAATCTGAATACGGCGATCTCATATTTTATACCAAAATTCGATGGCTTTGTGGCGGCCCAGAGGGCCATGTCACCTCACGATGCGGATCACGGGAGTGAGCGCAGCAGCGCGTACTCACACACACATACGGTGGATTAGCAGCACCGCTAATCAGCGGTACACACACTGTGGAGAGGAGAGACTGCAGCATCGAAGCTCAGCGAAATCAAAACCACTTCGCTTCGAACCTTCTCGCAACCACGACGCGCAAGGATTGTCCCCACAGTATTAATTGATACGGAAAATAAAAATTAGTGTTGAAACTTCTTTGAGCCGATTAAACTATTTTTATTTGACCCCACAGCTTAGCCGTGGAAATTGCTTCTTAAGATTTTGGAAATTGAAAGGAAGTGATTCGAGTATTTATGAACAACAGTGGCAATAATTTTTTTTTATTTTATGCTTTTTAACAGATATAACAATGAAATTAATTGAATTAAATCAAAAGCTACAAGGTGAAAATAAGCTAATTACAGATTGTTATCAAGGTATAAAATAATTTGTAACATAACTCAAGCTTTATGAAAGACATCTACGTTAAAATAATTCAATTCATTTTCCATTATAAAACGACTTCAATAGTGACCATAAATTTTTTTTTGAAATATTTTAATGAAGTCACGAAATTAATTAAAGAATTCGATACTAGATTCTCATATATGCAAAAGTACGAGAAAATGTTCAACATATTCTTAGCTCCATTTTACGTTGATGTGGATTCAGCGCCTCCAAATCTACAAATAGAGCTAATAGAATTATAATCAAATATAGAATTAGAAAACATATTCGAAAGCAATAAGCGCGAATTTTATCAAAAATATATCCTCGAAGATAAATTTCCAAATTTAAAACGACTGGCAATGTGTATTACAGCAGCATTTGGAACTACATATCGCTGCGAATCATTTTTTTCAAAATTAAATATAGTAAAAACCAAGTGTCGCAGCAGACTGCTTGACGAAAACATGACCAATCAACTGCGATGCGCATCGACTATATATATATATATATATATATCAGTGGCGAGGCGTTCATATAAGCCGATTCCCATCGGCATCCCTTTCCAAATATGTTCCAAAAATGTCTAACACTTCAGTTTTATAAGGGAATGAAGTGTTTATTTACCTGCATGCATCACTGTAAACATGCACAATCGTTCCACTTGATCTCAGTGTTTATTCCATCATACTCCATTCTCTTCATTCTGCACATCCTCATAGTTCCATAATAGCCGACCAAGCGATCAACATCTGTAAGAGTTGCAGCAAAGCCTTCCGAGTCTCGAATTCATCAATAATTTAAGGTGCCGTGGGCATTCAACTCCCGTTTGTTGGAATGGCAGCTCGGTTTTCCTCAATAGGATATGGAAACAAATCAAAATGCCGGTAGCGTTCCCGGCTTGCGAATCAGCTGTGAAAATTGATGCTAGAAAATCATCGAAAACTCCCAATTAGAAATACATACTGTTGCAATAGTCTATACCTTGATTTTTGTAACAGGAAATTCACGTAAGCTCTACTGGCAAGCTATAGAACGTGAAAATAGTTTATTGTTATTTGATTGTTTTTGTGAAATTTGTGTGTTATTTTCAACTTATTGCAGATTTTCTTATATGTCTTTAAATGTAGATTGCTGCCTTACAGATTTTTTGACGACAGAAGAAACACCATTTTTTAAATTAAATTTTGATCAGAAACAGAGGGTAATTCAAATGGGGCGAGCGGAACCTGAGCTCAAAATTATTGATAAGCGGAGAGATGAAGCCAAGAAATTTAGTTGACAAACTAGAGCCTCCTTTTTAGATCGACCCAAAATTTTATGCCACGAGCCATTACTGAAATCCATATCTTTGAACGAAATCTAATTCCTTAATTTCGTATTTGCTTAATATATACATTCCTTGCCAATAAGGTCAAAACCGATACACATAACATAAAAATATTTCATAACTGATCGTAAGTTAAAATGTATGCAATAGAAAGAATGATTACGGTAGTATTTCTCTTTATGCTCATAATATACTGCTTTGTCTGTTAAGGGTCCATGTCTGCCACATAGTAAGCGGCTTACCCACAGTAATTTTTCACCCCTCGCCACTGATATATATATATATATATATATATATATATATATATATATATATATAATAAATTCTTTAAAAAAGTTTTTTTTTGTTTTATTTTGTCACGCGTGGCCCACCTATGCTCTGTAATATTTTTTTTGGCCCACCAAACGACTTGGCTTGGGCATCCCTGTATTAGACCGTGACACCCCTTTCCCCGTTTTTTGAGAAAAACGACTCTAAAGTTTTTAGCGTCGCTATAGATTAGCAAGTTTTTACACCTGACAGCAGCGGTGCAGTGCAGGAAGCAGTGTTACTTGCTCGCGATCATGTGGTCATGTGTTCGATCCCCGGTTGCTATTTGTTTTTGAATAATTGTCGTCGTCGATTGTTCGATTCCCGGTCAGTATTGTTTTTTTTGTTGAATAATTGTGTAAAGCTACAATGTTCAACTACAGATCATTTATTTTTAGAAATCAGCGAATTGTTCATTCATTTAGATTTGTAAATTATACGAAAAATTCATTGTTGAACGGATGGATTAATAAAATCTGTTTTAATCGAAGCAAAATCATTGCTAATGGTAGGATGGATCATTTCGTGTATTTAGAATCAACTTTGCGATCTCTTCGTGTCTCATAGCCAAGTTGCCAAAAGCAATAAACCAAGATGACGCCCAACGTGGCCAGCCATAAATGCTATGGTGTTGAGCAATCGTGGCATATAGTAGATACTAGTGACGTAATTTTTTAACACTTCCATAATTTTTACTACTAGTCGCGGTGACTATAGTTTTTTTTATTTTTAGTTTAATTTTCTTGTTGTTTGTGTGTGTGTGTTTGTTTCTTTACACAGTATAAAATTTTTATAAGCATTATTTACTTGTTGTGGAGGCCAAGTGAAAAGATATTATTTCGGGAAAAACCTTAAGTTTTCGCACTTTTTTTTTAATTAATAAAAATAAGGCTGGAACATTTTTTTAAAAAGTTTGATAGAATCATAAAAATGTTAATACACATCGATTGATATGAAAACAAAAAAAAACATACCGAAGTTTGTAACGTGGCACAGCCGCTGGGTTGGTCACCACTGCACCATGCCGCCTCATGGGCAACCTGTGATACCGGTTAGTCAGTAGTGACAGGCCCCGAAAAAAGAGGGATCCCGCTAGGACGAGACTGGATCACGGAAAGTGGTTTTTTGGAACTCGAGCGGTTCAGAGGTACTAGCGAGGAAAGCAAGTCCACGTGGTGTTAAGCGGTTGGTGTTGGAGAAATTCTGAAGAGTGTGGCGTTCACAAGTGTAATTAAATAAACTAAACTGTATGAGAATCGCTAGTCGCGAAGAAGCGTGATTGTATTTTTGCGCCCGAAAGTGGATTGGTCCGAGTTACATAAAATTGAGAATTAAAAAGGGGTTGGCTACGGAAGTTGGTCGGGGTCGGACATATCGTGTGTGTTGAATTCGTCGAATAGTCCATTCCAATTTTTCACTTTTGTAAACCGCATGTGGTGAATTTTGCGCGAATAATCTTTTCCGCGGCTATGACCAGGTGAAAAGGGATTGTGGATATGAACTTTGGTTTTGCTCTTCAACATAATATCGTGGGTTTTAACATTGTGCTCGAGAACCGGAATGTACCGTTAACCTGGGTCCGGCTAAGAGTTGACGGCATCATCAATCCCGAAGCTAAAGGAAAGAAAATCGGGAGCACGTGTTGCTTTCTGTACAACGGGACCAAGAAGCTGCACCTCGTTCACAGGCGGTGGATCCAATTTGTGTTAAAAAAAATCGGAAATCTACGCACAAAACACATTGGACCAGTGCACGCAGGGATCTAACAGGCTGCAAGGCATGTCTTCTCGCAAGGTGACAATGATGGTGTCGAGCGACTCATATGTCGTACGGCCGAACTTCATCATCCAATTTTCTTGTCGCCAAAACGTGTCTTCAATTCGGTCAGTATTATCCAATTAAATTGCTTTCGAACAACTTAAAGTTTGTTCGAGTTAATATTAAAAAATGAGTCCGACGAATGCCAGATGAAGTCGAAACCATAGATGCAACCGATTCGTTTGGACATATATAAAAATCACGAATTACTACGAAGTACAGAGGATTGGGGTAATATAAAGTATATACACTCGGCACGTGGTAACGAGTTGTTATTGTCTTTGGGACATCGTTACATTAAAAGCAATATATACGGTGCAAGTGCTTATGGAAAATGTGCAAAAAAGGGCATGCAGGCTGTCGATGGCGTATCTTTACAAATCTATTCGATCCGACGTTTTGTGTAGTGAAAAATGTCCATAATCATGAAACTGATCGACGATTATGGTCGATTGAGGAGCAGTAATTAAGTATTTAGTATAAATATTGATGCATGAAAAAAAAATTGAATTAAAGCTAATGGCATCAGCCAGTCCTGTGGTTAAGTAATAATAATTTGGCACGTTTCTTTTTGTAAGCGCAATTTGATTATGTTTGATTAGGGTACGATACGTCAGTTTCATATATTTTGTAGAGCTAAAAAGAACTAAGAGCAGAGACGATACTATGATCATGATTATATGTCGAGACAATAGATAAAAAAAATGCATTTTTTTCTTAATCTGAAGACGACCCTCTATTTTAGTCTGCAAATGTAGTATCAAGTCAAACATGACTAGTAAATAAAAATGATAAGAAAATTATGAAGAGCAAAATTTTGAGTAAAACTCGTATATGAAATTGAAATCAAAAATGAATTGATATCAGTAGAACAAAGTCTTTATCTAATATGAAAGTAATTTAGTTTGAAAATTCAATAATTTAAGGAATGTTTTTTTTGTTGCAAGCTAAAACTAAAGATTATTATTGCTTTAATCACCAATAAGGATTGATAGACGCTAGAGTGTGTACAAAGAAAACGAAAAGTTATATATTGAATATTGAAACCTTATAAGGGAATAATAAATAATAATAATAAATGAATAATAATATATTTAATAAAAATATAAATGTAAAATGAACTGAAACAACCTGCGTTTCCTTGAGGGCTCTCCCTCTTCCAGTTATGGCTAGCAGATGAAGATGTAATTTCGGCCAAGGTAAGCATTGGTGAGCCTAGTGCGCACAACACATGTGGACATGCAAGCACTAGGCCATGGTAGGGCGGGCCCAGGCAGCGACATCTGCGCCTGGCGAGCTCCGCTGAAGCTCGGCTTCTAAGCGGGAGTGACACTGCCGCCCGAGAGAATTGTTTGCTCGTGCCGTGGTAGGTTTTTTTTCTCGTCTATCGCCGGATCGATGACGCGAATCGCGATTAAAGTAGCTGATATGTTTACTCTCTCGGGTAGGTTTTGGATCGTGGTATTCGGGTTCTCGGTGCGCGCGGGATTTTGTAGAACAATTTTAGAGTAAAGTAGGAGGTATAGCCTCAACTTAGAGAATGATGTTTGTTTGGATTTTTTTGATATTTATTGGATAAAACTTTCGTAATCGGGTAAGTAGATGGCTGAATCTTTGTAAATGAGGTTCGGGACCTGCTAGAGAAACGTACCCACGACGTTACGCGCCGAACTGAGCTGGCCTGCCAGCATCCATCGAATCTCTAGCCAGGTAGAGGCCGGACCCGAATTCGTCAAAAGGGTTCGTTGCTTCGTCCCGGGGACTTGACGTTCGACAGGTCAACAGGCACAAACCTGTTTGCCTGAAATTTTTCGTAGTGATACCGTTCGCCAATCAGTTTTTTCTTCATTTCATTACAAGTTTTCCAAAAACTAGCCAACTGTTCGAATTGCAAATACGCTTTGATTGACACCTCAACGAAACAGCTTTGTTTACGTGAGTTATGCTCGTAGAAAAAAACTGTGAAAGAACGTACGCACGTATATATGTATATACACATATATACATGCGGACTTATTTCCAAAAACAATTTAAATATACTCTAAACACCTCAAAACGTAAAGATACGTTTCGATTTTCGGGGCGATTACAAAAACTTCCCATACACTGAGAAGTTAACAACTGCGTTCTACTTCATAAAATAAATACATTATTCCTATTATAAGTAGCAAAATGGTGCATAAATAAGATTATACTCACCTGTGATATATCTTAGGATTCTCCGAATGCTAGGCAAAGTACTTAAAAAACACCTAACTTCTTTGGCTCAGTTTCCAGCAACAGGTGAAAATCCACAACTTAATTACTGGCCGCTCATCATTTGAGATTATTTTTCCAACAGATTGTTTAAAACTCGCAAAGTTTGTTTCTTATATTAATTGAAATGGATTTATGTAGCTCATGACCAAAGTAATAATTTAAATCGCGATGTGTTCACCAGACATGTTGCAGATGGTACCAGTGATAAAGGTGAAATCGTACAACATTACGGTTTGACGAGGATCTTTGTATTTCAGGAGGGAGGGTTACTTCCACTGTCACGTGGTGTTGCATGGAGAAGTCCTATTATCCTTGAATTTAAGCTGATTTAATTTCTTGCAACAGGAAAGTTGAATCAGTTGGATGGAATTGGGTCAGACAGCGAAACGGAAGAAAATAATTTCCCAAGCTGGAAACTTGGAAAGAAAATAAATGAGGAAAGCAGATGTTGATGCTTAAGAAGAACTGCAACATCGACTTAAAAATGCACCTTAAACGACAAGTTACATGTTTTTGATTAATCGATATTATTCCTATAGGAAAGAACATTTTATTAGAAGTAGTTTTATTAAGTTTTTTACATTGAGCCTAGCACCATATTATTTTTTATCAATACAAATGAGCTATCATTAGGCAACTTAATAAATATCAGGAGGTGTTTTCGTACTGATTTTTAAATGAATGAATGATGTTTGTGTACGAGTAACAAAAGTACGTTGTTTTGATTTAAATTTTGAAATGGTGCTGAAACTATGCCTGTTACTTTACTTACTTCTAAATGAAACGTCAATGACGCAATCTAGTATTTTTATCTGAGTTTCATAAGATTATCCGAAACTTTTAAGCTAAAGCTATGGATGCAAACCAATTAGACGGCTTAATGGAGATTCTTGTATAAAATAAATTTGTATCAATAATTGATTGACTTGCAGTTTTATTACATTCCTGAGAACTTTCAAACCTTGTGTTGAATATTCGGATTTATTGTTTTTTTTAAATAATGGCTTCAATAAGAAAAGATCTTAGAAGAAACTATCCTAGAAAGCTTTGCTAATTTTTCTTAGATGTATTTTTTGAATTTTTCCCGTGGAAATTATTTTGTAGTAATTTTGGTTCTCTGTTGGATTTTTTCGGGTACCATTTATTTGACAATTTAGGGTGTGTCTTTGTTCGAAGATTTTCATTCAGAGGATCTTTGAAGTCTAAATATTTCCTGTGCAATGTTGTGATGAAACTTCGCGTGAATTTCTTCGGAAATTATTTTCGCAAGAATTTTCCGTAGAAGCCATCAGAGTCTAAGTTAATCGTCATATTGTTTTTCTCATACAGGAGACAAGTCTTGCCTAATGACTGCGTATCCACGCGAATCTTAATGGTTCGCCAAATGCAGATATTTCTAAATTGCCGATTGGTGCAAGAGAAATCAAAAATGAAATTTTTTGCCGAATGTGGCGAGAATGACTTTGAAATTGATTCTATGCTTTCTGTATCGACCATTCCTTGTTTTATACAAATTTCTTCCAAATGAAATTCAAAGTATATGCTAACGCATAGGATTCACACTTGAATAATCCTTAACAATAACTGCTGAAATGAAATTCCTGAAAGTTTACGATACTTACAGTCCCTGTTCCTGGACACAGGGAGATGCGACGAAATTTCAAAGCGGATCAGCTTACTAGAGAAGGATCTCGTGGCGAAGGCGGTGAAGACAGAAGTTTCGATGCAGGTGCTAAAGCAGGATATAAATGTATCGGTCTACGAGCTAACATTAAAAAGCTGGAGAAATTTGGGCATATGTGGATTTAGTACGGTATGAAACGTACTCTTGGCCTGTTAATTCTGAACAGAGCTTCATCGAGGAATCTTTTGGGGTTTTTGATGGGTCATGAGCGCGATCTAATGACCCTCATCCTTCATTAACCAAAATATATATGGCTCATCACTGAAGTGTATCTGAATAAGTTGATATCCTTCATCCTTGAGTAACCAAAATATATATGACTCATCACTAAAGTATATCTCACTAAGACGACTGGTTACCAGAGAAAGCCTAGGTACGGTAGAAATATATAGGAAGCCAACAAACACAATACGAGTTATATCAAACACATTGACTTGCAGCAGACAGCACAAAATGGCAGCATACCATCATCTGTTATACCGAATGCTGACAATCCCAATGGGAAAACGAGGTAAAGAAAAAGAACAGAAACATATTTTAATAATAGCAGAAATCAATGGCTACGACGGAGAGGATGTTTTAAAGCTAATAAAAAGAAGCCAGCCAACAAAATAGAAACCGTGGATTTGGTGTACATTAGTTGAACACACCAACTTGGGAATAAGCTAGGAAACGCAAAAGATCCAATCGAAACAACGAGATGAGCTGCAGCGACTGCAAAAAAAAGTACTGTGGCGGCCCAGTCTGAGCCATGCCACCTCTCGATGTGGATTTTGGGAGCGAGCGCAGCGCGTACTCACACACACAGTGGGTTAGCAGCACCGCTAATCAGCGGCACACTTTTCAGATTTTTCGATGACAGCATCGAAGCTCAGCGAGGTTGACATTCATTTGCTTCGAGCCTCTCGAAACTACGACGCGCACGACTTAATTACGGTGAGATTTTTGTATTAGCTTGAAAGGGCAAGTGTGTAGTTACTAAAACTAAATATTCGGTTTCGACGACTTAACACCCCACAGTACATAGGACAAACGAAAAGATCTCTAGCTATCAGATTTAAGAAGCACACAAGCGAAGCAATCAGGGCGCAAAGGAACACCAAAGCAGGAAGAACAGCAGAAGTTTGATCAAAAGTAGCAGAGCACATGGTAAAAGAAAACCATAACTTCAGTATCGAAAGCCCAAAAATAAAAAGCATTATGAACAGCAGACAACTGGATGTGAAGGAAAGCATCGATATCGATAAAAACACAGCTTCTCAACGCAGACCAAGGCAACGGACATTCATGGCTCTTCAAATACTTGGGTCACAACACGAAACAAGAAGGAGCATCGAAATAGATAAATAAAAATTAGGATAAGATCAAATTATCAGTTTATTAGATCCTAAATACTTATATACATACATAAAAGAATGGAGTAAGCATGGAAAACTGCAGTCGTGTACAAAACACTGAAGGAGGTTGCAAGTACCCGAACACGGTCGCACAACTGGCCCAGTGCTAAGCCATTGCTGATTGAGCGCCACATTACGCTGGCTGAGTCTCGTTCGCCAGTGCTGGCCCAGTAACATATAAGTGCTGGATGATAACTACGGGCGGACGTTGTATGCCAGTAATGGGCCAAGATTCACAAGCAGCATTGGCCCAGTACTGGCATACAACGAATTTGTTACTCCGCCAGCACTCAAATGCCAAAATGAATCGGCGGCGGCAAGAGCCACGGAAATTTGTATGAAAATATCATTCTCACATGATATTCGTCGCCCGGCATTTGAAGAAGACGCCGGCATCCAAATGGTGAGTGAGTGATGTAACAACTTTGCCACCGAGGATTGAACCCGCGGCTTCCACAGGGCAAGCGCTGTAGCGTCGAAGCTATAAAGACAGTTAAGAATTTACGTCCACACATTCGAACACATTGGAAAGCAAGCCGTCAGCCGAGCATCGATAAGAGAGTGAACGGGCCGCCGTTGGCGACTCTCCGTCGCTGAGCGTCGCCTGAGTATTGTAACGTGGCAACTTGTCAGCATTGGGGGAGCACATCGAAATAGCACTGAGCGTTGAAACGTGACAGCTTGCCAGCATTGAGGGAGCGCTGGAAAAAGGCACTACTCGTTGAGTGTTCGCTGAGCGTTGTAACGTTACATTCGCATTGCAAAAAGTCGTTTATGTTGCTTATTCGAGACACCGAATGTGCCAGTCATCCGTTTAGTGTCGGATATGAATGCAATTTGGAAAAGAAGTCATTTTTATCAATATCTCGAAAAGCCCGACTCGCACGAAGATGTTATGTCCAGCAAACATGGCCAAAATGCAGTTTTATAAAATTCTGGATCATCCATCTAAATTTATTTTATTTATGTTTAATGATGGCGCCAAGTACAAAATCAATAAAACTGCCGCCGCACTGTTGCAATGGGACGTCTATCAGTTGAACTTCTATTAAAAAAATAAAATTCAAAATTCCAAGAACAAAAGAAAAAGTCTCTTCTTCAAAGTCGAATGCGTTGCAATTAATTGCATTGTATGAGGAACAATTGCTGAAGTGCAAATGAAAAAGCTCCTGCATTCAGAATTGTTTTTTTTGCCAGTCTCTCGTAGCTCATTCGTATTTCTACATCAACAAAAAGTTATGATTGTTCACAGATCTAGTAGTTCAAAAAATCTTCAAATATTATCAGGAAAATTAATTTGGTCGAAAAATGGTCAATTAGTATTCAACAAATATTTCTATCAGAAAAAATATGGTTAACTTCTTCAATTGATGAAATTTGATTTAATCGAACAAAACTTTTTATGTCAGAAGACGCTGTATTTACGCTTCAAAAAGATTTCAAAATCATCTTAAACGTTTTCTGGGTTTGTTAAGAACTATTGAATTTAGTTTGGAAGAAAAACTTGCTACGACATCCAAAATCTATTATTACGTCTAAAAAGTATTAAAACACCCTTGAAAACATACTCGTTTGTTTTCAAGAGATACTTCTAATTCTTGTAAAAAGCAATTCGGGTGTAAAAATGAATAATGAAAAATTGTATATTAGTGTGTTCGTTCTAAGAACAAAAAATAATGTGACCTTCATGCCATTTACCTTCGCCTGCAACACATTTCTTCGAAATATCGACGACTTCGAAAGGGAATACTGTTCAGCCTACACCCTCAAAATGAACGTTTATGCATCCAATCAATATGAACTATGAGTTCTTCAAATAATGCAACGATTTCTCACATGTTTTTTGCCATTCACTTTACATTTCAATATTAATGCAATACTATAAATTCACACATTATAACTAAGCAATACTTATTAATATAACGAACTTGCACTGGAGCTCACTAGTGAACTTCCTCCAAATCGTTTAACAGTCTGCTTGTATCCAGAATTGTTATATTTCAGTAATGGCTTCAAGCATTGGGCCAGTGCCGATCGCCAATGCTGGCGCAGTGCCAACCCCCAGCACTGGGCCAGCACTTGAATGCACTACTGGGCCAGTAGTCAGCCAGCAATCAGCCAGTACTGGGCCAGCACTGGCAGCTGACCGTTGGCCGTTCGTTGTACGCCAATGCTTGGCCGACGCTTGGCGTTGTTTCCACTGCCATCAAACCCTGCTCGAGTAGCAACCGAAAAATGTATATGAGAAAATATATACTCTTTTTGGTGAAAAGCAAATACACGACTTTTAAATAATTTATATTCTTTGAATATAAGACCAATCATATTAATTAATTCGCGTAAAGAAAATCGTTCTCCCAACTTGGGGTCTATGTCAAACGTTCAGCGACGAAAAGGAGGCAGAGTGCAGATGTTCGGCTTTAGCAGTTAGGAGATATAAGCACTTAAGGGCATTCTTTCTCGCGGTGCTGAGTGAGCTAGGAACTATTAGAATGAACTAACTCCAAGATTTTCTTCAGCAATCGGCATGGTTCACGGAATGAATTGGATGGTTACCAAGTCCACAGGACGTAATGGACCAATTAGGTCAAAGTGAAGCAAAAGCTGTTTGACCTAGCACCCTTTTAACCTAACCTACAGTCGCTGATTTTACATAAATAGAAATAATGTGATTGTCCGTAAAATGTCGCTGTTGCGGTCTCCATAATAATTAGTAAATTATACAGGACCCCAAAAACTCTGCAAAAAAATTCTTTTCTGATATTCATTGTTTACGATGAAATTTTTGAAACTGAAATTAAGCAAATAATATTGTTTTTTAAAAATCATTTAAAGTTAATGTAAAGTCGCTACTATTTGTTTTATTTTTAATTCGGATGTATCTTTTTTTCGATAATTGAATTTAAATTTATTTTTTAGTATATTTGACATTAAATGCTTTGTTGAAAGGCATTCGTAACCATGACGACGAAATTTTTGTTCACTAATTTTTTGCTCTCAACTCCTGGGCACCAATAAATGTATTTTAGAAGCATTATCTTAATTTAAAGAATAAGAACTAATTGAAAGGGATTTTGAATTGGCTTTGAACTATTTGTGGTTTATATTATATCCTTGAGTCAGCTTAGTAGTAAATCAATACACGCGCTTAGATATTTTTCAAAAGGAAGTGGAGGAAAAAGATAGCAAACCTTGTATGCTAGATTGTAACATGACTCAAAAAATTTCGGTAGTCAGTGCTTCAAACTCAATAACGATTTTGAAAGAATATCAGAGAAAATACTCCCGAAAATGCTTAAGCAGTCATATAAGTTCTGATTGCTAACAACGCAAAACAAACAAGTTGCGAGGTGCAACCCTTGAGGTCCACACATTCAACTTCCCAGAAATATTTACATAAATATTAAAAATACTTAACACAAGAATAATTATGAAAATACTACTACTTTAAATAATAATAATTAGAGGTACTCATAACAGTAATTGCAATGAGTATTAGTCGTATCGTCTACTGGAGCGTCCATGTTTAGGGCTTTTGGTGGATGGGGGTGGATTTGTTTGATTGAATATTCACGTGGATCATTCGGAATGGGAGCAAGTAACAAATCCTTTTTTACGTTATTCGTTGTTTTCACATCGATGCTTGAAGGACAAAAGAGCGCTAGCAAAATTAAATGCAGCTTGGTTACTACGCCCACTGAAAATATTTTGTCGCATGGTGGTAATTTTGAATAGTTGTATTCAAAATTGCCGTAACTTAGGCATGATCATTGAATTTGTATTTTCCACGATTTTACTTCAATGAAACTAATAATTATTTTTAACATCCCAGTATATGGGAAGTGTTTGTAATCGGCCCGAAAATCAAAATTGAAATTTTCAACATTTATTTACGTTTTGAGGTCTATAGGGTATATATCAAATGTTTTTAGAAAGGGAGATGTATGTGTGTGTGTGTACGTACGTACGTTCGTGGACACTTTTTTCTACGAGCATAACTCACGTAAACAAAGTTGTATCGACTTCGTTAAGGTGTCAATCGAAGCGTCTTTGCAATTTTAAGAGCTGATTAGTTTTCGGGACACTTCGATCGGCGGGTTTGCTGATTTGACTCGTTGAAAATCATTTTCGTCTGCCGCTATATCTCGCAAACGAAACATGAGATTTGTACGATTAAGGTGTTAGTCGACGCGTATAGACATTTATGCAATTATATCAAGTTTTTAAAAAATTTATTTGAGCCGTTTTCTAATTTTTCAAAAATAAAGTGCAAAAAATTATTTTTTTCATTAACAATAAATTTTTAACCTGATTAACGGAAGACAGTATTCAATTTTTATAAAATTTATATACTTTAAGAAATGCTTGAGAAACATCATCAAAACTTTCTCTCATGATAACAAGAAACATTGGATAAAAAATAAAAAATCATTAACAGTCATCATGATCTTCAAGGTCATTTCTGCCATTCACTATATCCCACGAACCAGTTATAATATTTGCATCATTGAAGGGTCAATCGACGTGTTTTAACATCTTTTGTGATTTTTCCTTACATTACAAAAATTCGTTTCAGCCGTTTTTTCAATTTAATAGAAGAAAATGCGAAAAATTAGGTTTTTCCATAAAAAAATATATTTTTTTAACCTGGTTTGCACAACTCAGTAATAAATGGTAATAAAATTTATGCATTCTTATCAGTTTTTGAAGAGAAACCGGCAAAGATTTTTTCCATGATTATGAAAAAAACTACATTAAAAAAAATCATTCAAAGTTGCCATGTAAATCGGGTTCATACGAATGATTTTGCTTTATATCTTTTATTCTAAATAAATTGTTGTAAATTCAATCAAAGTTTCAAAATATTTGCATAATTTGAGCAGATTTTTAATGGTTTTTACAGTCCTTCAATTAAAAAACTGCTTAAATTTTGAAAACCATCAAAATTTCAATCAAAGTTGCATTTGTGGTAATCAACGCATTGAATGGTAAAATGTTTTATAGTCAATAGCTTGCAAGATCATATGCTTTAATAAGCTTTCATTTAATAAAAAATTGTAATTTTTAGTAGATTTAATCTTTAGTAATCGTAAGATTTCAATTACTTCCTCCATCATCATTTGTTATACATTTTACTTTTGAAATGCAATTGAACCTATTTTTGACTGCACTTTCGAGACCAATAGAAAATATAAAGTAATTATTAATCCCATTGATGTAAAATCGTGAAAAAACATAAATTCAGTGATTTTGCTAAAGTCATGGCAATTTTGAACGCAACTATTCAAAATGGCCATCACGCGACAAAGTCTTTTCACTGGGCGTAATAACAAAAGCTGCATTCATTTTTGCTAGCGTTCTTTCGTCCTTCAATCATCGATGTGAAAATAACAAATAACGTTGAAAAGGTCCCCACCATCGATCAAAGCAATCTACACGCATCCACCAAAAGCCTTACGTGGATCAATCGTCAATGGATACTCCCATAGATGATATGATTTATATGAACTCATTCCTGTTACTGCTATGAATACCTCTCATTATTATTACTTATGTTAAAGTAGTATTATTTGCAAAATTATTATTGTGTTTAATATTTTCAATGTTTATCTAGATATTACTGGGAAGTTGTCGGTGTGGACGTCAAGGGTTGCACTTCGCGGCTTGTTAATTTTTAATTTGATTTGTTTTGTAATCTTGGAAAAAGGTTTTGCTGTTTTTACTTTAAAAACTGGGAAGAATTTATAAATTTTATAAACATTTACTAATGCAAATCAGGTTATAAATGTATCTTTTATGAAAAAACCCTTAAATTTTGCAATATTTTTTATGAAATTAAAGAACGGCTCCAAAATTTTTTTTATAAACTTTATAACATCCCAAAAATATTAAGACGCGTCGATTGACACTTTGATGTTGCAAATATTATATTTGTTTCGCAAGATATAGCGTATGATAGAAAGGGGTGAAAACAGCAAACCCCTCCGACAGAAGTTTTTCAAAAACTAACCAGTTCTTAAGATTACAAAGGCGCTTCAATTGATACCTCAACGATACAGTTTTGTTTACGTGAGTTATGCTCGTAGAAAAAACTGCTCACGAACGCACGTACGTACGTACGTTCATACACACATACATATACATCCATTTTCTTCTTCTGAAAACACTTTATATAGACTCTAAAGACTTCAAAACGTGAAGATATGTTGAAAATTTCGGTTTTCGAGGCGATTACAAGAACTTCTCATATACTGCGAAGTTAAAATGCTCATTAAATTTTTTCTTATGTATAATACAATTCAAACAAAAACACTCCGCCAACACGATTTTGAAAGGAAATTTGAAAAGTAGGTTTTCATCCTTACTCTTAGGCAATTTACATAAACTCGGGTTCGAATCCGATCGCTTACATTCTAATTTAAATCGTATCGTCACCGCCCGATTTTATTTACAGAATTCATTTTTGTACTTTTCCAGATTGCATTAAGAAAGAACGTTTCCTTTTTGCTCGCTCTCATACGATTATTTATTTCAAGAATGCAAATCGTTGGATGTGCCCCACTGCCATTTGCACCGACTTACTATTCAGTCGTATCGGTATGAAATCGAAGCGATCAGAATGTGTTCGTTCGCACCAATTGTAAAGTATTTCTTTCTATATTATCAGCACTGGATCCGTTCAAAGTACGTGTACTTCTTTACTTGAATGTTGCATTTGTTTCTAATTCACCGAGCAATCGATATACTCTAAACAAATTATACGTCTCCACATGCTATCCATGACTCCAGCAAAAGTTTCTTAACTAAATGTATTTGAATGGAGTTCCACGTATTTATTAACTAAAGGACTTATAATCAAGGTTTTTACATACATCTGCCTAAAGTAATTACATGCATTTCGCTAATTTTGCTCGAACTTGTTGCGGTAGGGAAATATTATTTTTGGCATAGCAATGAACCACGTGTTTATTGTATATCAATCTGGATATGTAATGGATGTGGAGGCATCTCAGCGGGATTTACATCATCACATCATTAACCAAAGAACAGTCTAGCATTCAACTGAATTGTATACTGACCTATACGAAATGGGGAACAACATGTTGCTTGCTGTATTTGTCCCAAAAATAGATCCTGCGCTTTTCGACTGTTGGGACATGTATGGGTTGCCGTTGTTCAACGCTGCGCTGGGGAAAGTAACGAATTCAAATTTTGAAATCTTGTATCCTTTATGAAAACTTGACACTTCAATAATTTTCACAACGTTGTTAAATTGTTCCTCTATTAGAAATGGTCGGAAATTGGGAAGTCTACCAAGTGGAAGGTTGCAGTTCAAAGCCAAACTATTTGAAAGAACATTCTAAAGTATAGAATTTAGTGGAAACTGAAAGATAAAATCAAATTTTTGGTAAATTTTTATTGATTTTAATGACTTAAGTGGGCTGAAATTTTCTGCCGTTCAAAGACCGTCTTTCTGAAATGAGAGTTCGATGGGATTGATTTTTGGTATGCTTACTGATATCAATTAATTAAGACATGATATATACAAACGATAGTGCATACATCACATCTTTGTCATTGGTAACCCCGAATTGGGGAGTTCGTCCGAAATATACTACCTTACACTCAGACACCATTTCAATTCACGCGACGTCTTTCTAACAACTTTTTTCTTAGATGAACTCTTCAGTCGGAAAATTCTCGCGCTACCAGCAACAAGAAAGTGCGAGAGAAATGCATTTACCGTGTTGAGTCCTAGCCGTTGAAGGACGATTCGTGTGGGCTCACGAGGAGTTGTAATTCTTGAATTGATATTTCAGGCGCTTCAGTGAAGAGCCACTGGCGAAGGTGGAACGTCGTCAAGTGCAGTGCTGTGCAATCGCGCCTTCTTCAGACGTTGTCTCGTTTGTTATAATTTGGCTGTGTCCTCTAACTGAGTCCTCTGACTGAGTCCTTCAAATCTATCGAAAATTGTCGTGCGCTAACAAGTGTCTTCAGCCGACTTGTGCCGGGTCAAGTCTGCATTTTTGTTAGTTGGTTGGTTGCTGTTCAGTCGCCTTGTACCTTTCATATAATATTTTGCAGCCCGCTTCAGTGTCTATTAGATCCTTGCTCGTCCTGGCAACGGCAATCGTCTGTATAATATCATAAGTGCATTGTGTCGTGAGTAATGTGATAAAGAGCGGTTAAATGCTGCGGTGGTTATCTGGAACGGTTGGTGTGGCATGTTAGGATAAATATCCGTTGGTAATCGGTAAGCAGGATCAATTGATTTCCACTTTTCTAGTTGATCGAACAAATAGTTGGGGACTTCATTGATGTGAGTGCCCTAATTTGAGGTTTGTGAGCTTATCACGTATTCAGTGGAAATAACGCATAACGACCTTTATCAATGCCTTCAATCTGTAGTTTATTTGACAGTGAACTTCTCAAAATTTAAATATAGTTCCACTACAAGATTCCTGATTAAACCAGACAAGCATTTTCATTAAAATAAGTTTACCTTGAATTCAATCTGACCGAAAAATTCAGTCAACATTTTCAAATATAAATATTTTGCACAGCCAATGCTGCGTTGAAAAAAACAAATGGTCAAATACCATATTATGTTCTACATGCTTCAAGAATGACATTGTGTTTGTTTGTTCCGTCTCTTAATTTTTATTATCACGAACAGCTTCCGCCAATCAGATGTAAATAATTTTTGGGGAACAAATGAGTAAACATACGAAAAAAAATTCAGCTTCTATGATTTGGATTTGATTTTTAAGAAAAGTGATAATAATAAAATAAACGTAGCTTCAGGTGTTTCATTATAATTGAAACATAAATTATGTTAACTATTAGAGCCATTACTAATAGTCCAGTGCTTATCTCTAAATCGCTTACAATAAAGTTTTGGTGGTCGGAAACATTTGATTTTAAAGTTATTCGCTAAAACTTGTGCCGAAGGTCACAAATTCCCCCAGTTTTTTTTGTAAGTTCAAGTTTATTCTAAAAAAAGTTTCGAAATTTTCGATCGTTTTTTTAAAATGTTGCCGCTAACGCTTCAGCATCTTTAATATATACATAAAAAGTTACGGTTATTTTTTAGGGAGTCGCATGCTTTATAAAAAAAATACTTCACAAAAAGATCAAGCAATGTTTCGAAACTATTGACGCTTCCATGAAAAGCTCCAAAAGGGAATTTTTCCATGATTTTTGAAATGGCGCCACGCCGAACGAATTGTAAATACAGTAAAAAATTATCAAAGAAATCTTAGAATTTTGTAAAACAATTATCGAAATTAAAACCATCGAACGTAAACTTTTTCACATTTTTTCCCTAAACTTTGAAACAACAGTAACATGTGTATGTGAAAAATTTATTCGGGAAATTATTGTAGGATATTCCTGGTTACACAAGAAGTATAAATTTATCTAGCATTGTTTAAAAATTATGAGCGCCATGTGAAAATCTTTAAAAGGGAGCTTTTCAATGATATTTTGAACCAGCCGCGTCACGCCAAATTATTTAATTGTTTAAAAAAAATATAAGTATAAATTTCCGAATTTTTGTTTCAAAAAATTGAAAAGCTATTATGTTATTGCATAAATATTTTTGCCAAGTTGCAAGTGCTTGGAACTAATTCTCACATTTTAAAATAATCAAACGTAAACTTTTTTCAATTTATTAACTTCCCAGTATATGGGAAGTTCTTGTAATCGCCTCGAAAATAGAAATTGAAATTTTCAACATTTCTTTACGTTTTGAGGTCTATAGAGTATAAATAAAGTGTTTTTAGAAAGGGAGATGTATGTGTGTGTGTACGTACGTACGTCTGTACGTTCGTGGACAGTTTTTTCTACGAGCATAACTCACGTAAACAAAGTCCGATCGACTTCGTTAAGGTGTCAATCGAAGCGTCTTTGCAATCTTAAGAGCTGATTAGTTTTTGGGACACTTCGGTCGGGGGGTTTGATGTTTTGCCTCTTTGAAGGTCATTTCTGTCATGCCTTATAACTCGCGAACTAACCATACGATTTCCATCATTAAGGTGTCAATCGGCGCATATTAACATTTGCTCAAATTTATCCAATTTTTACAAAAATTGTTGAAGCCGTTTTTTAATTTAAGAAAAAGAGTGCAAAAAATAGGTTTTTTTCATAAACAATAAATTTTTAACCTGATTTGCAAAATATAGTAATCATGGTTTATGCAAACAATGTTTGTAAAAACACCATCAAAACTTTTTCTCATGATTGCGTAATAAATTAAATAAAAAAAAAAATCATGAAAAGTCACCATGATTTTCAAGGTCATTTTTATCATTCACTATATCTCACGAACCAGCTATAATATTTGCATCATTAAGGTGTCAATAGACGTGTATTAACATTTTTGCGATGTTTTTAACATTATAGAAGAATTTTTTCAGCAGTTTTTTAATTTAATAAAAGAAAAACGAAAAAAATCAGGCTTTTAGGGTTTTTTCATAAAAAAATGTTTTAACCTGATTTGCACAGCACAGTAATAAATGTTTATAAAATTTATACATTCTTATCAGTTTTTGAAGAGAAACCAGCAAAACCATATTCCATGATTATAAAAAAACTAAATTAAAAATAAAAAATCATTAAAAGTTACCATGTAAAGAGGGTTCATACGAATGATATTACTTTATATCTTTTATTCTAAGGAAATTGTCGTAAATTCAATCCAAGTTTTATAATATTTGCATAATTTGAGCAGATTTTTAATAGTTTTTACAGTGTTTTAGTGTTAATAAAAAAACTGCTTAAATGTTGAAAATCCAAAAAACCTTCCGTAGATGATATGATTAATATTAACTCATTCCTGTTACTGCTATGAATACCTCTCATTATTATTATTTAAAGTAGTATTATTTTCAAAATTATTATTGTGTTCAATGTTTGTGATGTTTTTGTAGATATAACTGGGAAGTTGACCGTGTGAACTTGAAGGGTCGCACCTCGCGGCTTGTTTATATTTCGTTTACCCTTAAAAGCATAACAAATAAATTTTTACGTATTTTAACCCTATTTTAATGTTAAAATCACTTTTCTATTCTATTCTATTATTTCATAGTTCATGAGAAACGTAGCACTTTTCTAATGAAAATATACTCAAAATTTAGAAACTATTAGAATCCAATACCAGCAAAATAGCACAAAATAAGTTACATGTACGTCGTACATACGTCATATGTTATTTTAATTGCAATAAAATGAAAATTCACTACATTTGTTAAATGACGTAAACAAATAATACCATAAACTTCTTACTGCGACATCATATAGTGTGTATTTAATTATATAATTGCCGGAAGCGATATGTTTTAATCTTTCATAGGTCAGTACATGTAGTTTTTGTTTTTAGAAAAAAAAAATAAAATAAAAAATTTTTACGTTCAATGTTTGAAAATGAGTTCAAAGTTTTTGCGATTCGGCGATAATTATTTTACAATAAGAGCTTCAATTTTTTTCCGAAAATTCTTAGATTTTCTTAAGATTTTTTTCGAATTGTTAATTAATTCGAATGGAATCCTCCAAAAGTGAGATATACCAGGATTTCTGGAAATGGGTTATTCCAGAAATCCTGGTAAATCTCATTTTTTGAGGATTTAATAACTTCGAAACAATTTTAGATAAGTGTGTTTTACTGCAGAAATTTTTTTTATACAACAGTTGTCTTAATATTGTTTGGTATTTGCTCCAGTTGCCGCCGCGTCAGTGACAAACGGTCAAAAATGTCTTATTGAAATTTCAAAACTGTTTGAAAAAGTTTAACATAATTCGCAAAAATAAACTGAGAAAACTTTTGTCTTTTGGGACAATTTTCATCGATTAAAACCAAAATCAGATTTTTTCAACTACTAAAACTTTGTTACGAGCGATTGTACTGGGCACCACATTTAAGCACTGGAATATAAGTGTTTCAGGCAAAATTCAACCATAAACATATATGTATGTATGTATTTGTTGTTGATATATTCAACTTGTCCAGTGCTTATCTGAATATTGCACAGAAAGTATGCTCCAGAAAATATATTTTGCTAGGCGAGTTTTCCAAGCATATTGTCGTACTTTTCCAAAATATCTTTATGTCAGAAACAGCAATATAGTAAATCTATTTTATGAATAAACATTAAACAATTTCGTGAGAAAAAGTCTTCATAGTGATGGCGAGAATTTTCACATAGTTTGTTTTGAAAGCTCTTGCGAGCAATTTTTCGAAATACTCTTAAAAATGCAGTAGATGAAACTATGTATTAATCAATGTACTAAAAAATTATGAGGCAATTATTTTTACTATAAAATAAAAATTTCCACTGAGAAAATCGAAAGATAAAATTAAAAACGTCCACAATCCCAAAGTCCTGTCTGTTTGCCAGTTTTCGGTGTGATTTAGAATTAAAATGAAGAGCACATAGTAGTTTCTACAATAAATAAATATTGTACCTCAGTTAAGAGAAAAAAATACGAAATAATATTCCATTCTTAAAAGGTGCGGATGCTGAAAAATTGTAAAGTAATTGACGCTAGACAAGAAGGACTAGAGTGTTGGTCTTGGAAGTCTGTCTTTATTCTGAAAACAGCTTTTTGATAGTTTGGGCAATAAAATATTTATTAATGAGACGAAACTTAAGTTTCTATTAAAGGAGAACATACGTAGGAACATGTGTATTTTCCACGATTTAGTGGTATTGGTTGAAGGTTCGAAGGAAGGCAGTTCAAAATTCAAGATGATTATCAGCAGATGGTTCATCCTAGGAAACAATTCGAGAGAAATCGAATTTAATGATTTTAATTTGGCGAAACTATTTATTTTATGCTATTCAAATTTCTCATGGGTATTTATACTTAATTTAACTTATAACAGCAATTTTTCAAACAATAGCGGTGGTTGAAAATTTCATTGGAGGTGGTTTCTGTTTTAATTGTCCCTTGGCGTCAGCTGATTGATACGAAATATAAGATTATATATTTAGATTTATAAGTCACATAAATCCAAACGAAGAGGAAAGAAACCCCGAAAAATGGTCTGTGTTTGAAACAAAGTTCGAATTGTTCACAAAAATTTTCCGATATTTGCTAGCGATTTTTTAACACATTCTTTGCGGGAAACGAGTAAACTCGTCATACCCCTTTATACCATATATAGTAAAACGCGGGAGACGAGTTTACGCGAAGCGGTAAGGACAGGTTAGGCGCGAGAACTTGTAAAAACAAGGGGCTCTAAACGGATGGTGGGTCTTGCGTTAGCTATTGTCAGCGGTACCCGATCTATCTACCTGCCGATACATTAAGTTAGCGATTTGGCGGGAAAATACCCGACTACATTGTGTTAACTTCCCAGTATATGGGAAGATCTAGTAATCGCCTCGAAAATTGAAATTGAAATTTTCGACTTTTCTTTACGTTTTGACGTCTATAGAGTATATATAAAGTGTTTTTAGAAAGGGAGATGTGTGTGTGTGTGTGTACGTACGTACGTACGTTCGTGGACACTTTTTTCTACGAGCATAACTCACGTAAACAAAGTCGTATCGACTTTGTTGAGGTGTCAATCGAAGCGTCTTTGCAATCTTAAGAGCTGATTAGTATTTGGAACACTTCGGTTGGGGGGGGGGGGTATGTTGTTTTCGCCCTTTGAAGGTCATTTTTGTCATATCCTATATCTCGCGAACTAAACATAAGATTTGCATCGTTAAGGTGTCAATCAAATGTCAATACGCGTCGTATTGACATTTGTGTGATTTTATTAATTTTGTTAAAAAAATAGGCTTTTTTCATAAACAATAAATTTTTAAAATGAATCGCGAAAGACAGTAATCAATGTTTCCAAAATTTATGTATCCGAAACAGTTTTTGTAACAAAATCAGCAAAACTTTGTCTCATGATTAAAAAAAAATTAAATTAAAAATTCATCATGACTTTCAAGCACATTCATGTCATTCACTATATCTCCCGAACCAAATATAGTGTTTGCATCAATAAGCTGTCAATCGACGCGTTTTAGCCCTTTGTGATGTGTTTAAGTTTATAAAAAATCCTTTGAGCCGTTTTTTTAATTTCATAAAAGAAAATGCGTAAAATAAGGGTTTTTTCATAAAAAATAAATTTTTAATCTGATTTGCACAACATAGTAATAAATGATTATAAAATATAGAAATTCTTATCAGTTTTGTAAAGAAATCAGCCAATTTTCCCCCATGATTATGAAAAATTAAATTCAAAATAAAAAATCATTCAAAGTCACCATGTAAAAAGGGTTCGTACGAATAACATTATCTTATATCTCTTATACTAAAGACATTGTTGTTAAGTCAATCAAATCATATACTTGCATAATTTGAGCAGATTTTGAATAGCCTTCACAGTACAGTGTTTTAATTTTAATAAAAAACTGCTCAAAAAAAATGTATCAAATTTGCCTTTGTGGTAATTCATGCTTTGAATTGTAAAATGTTTTGTAGTCAAGATCATGTGCTTTAAAAAGCTTTCATCAAATAAAAAATTGTAGTTTTTAGTAGTTTCGTTCTTTAATGTTCGTAAGATTTCAATTACTTATTTCATCATCATTCGTAAAGCTTTTTAGGTTTTACATGTAATTAAACCTATTATTGACTGCATATTCAATGTTTTTCAAGACAAACTAAAAATAAGAAATAAATTTTAGTCTCATTGATTTAAGGGGCTATACCAGTGTAACCCATGAGAAATTAGGCGTTTTTTGCAATTTTTTTAAAAGGAAAGTACTTGATAAAATGTTTTGAATTTTTTTGGACATAATAAGGTATATTTTCAGCTATATTTCAAACTTTCTTTTTACAAAAATTTTGAAAAATAACGAAGTTATGTGCTGTCTTCGAAAGTGCCAAAAAGCAAAGTTCCTCATTTGCTGACATGAAGCTGAAACAAAAAAAATCAAAAAGGTTACTAAAATTGAAGGTATTTCGTATACAATGACCTAAGATTTTTGAAAATTATCAAAAAATAACAAAATGGCGTAGTTCTGAAAAAGTGTGGTTTTTGTGGTCAAAAAATGGTCGTTTTTTATGCCAAAGTGACAATTTTTAACCAATCAAAAAGATCGTAGTTCATTGTATAGTAAATATATTCAAAAATACTCAGTTTCAATTTGAAGACGATCGGTCGATTTCTCTTTGAGTTATGATGTCAGCAATTTTGAAAAATGTCGATTCGAGAAAAACGCGTTTATAGTTTCAATTATCGATATTTGCTACATACAATCATATTTTACTATATTTATCCGCAAGAGTTGTAACACCGAAACGTGAAGTGTGGCCGCGTTTTGTCCATGTGCCATCTCCAGAAACTGTTAAGCAATCATCCGAACCTTCTTCCTGTAAAGTTTTTGCTTTTGCTTTGGTTATGGCTTTTTGTGTTCTACATGTATAAATGGTTTCAGCAGCTTTAGTTATATTTTGAAAGCATCCAACGAAAGTATTATTATCAAAATTTGCAAGGAGATCCATCAAGTCACAAAATAGATTTATTCCATTGATACCGATGCCTAGAAGTCGCATCACAAACACTATACGACGATTTACTTCATAAGCATTATCAATTGTCGGTCCAGAATTCACATATGAAACACGGCACTCACATGACACAGCTATTTTAAATCCTAAACCCCGTGAACTTGTATGATTAAACTTGATGTCTTTTTTGCAAATTTTGCAAATAATCAAAGCACTTATTGTACTGAAAACTGAGAAAAAATCGATAAAACAGTATCTATGCGTTTGTTCAACGTTAGTTTCGTTATCTCCGGTATGTAACAGTTTTTCAGTGGCTGTACTGGTATTTGCGTTGGACTGTTCGTATGTTAAACGATTTCCTGAAAATCTTCTCTTCTTAAACCTAGATCTAGATAACCGCGTATCGTGAAAGCCTTTTTGGATATTACTCATTTTCGTTGCGTTGTGTAGTGTACGACAGCTGAGAGAAAACTGAACAGACGCTTTGACAACAGTGCCTAACGGCTCCAAAATATATTTAAAATGGCAATAAACTATATTACAAGCACCATATACACCTACAAAGCCCCTCCCCATATTACCTATGTACTGTTTACAATGCGAAAGATTAGAGTAACTACACACTAACTCCGGAACTCCGTCTATAGGCAGATGGAGCGGTTTACGCCTGCGAGCGGTCGCTCTTTAAAACGCTGCCATTCATAAACTATTCAAGATACGACCTTGCCGCTTTCACAGAATATTTTTGAAAGTATAAACTATCGAATAAGCCAACAAAACAAAAATTGATTTTTTGAAAGTGTCACACTGATATAGCCCCTTAAATCGTGAAAACATACAAATTCAGTGATGATGCCGAAGTGATGGAAATTTTGATCGCAACTATTCAAAATGACCATCACGCGACAAAATCTCTTCAGTGGACGTAATAACAAAAACTGCTTTCATTTTTGCTAGCGCTCTTTTTCCCTTCAAGCATCGATATGAACATAACAAATAATGTAGAAAAGGCTTTGTAACCTTTCCCCGCTCCGATTGATCCGCGTGAATATTCAATCAAATCAATCCACTCTCCACCATCCACCAAAATGCTTACGTAATTAATGGACGCTCCCGTAGATGATACGATTAATATTAAGTCATTCCAATTACTGTTATGAGATATACATTACTATTATTGAAAGTAGTATTATGTTCATAATTAGTTTTGTGTTAAATATTTTTTTATTGATGTAGACATTACTGGGAAGTTGACCGTGTGGACCTAAAGGTTCGCACCTTGCGGCTTGTTTGAAATTGTATGTGTTCGAATTTACTCATTAGGTGAATTCCAAACATGTTCGAATATATTCAAATCTGTCGACTGTGCGGGGGTTTGGATAACTTTTGGACACTTGTATCAAAGCCATGTTTTACTAATATGAGCTGTATGTTGTCGGCTTAAAATTTTAAACCGTGCATTATTCAAAATTTTTCAGCACTGGCTTTCAAATTTTCTTTCAAAATGTAGGTGTATCTACTTGTCCATTTTGGTATCTATAAATTCCAATGGTCCAATGCCAAAAGCAGATACACATCCCCAAACAGTTACTCATCCATCGCCATGTTTTACTTTTTGGGCTCACGCCATGTTGTGATTCTACCATCCAATGTAAAAAGATTAAACTTGCTTTCATCGGTATAAGTAATCTTCTTCAAGTATTCAAAACCATATTTCAAATACTCCTTGAGGACAGTCAATTGCTTCATCCTATTCTTTTTATCTACGAAAGGTGTATTTCGAGCTATACAACTGTTCAAATTTGTTTTTCGGATGATTTTTATAACTGTTTCTACACTGCAATGTTTGCATAATACTTTCGACACATCTGCAATTGGCTTCGGATTGCTCAAAAAATTATTGTCTTTAATTTTTTGCACGATCCATCGTTCATCACCAGGATCAAAAAAATGTTTGTGGGCTCTCCTGATTTATTGGCCACTCTTAATTTGCACACAACGTTTTATTGTGTACTAATTGGTCTCCCAACAATCTTGGCGATTTCGCAGTATTTTTTCCTCTTT
This sequence comes from Oxycera nigricornis, assembly GCA_963942545.1. Lineage (NCBI taxonomy): Eukaryota > Metazoa > Arthropoda > Insecta > Diptera > Stratiomyidae > Oxycera > Oxycera nigricornis. The sequence goes on along the minus strand of OZ012660.1, from coordinate 53,305,622 downwards.
GCGAAGTTATTTATTATAATATTTCGTACTTCAAAATTCATTTATTTGATTTCTGAACACAATAGGAAAATACACATGTTGATATGCAATAACGAATCAAATAACGACAAAAAACCATTCTTGCTTGCACTACAATGCAAACATTTTAAATTCGGAATATTCGACTAGAAGGAACAACTGCAGATCTTTTTTAACGATCTTAGCCGTGAGATAGAAACTTCATCATTTTGGTTTCTCAGTTTCTATAGTACATTTATTGTTTGGTTTATGGGTGTGATCATTGAAAACATCATACACTTCATGCTGACTATATTTAAATTTTCAAAAAAGGAATAAAGACTGCAAAATCCCATGTATTTTTCAATGTGTATCACCTTTACGATTTTGACTGTGACCCACTGTAGATATAGTAAAACATGTGGCTTAATGTTTTACGACTGAGTAGTTGCTTGCTTCGTTTGGGGCTAAGTGCGAGTCAAGTTTGCCGTGGTTATTTTTTAGCTTGTTTTGAATAACTTTCACGAAATTTTATATTCACACAAAAAAAATTAATGCTGTCCAAAATTATGACAAATTTCAAAACGATCGATCAAAAAATTTTGCGTAATTTTGTACGAGGCTCAAATAGTGATTTTGAGGAAAACGCATATGAAATGTGCTTACTGTCCTCAAGAAGCATATATATATATATATATATATATATATATATATATATATATATATATATATATATATGTCCAGCCATCTAAATGTGGTCGATGGAAATATTGAATAACTTTGACAGATTTACACCGATGGACGTCGTCGAACACATTTCGGAAAGGTTATTGCATTACAATTTCAACCATGAATCGATTCACGCCCAAAGAACGCGCGGAAATAGTAACAATGTTCATTAAATGTAATCGTTCAGTTGTTGCAACACAGCGTACGTATCGTCAAAAGTATCGCGGTCGTTCTGTGCCTAAAAGTGACACTATTCGTCGCTTAGCTTCGAATTTCGAGAATCACGGGTCTGTAGCGGACCGTCCACATTCAAATCGACCACGTCCTCGACGATCAAATGAAATTATTGAAGCTGTTCAACGGAGTGTTGCAGAGAATCCTTCTGTCTCGTACCGGCGCCGGTCTCAGCAACTAAACAGTAGTGGAACTACTTTCAGGAGGATTATGAAAGATGATCTAGATATGTTTCCATATAAAGTGCAGTTAACCCAAAGATTATTGGAAACAGACAGTCCGCGGCGCGTGGCTTACGCCAATAACGTTATTCGAGTGAGTAAATCGGAGCCCGATTTTTGGGAGCGAATTTTAATGACTGATGAGGCCCATTTTACGCTATCTGGCACTGTAAATAAACAAAACTGACGCATTTGGGGGAAAGAAAGTCCTCATATCATCCATCAAACTCCACTGCATGATGTGAAGGTGACTGTTTGGGCCGGTGTCTGCTTAAAAACCATCATTGGTCCGTTCTTCTTCAGAGTTGGGGAAACTGTCAATGGGGATCGGTATCGATGGATGTTGGCACACTCTGTTGTACCAGAAATGCGTGAAAAAGGTCTTAAAGGCTTTTGGTTTCAACAAAACGGCGCGACCTGTCACACCGCGAAATCAACGATGAATTTCTTGCGTCAAAAGTTCCCAGGACGTGTGGTATCCAAAGGGGGGATATTGATTGGCCACCAAGATCGCCCGATTTAACGGCACCGGACTTTTTTTTGTGGGGATTTTTAAAAAGCAAAGTGTATGTCAACAAACCGAAGACTTTAGACGAACTTGAGGACAATATTCGAGCCGAAGTCACTGCGATATCACCCGAGATGCTGGCAAATGTCATGGAAAATGCCAGAAAAAGAGCTGAATTTTGTATCCGCAATGAAGGTGGTCATCTGATCGACGTTGTTTTTAGAAACTGAATGGAAAAAAATTGTAAAGCTTCAAATTTTATAAAAATGAATAGTTTTCCAAAATCGATTGAGAATTGTTCAAGTTATTCAATATTTCCATCGACCACATTTAGATGGCGTATATATATATATATATATATATATATATAATATAATTATAATTATACAATTTTTATATTAGTATAATTTTTTTTAAAGGTGTAAGAGGATATTCTTCTTGGTTTGAATGAATATTTATAGATTTTTAACGATAATAAAAAAAACGCAAGTTTAACCTAGAAGGCAGATTGAGAAGAATCATAAATTGTTAGTTTCAAGTGTGGTACCTGAAGCAACATCAGCTGCAAAAGAGTGAATAACTTAGAAGATAAAATGGAAGAATCAGTAGAATAACAATACTTTTTGAGGTTAAAATTTGATAAAGGGAAGAAGAAAATCCATCCATACTAGGATATTTAAAAAAAAACATTTTTTAATTCAAAATAATTCATACCATACACGATTTTTCCTTTAATTTGGCATTGAAACATATACATTAAAGCAAGGTATTTCTTTTACATTTCATTTCATTTTAAATGCGTGGAAGAATGTTATCATACACAATCTTGATATGCTTTAGAACATTTGAAGCAAACTGGTGAATGGAATAATTCATATCCTCATTTACTATTCAAACGGAACGCATATCAAATGAAGCTCAAGACCTTAGTAATAATTAATCTTGTTTTTTGTTTCAAATTATCAAACAAAATGGAAAATTTATTGATTGTTTTTCCTTATATATAATCAGTACTTGCTTTTTAGGTGAGATGAGACTAACTAAAAGAGGATTGATCTCTTTCAATTAATTAGTTGCTGCCATTTAATCCTCGTTCAATACTTGGTAAAAGTTACTTATTATATTTCTGTAAACAGTTTACCAGAGAATATAAAAAAAGTTTCAAAAATAATTGAGGATGAATTTAAGGGGAAAACTCAAAGTTCTACGTTTCCAAGAAATCAAATTGTTCATGGGCTTTAATATGATTTATTTTGTTGATATTTTGTCCTTCGTCGTAAAAAAGACATAAACCAAGGCTAACTTTTTCTCTTTGGAACTCCGCAGCAAAATATGAAGCTTAACTATTTGTTGCTTCCGCATGCCATGATAAAGTAACGGATTAACTAAAGAATCGTCGCTGTTTTGCGAAGCTCCTTTGGCAATTAAGCTGACATTCTTCTGTAAATCCTCTGTCAAGTACATTCCCATTAAGGCAGCATCGTAATGCTTTCACAATCACAACGACGACATCAACACAAAGCCCAACAGCAACGTCTTGAGATCCTTGTCAAGCTCTCTGGGTTTCCTCAACAGTCGTTGAAATTGCATTCAAAGTGGTGAAGAACGGAGTCGCTCCCTCCTAATTTAATGCTTGTCGTAGCATTTCTTTCCAGCGTACACCCGGATTCCTTTTGCGACTTCGCCTGGAATCACGTCCACACGCAGCAGCTCGACTCCTCAAAAATAATTCCAGCGAAAAGCAAAATATTTAAGGTGCGTTTCAAACAGTTTTTCAAACAGCCAAGATTATTTTATCAGACGAAAGCGATCAATGAAATGTATTCTTAAAATAGAGAAGTGAATGTTTACAAGATTCCAATTAGAGGTTGCTATGAAATTTGAAATTTATTTAGTTTGTTTACAATTATTCAATCTCGTCGAGTTTGTTTGGCCGTTTCGTAGGTTTAGTGCTGATGAATACCACCTGATTGCGGATGAGGATTATGGTTAAATGCTAAATGGCCAGCTTGGGGAAGGCCACAGTGACTCCGCAGGAGCGAGTATGTAACGCACGTTTCGTTCATTTGAAGTGGATATTTCACAAGAATAATGTTGACTACAGTTACGTTAAGAAGAGAAATCTAAAATTTAGGTAGTAGCATCACGCATGTTGTATCGTACTTTGCATTTTCTTGGCGTATTTTCTGTAAAGATGGATAGCAATCATTTTTCCTCTTATCTTGTTCAATCGCAGGTTCTGTCTCAGAATGCTCAGAATCATAAAAAAACAAATTTGATAGAAAGTTGCAATTTCGGTTCACAAACGTAGCTTATCTGTGTGAAGACGATCAATTAAAACCATTTGTATATCTATTGGAGTGTTTTTTTAGAGATCTTAAGTCGAAAAAGTATCTGGATCTGAAGAAAGAAACCAATAGTTGCCGAGATCCGTACATGTTTAATAATCATATTTTTTGGCATACACTTTATCAAGTTTTTTAATTTTGATGAGACCTCCGACTGTTCTAAAGTTAATATGATTTTGAAATTGATTATATCCTACATTTCACGATTTCATATTCAAATTTTGACAACTAAGCGTTCAGCTCATGGTAATTGAAAATTAATCAAAAAGAAAAGATTTTGTGAGTGATTTATCTTTGAATTCGTCCTTCCGCTTTTTCTTTGGCATAGCAGGAGGCACAATGTTTTCGTATGAGATTATCATCACGTCATGGTATAAGGTAATATCTTTCTAGGGTAGCTGTTGCCACGCTAGATTTTGCTGTGCTACTTCGTTCAATTAATGGGGGAAGTACATTTAGACACTTAAAAAATCGATTTTTTAAATTGTTTTAATCGATGGATATACCGCCTAAAAATATAATGTCAAAGTTTCAAAAGCTAATTTTCAAAATTGTGGAAGAGATGCATCCCGGAAGTGCCTGGCGACGAGCTTTTTTCTCTTGACCAAAAACTTTAAATGGCCTTTTCTCGAAACCATGTTTTTTAAAATTGCGTAAGTGATAATAAAAAAACTAGTGAATCGATTTTCATCATCTAGCATTCATTTTAAAGAGCATAAAAAACTGTCCTTTATAGACTAAAGATTAAAAAAAAAAATTATTTTGGGACTATTTTTGACTGGAAGTACAACGAAATTTTTTCGTCAAAATCGTAATTTTTTTTGAGCTTGTTTTGAAGGGTTAATTTTCGAATTTCGCAAATATTTTAGTCTATCTACTAAAAAAACCTTCTCGAGTAAGAAAATGTTTGGCTTGTTGATTTCAGATGAAAATTGCAGCCTGCATCGCTTACCCAATTTACGACGTCAGCGGCGACATGGCTTTCAAGATCCTTGAAAAATTTGTTAATTTTCAACTTTCACTTTTGTAGAATATGTTTTATTTTTCAACCTCAAACATCGCCTAAAATAAATATTATACTGATTTAATAAGAACTGTCTTCATTTCAAATCAGTTACAAAAAAGACCCTTTTTTCGGCCTCTAAAGGTACTTCCCCCCTTCGGTTTTTTTAACTTCCCAGTATATGGGAAGTTCTTGTAATCGCCTCGAAAAACGAAATTGAAATTTTCAACTTTTCTTTACGTTTTGAGGTCTATAGAGTATATATAAAGTGTTTTCAGAAAGAAGTATGTATGTGTGTGTGTGTATGTGTATGTACGTACGTACGTACGTACGTATGTACGTTCGTGGACACTTTTTTCTACGACGATAACTCACGTAAACAAAGTCGTATCGACTTCGTTGAGGTGTCAATCGAAGCGTCTTTGCAATTTTAAGAGCTGATTAGTTTTTGGGGCACATCGGTCGGGGGGGTTTGCTGTTTTCACCCCTTGAAGGTCAACCATGTTATGCGCTATATCTCCCGAACCAAACATGCGATTTTAATCATTAAGATGTCAATCGACGCGTAATAACATTTATGTGATTCTATCAAATTTTTAAAAAAATCATTGGATCCGTTTTTTAATTTTTTTTAAAAAAAGTGCAAAAAATTAGTTTTTTTTTCAAATACACAAAATTTTTAACCTGATTTTCAAACTTAAGTAATCAATGTTTATATTATTTATATACTCCAAATAGTTCTTGTGGAAAAATCAGCAAAATTTTTTTTCATGTTTACAAAAAAAATTAAATAAAAAATAAAAAATCATTAAACGTTCAAGGTCATTTACGTCATTCATTATATCTCGAGAACCAAATATAATCTTTCCATCATTAAGGTGTCAATCGACGCGTATCAACATTTTTATGATGTTTTTATATATTAAACAAATTGTTAAAACGTTTTTTTACGATTTATTAATTTTTTTTTAGAAAAGTAGTGTTTTTTTTCATAAAAAATTCCATTTTTAACCTGATTTGCACATCGTAATAATAAATGTTTGTAAAATATATAAAATTTTATCAATTTTCGTAGAGAAACCAACAAAAACTTTTCTCATGATAAAAAAAAAATTGAATTAAAAATAAAAAATCATTCAAAGTCACCATGTAAAAAGGGTTCATTCGAATCATAATACCTTAAATCTCTTATTCTAAAGACATTGTTGTAAAGTCAATCAAAGCTTATTAATATTTGCAAAATTTGAGCAGATTTCCAATAGTCTTCACAGCACCATGTTTTAACTTTAATGAAAAAACTGCTTTGTAACCTGTCCCCCCTCCGATTGATCCGCATGAATAATCAATCAAACCAATGCACCAAAATCCTTACGTAATCAATTGACGCTCCCGTAGATGTTACGATTAATATTAAATCATTCCAATAATTTTTATGAGAGGTACATTTTTATTATTTGAAGTAGTATTATTTCCATAACTTTTATTGTGTTTAATATTTTTAATATCTATGTAGATATTACTGGGAAGTTGACCGTGTGGACCTCATGGGTCGCACCTCACGGCTTGTTTGTACTCTTTATTATATTGTATAGATTTTTAAAAAAATGTTATGTTGAAGGAATCACAGGATAATTAATTTAGGTTTAAGAGTTTGAATATTATTAAGTTTCAATTAGCTAATGAATAAATTTATAATTAAAAACCCGCAGGGTCAGACCTCTAAGGTCCACATGGTCAACTTCCTAGTAATATTTACATAAATTTTAAAAATACTGAATACAATAATAATTATGAAAATAAAACTATTTAAATAACAATGGAAGGTACTCATAACAGTAGTTGGAATGAGTCCATTGATCACGTAGGTAAGGGGAATAATTGAATATTTACGCGAATTAATCGGGAGCCGGGGGCACGTTACAAAGCCTTTTCTACGTTATTTGTTATTTTCATATCGATGCTGAAAGGATAAAAGAGCGCTAGCAAAAATGAATGTTGTTGTTATCACGCCCACTGAAGAAATTTTGTCGCGTGGTGGCCATTTTGAATAGTTGTGTTCAAAATGATTATTTCACGAGTTTTCTTTCAAGTTTTTGCCAATATTCTGGTGGATTAACAACAAATAAAACACATCATTGGTTTTGAAAATCAGTTCGGTAGATCCGGAGATTATCTGTTTCGCGTAAAACGTGTTTAAAGTGTTTGTTCCATTTCGCTGACAAACATGTTATGAAAAATGAAAATTTAGACAACTTTTCAAAAACACGCAATTGATATGTAGAAGTCTAAATAAACACTGAACACATGCAATAAAGCCACAAATATAATATATATAGGAGAAAGTCGTATTTTCAAGAAGGGGAATGAAAGAGACGCTACGCGGCCGACGGCTGATCGAACACCTGCAAAGAGCCAAAATTACGCACACACTCAAAGTCGTCATTTATACAATTAACTTTCGAATTTCGAAAAGATTTCTCTGGAGGTCATTTTTGAAGTTCTACGGGGTCGAAAAATGCAAAAAAAAATCCCTTTTTTTTAAATTTATAAAGTGGACTGGTACCTTAAAACCTATGATTTTGAAAAGAATCTACTACCATTATATTCGAACTAACACACCACTTGACCTTCGAACACAATCATTTATTATAGTGAAGTTGATCATGAAACAACATGTAATAACGCAGTAACAATTCGATGTCTGATTATACTCGTATAGATGCAAAGCTTAATTTTTTTTATTTAAGATAGAGGAAAAAGTAACCAAAATCTCCGAAATACTGGCAAGGTAAAATTCTTTTTAACAAATTTGAATAAATATTTCGACAACATTGCAATAAACTGTTTTGTGAAGTTTGAAGTTTCTTCAAGCATTGCTTGAAATATATAAATTTTATAAAAATTGTTTACTGTGCTCCGTAAATCAGGTTAAAAATTTATTGTTTATGAAAAAACCTAATTTTTTGCATTTTTTCCCCTTAAATTAAAAAACGGCTTCAACGATTTTTCTTCAAAATCTGAAAGACTTACAAAAATGTTAATACGCGTCGATTGACCCCTTGATCATGCAAATCGTATGTTTGGTTCGCGAGATATAGTGCTTGACAGAATTGACCTTCAAACGAGAAAAACAGCAAACCCCCCCGACCGAAGTTTTTCAAAAACTAATCAGCTCTTAAGATTGCAAAGGCGCTTCGATTTACACATTAACCAAGTCGATACGACTTTGTTTACGTGAGTTATGCTCGTAGAAAAAACTGTCCACGAACTTACATACGTACGTACGTACACATACACATACACACTCACATACATCTCCCTTTCTAAAAACACTTTATATATACTCGTAAGACCTCAAAACGCAGAGAAATGTTGAAAGTTTCAATTTCGATTTTCGAGGCGATTACAAGAACTTCCCATATACTGGGTAGTTAAAAATATCGTCAATACCGATATATCAGCAAACCCGAAGTATCGCCGATATATCGGTATCGGTATCGGAGGCATCCCAATTCGAAACCTAGTCTGTAGTATAAGTTTGAAACTTAATATTGTTATGATCGTATGCTCATGTCTTAAGTTGTTTTGACACTCTGAGTTGAAGTTAACATTTTGCAGCCATTTTCCTCGCAAATCAATCTGTGAAAGGCATGAAATTGCGGATGTGGACCTCAGAACGCTTAAAATTCCTAGATATTAGTCTTTGAACAATTTCTAAATTTGTTTGTTTTTGGTCAATGTTGGTCACCAGACAGAAACCTCACAAAGTAGTATGGGTCTGATAATGATCGTATATGTCCTGTGAGTTATTTCAGGACTCAGTCCACACTTATTTCCAAAGTGATTATTGCGTTCTTCGCTCAATTTTCGATGTTATGTTTCCAGGACAGTTTGTTATCTATGGTAAGTTCTATAATTTTCTGTACGTGCTTCAGTTAAGTTCAATATTTCTCATGTTAGGTGGCTTGATAGTATGAATTTTATTTTTTGAAGTAAACAGGACTAACTCCGCTTTTTGAGGATTTATACATAGTCCTCTGGGTCCAACTCAGCTTGGGATGTTGATCTTTTCATTACTTCAGAGAATATCGGAATGAATTTGTTTGAGACCAGGAGTACCAAATTGTTCACGTAAACTATCGTGGTAGTTCTCAGACACTAAAGTTTAGTTAAAAGACCGGTAAAAGCAAGAAGCCAAAGCAGAAGAGACAATATCCCACTTTTTGATGTTCCATGGACAGTAAGTTTGCGATTTTGAAATACTTCATTCTGCTGTAACTATCTTGTTGCTAAGTAATGTTCTAGTTCAGCTACTCATCCTTTGATGCAGAAGAGCCTGGATAGTTTTCAAGGTATAAAATTAAAGTGTCTTTTTCCATTTTGCTGCTACCTACTCCCCTTAAAACATCTGCTTTTCCAAATTATTGATTGCAATAACTGCAAATTTGATAGATTTTTTTTTAAATTTTGTTTTAATGTTCCAAGTATTTTTTATTAAAATGTAGAATTGTTCTGAAATTATTGAAAATCTGCTCGAACCATGTAGATGTTAAAACACTTTTATTGAATTGACTACAACGCGTTTAGAGTAAGAAAAATAAGGTAATATTATTCGTTTCACCCTCGGTTGATGGTTTTTATTTGTGTTCATGAATAAATTTTTTACTGATTTTTCGACATAAACTGGTTACAGTATGTGACCTTTTTAAGCATTGATTGCCGGTAGAAAGATGAAAAATTATTTTTTTATAGAAAAAACCCAAATGTTTTGCACTATTTTGTAGACTTTCGGTTTGCAGCTTGGCTGCAACGCATTGCGATAGCTCGCGGATCCGGAGCGACCGTTGACAGCATTGAACGGAGGCATGCTGACAGATGTCAAGGAGATGTCAGAAGAAAACGGGTTAAGTAATTAAGTTTAAGTAAGCAACGACCTGTAGCCGAGAGCAGTCCTTGTACGCGGTTTAAATAAAAAGCTGGTTTACACCTCAGATGTGGGGTACGCCCAAAGTAAAACAAGCCGACCAGTCTGAACAAACGACGCCACCACCGCCAACGAATCTGAACAGACGCCTCCACCACCAACAAATCTGAACAGACGCCTCCGCCACCAACCAGCCTGAATATCAGACGCCGCCGACCAGTCCAAAGAGACGTCGCTGCTGACCAGCCTGAACATGGCAAAACGGATAACGAGGAAGGATACAGCTGAGATGCTGCAAGACACTGATGCCTTTGGAGATGCCGCGGAAACTTCTGCCATCGGCGCCCCGAAGAATGAGGACCCTGATAACAGTAAAGTTGTTATTGCTGCTGGTGCTGTCCAAGTGAGTCGCAAGATATAAGTCGCAGACAAGGAAATAGAACTTCTTGAAAAAAAGAGGGAAATATTGGAAATGAAGAGGGCAATTAAGGAATTAGAGCAACTGGATGTTATCTCAACTGAAGAAAGGTATGAGGTTACCGATGTCCAAGTAGTCGTCAACAGATTGACGGAAGATGATGGCTACGACGTAATAACGTTCGTAACGGGCCTTGAAGGAGCTCTGGAGATGAGTCGACAGAGCGAAAGAGCCAAACTTATGAGTTTAAGACGCCAATTTTCAGGCACTGCTGCCGTCTTTTTGCAGACAACACGAGCGACCACTTATGACCAGCTGAAATCAGAATTAATCGAGGAGTTTGGTCGAAGCTACCCAGCTCAAGAAGTCTACCGTCAACTACAGCAGAGACATTGGATCCTCGGACTGAGACACTGCAGCGTTATGTCTTAGAAATGCAGATGATTGCCAGATGCAGCCGTATGATGGAGATCGAGCTGATAAGCTTCGTCATCGACGGCTTGAAGTTGCCCGCTGTCGAAACATGCTTGCTGCTGAGTGCTGGAACCCTGAAGGACCTGAAGCAGTCACTGGAGTTACACGAAAGACGCCTCTTCCGTTTGCGGAGAACACTGTCTGCTGCACTTAGGAATCGCCTGAGGCCCGAAGCCCGATATCAGCCACTGATGCCTGCCGCTGAACCTGTGCCACTAAAGTCTGCTGCCCAACTTAAGCCACCGATGTTTGTTGCCCAACCTATGCCACCAATGCCTGCCTGTCAAGGAGATGTCAGAAGAAAATGTGTTAAACAATTAAGATTAAGTAAGCGGCGACCTGTAGCTGAGAGCAGTCGTTGTACGCGGTTAAAATAAAAAACTAGTTTACAATATTATCAAATTAAAAACGACCTCACACATTTTTTTCATAGTTTGTAAGGATCTTGTCAATACGCTTTAATTGATACCCTGTTGATGTAAATTTGCCGCTTTTTTCGCGAGATAAAGTGCATGATAGAAATCACATTCAAGGGATTAAAACAAAAAAAAAACACCCAACCGAAATTGACCAAAATCTAATCAGCTTGTGAGACTGCAAATACGCTTCGAACGAGATCAATACGAGATTTACGTCAAGAGTTATCGCCGTAGAAAAAGTTACTATGCACGTACGCTCGTACGTACATACATACACACACAAACAGATTTCTTTTCAAAAACGCTTTAAATATATTTCAATTTCGATTTTCGAGGCGAATACAAGAACTTCCCAAATACTGGGAAATTAAAAATGTTTTCTACGAAGAAATGAAATTTGTAAAAAAATGTCCGGCATGATGCACGTTTTTATTTTAAACTCATTCTATTCTAGATATTGAGAATAAACTTAGCAATGGCCAATCAAAATAAACATTGCTGTTTCATATTTTCTATGGGATCTCTGTCACAAAATAAAACGAAATAAAATAATTCAACAATTTTACAGCTTAGATAGTCTTATGAGAGATAAAAGTAAATTAAACACTTTCCCAAAAAATTTCATACTCAATATGAGTACATACTTTGAAGTTCATCAGCATCTGATTGTAAACGTTGAGCATAAGGAGTAAATATTTTCCCATGCCCTGTTAAACTTTTCCTCTCTACTGCACAGTGATCATTTTTCAAATAATGCTTGAAACTTCCTAACAACTTTGTTTCCTAGTTTCTGACACGTTCAGCATGAACATGAAGAAAATCACAATAACTGTTGGAGAATGTTTCTGTTCGAATTTGCCAGCAGTAAATTGTTCAGCGTAGTTCCTGTGTTGTAAACTTTTCAGAAAATCAATTGTTTTCTATGATTCAGGATCAGGAAATTAAAAAGTATTGTTTGAAAAAGTTAATCAGGGAAGTCAAAGGGTGGGGAATTCAAAAATTGTTGAGGCTGTGTCTATTGAAACATTGATTGAGGAATTAGGAAATTAAAGAGGGATTTGAGAGACAATTTGGTCAATGGGATGAGTGAAGTTTTTACCAGAAGCAAGAGCGTTAACATAATAATTTACAGCAAGTTTGTTTGCTTTGCATGGATTTTAAGAAGGATAGTACGAGTAGTTCAACCTATTAAAACGATTTTGAAGGCAATTCGTAACTTAAGAATTTTTCGTAACTATACATGTTGTTATTAATTTCCCAGTATATGGGAAGTTCTTGTAATCGCCCCGAACATCGAAATGAAATTTTTCATCATATGTTTAGGTTTTGAAGTTTTTAGAGTATATTGGAAGTGTTTTTTTTCTACGAGCATAACGCACGTAAAAAAAGTTATATCGACTTCGTTGAGGTGTTAAGCGTCTTTGCAATTATAAGAGCTGATTGGTTTTTGGGAAACTTCGGTCGGGTGGTCTATTTTTGTTTTGACCCCTCCAAGACCATTTGTGTATATCACGCGAACAAATCATAAAGTTTACATCTTTAAAGAGTCAATTGAAGCGTATTATCATTTGTATGATTTTGTTAGGTTTGAAAAAGGATGTTTAGAAGCCATTTTTTCAATTTCATACCAAAACGAGCGCAAAAAATAAGGTACAACGAAGTAAGGCACAACGAAGTTAGGCACAACGAAGTATTCAATGCATGAAAAATTTATATATTATAAACAGTACTTGTCAAAACAATAGCAAAGGTTTTTTGCTTGATTGCAAAACAAATTAATCCAAAAATTTAAAAAAAACCCTTAAAAGTCACTATTTAATAAGGTCCGTTTGAACCCTTTTTATATATGAGCTGATGTCTTAACACATTGTTGTTATCAAATTTTATTGATTTTTTTAGCTTCAACAGATTGTGAATAGTTTTCACAATAGCGTTTTTTAATTATAATGAAAAAAACTTTTTTTAATTGAAAAATAACCATTTTTTCTTCGATCATATTTGCATTTGTGGGAATCAACACTTTGAATAGTAAAATGTTTTTAAGGAGACGATATCTTGACAAACAAGCCGCGAAGTGCGACCCTTGAGGTCCACACGGCCCACTTCCCAGTCATATCTAAATAAACATTAAAACTATTAAACAAAATAATAATTTTAAAAATATTACTATTTTAAATAATAATAATAAGAGGTATTTATAGCAGCAACAGGAATGAGTTGATATTAATCATATCATCTATGGAAGGGTTTGTTTGGACTTCCATCATTTAAGCACTTTTTTTATTAACACTAAAACACTGTAAAAACTATTAAAAATCTGCTCAAATTATGCAAATATTATAAAACTTCGATTGAATTTACAACAATTTCCTTAGAATAAAAGATATAAAGTAATGTCATTCGTATGAACCCTCTATACACAATAACTTTGAATGATTTTTTATTTTTTATTTAGTTTTTTTTTATAATCATGGATTATGGTTTTGCTGGTTTCTCTTCAAAAACTGATAAGAATGTATAAATTTTATAAACATTTATTACTGTGCTGTGCAAATCAAGCTAAAAAATTATTTTTTATGAAAAAACCTTAAAACCCTGAAAGCCTAATTTTTTGCATTTTCTTTTATTAAATTAAAAAGCGGCTGAAACAATTTTTATGTTATGTTAAAAAAATTGGAACAATGTTAATACACGTCTATTAACACCTTAATGATGCAAATATTATATCTGGTTCGTGAGATATAGTGAATGATAAAAATGACCTTGAAAATCATGATGACTTTTAATGATTTTTTATTTGTAATTTAATTTTTTACGTAATCATGAGGAAAAGTTTTGATGATGTTTCTACAAACATTGTTTGGAGTATATAAAGTTTATAAACACTTATTACTATATTTCGCAAATCAGGTTATAAATTTATTGTTTATGAAAAAGAATATAATTTTTTGCACTTCATTCTCTTAAATTAGAAAACGGCTTCAACAGTTTTTATAAAAATTTGATAGATTCACGCAAATGTTGATACGCGTCGATTGACACCTTAACAATGCAAATCGTATGTTTGGTTCGCCACTTATAAAGCATGACAGAAATGGCCTTGAAAAACATGATGACTGTTAATGATTTTTTATTTTTTATTTGATTTTTTTTTGTAATCACGAGTGAAAAACTTTGATGTCATTTTCAGAAGAACTGTTTGGAGTATATAAGTTATATAAACATTGATTACTTTCACTTGTAAATAAGGTTAAAAATTTATTGTTTTTGAAAAAAAAACGATTTTTTTGCACTTTTTTTTTTAAATTAAAAAACGGCTCCAAGAAACTTTTTAAAAACTTGAAAGAATCACGTAAATGTAAATAAGCGTCGATTGGCACTTTATTCAAGAAAATCGTACGTTAGGTTCACGAGATATAACGCATGACAGAAATGACCTTCAAACGGGCGTAACAAACAAACCCCCCCCCCCCCCCGACCGAAGTTTCCCAAAAACTAATCAGCTCTTAAGATTGCAAAGACGCTTCGATTGACACCTCAACGAACTCGATATAACTTCGTTTACGTGAGTTATGCTCGTAGAAAAAAGTGTCCCCGAACGTACATACGTACGTACGTACGTACACACACATACATCTCCCTTTCTAAAAACACTTTGTATATACTCTATAGACCTCAAAACGTAAAGAAATGTTGAAAAGTTCAATTTCGATTTTCGAGGCGATTACAAGAACTTCCCATATACTGGGAAGTTAATAAAAACAACATTTTTTGATTGCAAAACAAACTCATGTAAAAGTAATACACCTACTCTACCAATGCACCACAAATATAATGAAAAAAAGTTAATTAAAATCATAAAACCTAATTTCTTTTACACTTATGACGTGGTTTCTAAAAAAAGTCTTCTATCTAATTTGCACTTCTGTGCATGACTTTTTGCAGAAGCCAATCATTGCTTTTCAAAATCAAATATTTTAAGTTATCATCAAATAACACTATGAAGTTATATTATTTTATACTTTCCAAAAACATTCATACATACACAATAAACACTGAATATGTATGATGAATAAAAAAGCGTCTATTAAATATGTAAGGACCATTTGGTCCATGTTTCAAGCTCGTTAATGAAAAGGGTTCGCAAGATTTCAATTACTTCCGTTCTCATTTTCTGTAAACTTCATATTTTTATATACGACTCAACAGCGATTGTTGACTGTATATTAAATGTTTTTCAAGATTAACTGCAAAATAAGAAAGAATTACACTGGAAAACAGAATGTCTGTTGCATAAGATTTTTGTTTCATGAATCTGAATAATTTTTCCACGCTAATTTCAAAAATATATGCCGTTTTTTGTAGCAGCTCTAGTTTTGGAGCTACGAAGTGACAGGGTTTTTCATTGAAAATGCACATACTTTAAGTTTAAAAAATTTATTAAATATATTTATTCTGAATAAAATTTCCATTTTTGGATTTTCTAGAGTGAGATGTATTATGAGTACTATTTTGAATGCTCCAACAATAATCAACTATAATATGTTCATTCCAGTACATCTGATATCTCTCCTCCCTAGTGCGAATATCCTGGTGAAAGCGCTCTCCTTGTTCCTCGCTCAGATCACCGAGATTTTCAGGAAAATAGTCTAGATGGCTGTGAAGATAGTGAAGCCTAATACTCATGTTGCATCCAAGCCGCTGGAAGTGTATCAGCAACTGTTCAATGTGCTGAATGTAGCCGTCAGACTTCCTATTGCCCAAAAAATTTCTCACTACCCAAACAAACTCTTCCCGTGCACATTTCTCGACAGCTGTCATATGGTTGATGAAATTGTTATCATCTATCAACTTCCTGATTTGTGGGCCATCGAAAATACCACCTTTGATTTTCTCACTACTCAATTTTGGAAACACTTTTTCAATGTATTCGAAACATTCGCCATCTTTGTTAAGAGCTTTTACGAACTGTTTTATCAACCCCAGTTTTATATGCAAAGGAGGCAATATAATTCGGTCTCCGGGTACTAGTGGAGCATTAATTACATTTTGCTTACCGGGAATCAAAGGCTCCCTGGAAGGCCAGTCTCTTTTTGTCCAGTGCTCAGCTTTAGCTCGGCTGTCCCATTTGCATAGGAAACAGGGATATTTTGTGTAGCCACTTTGTTGGCCCAGGAGAAAATTTACCATTTTCAAATCAACACATACAACCCAGTTATATTCCTTGTTCTTGATTTTTTCGAGAACTAAAGATATTGTAGGATATTCTTCTTTAAACTTTGTAGAATGAGCAATAGGTAAGGAACCAAGCTTGTTACCATTATGTAAAGTACACATTTCAAACTTCGTTTTCACGAGTCAATGAACAACCGCCACTGATTTGGATTATACTCTTTTAATCCCATTGCAGTCATTAGGCCCGGAATATCAGTACAAAACACAAAATTATCTTTTTTAGTAAATAAAGGAAGTAAATCCTTTTCTCTCTCTTTCCTCTGGTCAACAAATTTCTTTCTTTCAATCGGTAAGCTAAAATTTCTGTGCCGTTTTAGACAGTCTAAGGTCCCTGATCAAGTCATTTAGATCATCTTGCTTTAGTGGTCGGAGACTACCGTAGCAATCAAAATCACTGTCGCTATCACTGCCGTCGTTTTCGGTTTGTCCGCTGCACTGGTCTGGATTTTCCGAAGATGTACTATACATGGCTGCTGTGGTGTTGATGTGTCACTAATACTCAAGACTGGTCTTATGGCAGATTTTAAGTGGAGATATATCCACTTAGAGCAATTTTTGTGATTTATTCCTATGATTTTCGTTACACAGAAATAACAGTCGTCATGATGGTTGGACGGTTCACGCCAAATCATAGGAGCTTTGTACTTAAAAGTGGGTCGTTTTTTGTTTGCTCACAGTCGCAAAGATTCAACAAAACTTTTGCATACCAAACTTGGCATCCAAGGTTTAGCGTTTGACGGCAACGGAAACCCAAAGTAGTCGAAGTATGCCTTTTTCACAAAGTTCGACACATTTAAACGAAATTTTTGGAACATATATTCTCCACAAACAACACAAAAACAATCAGGATTGTTTAAACACGTCCTTCTTGAGGAAGACATAATGAAGTTTATAAAGGAACTAGTTAGGTTACACCACTATTGATAGAAACTACCGACTTCTTATGTAAATTCAAGACGGTACCTGTATCTCACTAACTAGAGCTGCTACAAAACATCTGAGGGTAGATTTGAAATCAGCGCACCCAAATTAGTAAACAACAGTAGAAAAACTTCATGCAATAAAGAAAGGTTGATTTTGTTTTTCTGTGTTATTAGTCTCATTTATGTCAACTATTTAAAATGGCCATCGCGTGACAAAATCTTTTCGGTTGGCGTAAAAACAAAAACTGCATTCAAAAATCCTGAAATCATAATTTTGGCAACATTTTCGCTAGCGCCCTTTTTGTCTTCCAAGCATCGTAACCTGTCTGCCCCTCCGATTGATCCGCGTAAAGAGTCAATCCAATCTCCCACCAAAAGTCTTACGTAATCAATGGACGCTAACTTAGATAATACGGTTAACATTTACTGATTCCATTTTGTAATGAGTTCTAACCATTATTGTTGTTTAAAATATGATCATTTTCATTAATATTATCGTGTTTAGTATTTTTACTATTTACGTAGGTATTACTGGGAAGTTGACCGTGTCGACCTCAAGGGTCGCAACTCGCGGCTTGTTTTATTAGGCTTTCGATTAAATGAAATATGCAAAGTTTCCAGTTTTTTATTTGCATTAGAATTCCTGCGAACAGTTTCGAATCGAATTCAGAATAAATTTCAAAGTTTTCGTTCGCTTAAATCATCTGAAAGAATGCGATCAAAATCCTAAAACTCAACTGAAATATAAACTTGTTAATCTTCCACTTGGTAGCGTCGTAACACGAGCACAACTTTCAAAATACTAAACGTCACCAAAACGTTCGCTACCATCCTTGTACGTAAATTCATGCAAACTCTTTTTCATGGGCACCGACATATCCAACATTAGACGCTAATCCTGATTTATTATTCGTTGCACGCTTCATTCGTCAGCCAATCGATCCAAGAAAGATTTTAAAACGAGTGAATATGAAATGAATATCCTTTCAAGAGTGTCTCCTTGCTTTTCGCAATGGTTTGCATACGTTTTTCAAGAGAAATTGTATTTTTGTGTATCAAAAATGCTTAGATTGATTGTCATTTTCATAAATTGAAAATAGCAACCGGATATTAAGTCGATAGTTGTCGTATCATCCTGCAAACTCATCAGTTCAGGTGGAATCAATTCTGTGATTGCTCAAAAATGTGGAGTCCTTACTGTGTCAGAGCTTATTATTGATGGCAAGCATGATATGTAGGAATTGTTGTCTATGGAAGTATCAAAGATAGTAGATCTCAACCTTTGTTTTTGAATCTTTGTCAAATGTTCAGCTGAAACATATTATCTTTATTTTTTTTGGGTTTTATCAAACCCAGCATAATTATAACTCTTTCCACCGAGTGCCAGCTGCTTTTTTTTCTAGCCTGACATGTAACTAATGATATACGAAAGGACTTTCCTGTTAAATGCGGCACGCACTTACTGTGCTGTATTTATTTATCAATTGGAAGAATGAAGTAAGGACGTTCGAAGTGTGAGCATTTTCGAGGCTATTCTCAAAATTGCAAAACAGAAGGTACCTTTTTGGAACCATACCGAATTGTTTTTAAAGCTGTTAAAATAGTTGCTATTGAAATTTGGTATTCACGTTTTGCTTTTTGATATACACATACTTATATCTATGGCATGCGTAAGCTCCGGTTGTAATATCTGAAAAATTCAACTTTTCAATATTCTGCGATCATGTGTTTCGTCGTATTTCCTTCCAGATATTTGAACTAAAATACGGTGGTTCGTCAGATAGCGAGCTAAATATGTAATCAATGTAGATGAAAGTTAAATGTCCTTTATAAACAACAAAATCGTAAGTATGCCTTGGAATGAATAGATTTCATTTAAAAAGTTTGTGGATCGCGGATAGACAGTCTAAGCTACAACAATTATAAGAGGATATCCCTGTGAATATTTGGCGAATGGATTTATAAAGACCTTTGCAGACAATAGTGGTGCCCATGGTTGATGGTAAAATACTAGCTAGCTTCTAAGATGCGATGCTTCTGAGCCTTCGCTCCATTCAAAACATGTGAAAAATGCCTGGTCAATGCATGGCAATTGGTGTTTGGGAAGAGGTAAATATGATGGACTGCCTAGCAACGTTATGTGATGACTTGCCTGATCTAGATAGTTCGATCTAAACTTAGTCTCCCACAGCACTCAGAAACATGATTTGAAGCATTTTATAAAATAAGTTCATTTTTTTACTTAACTTACAATCAAACATTTAGACGGATTCAATCTGCTCAACAATAAGGATTTATTCTTATCAAGATTTTTTTTTGCTCTGGTAACGAAATAAAATATGAATGCATCGCTACGTTAACGTGCTGCAAGTCAATATCGCAGTAGCTCACAAGTTAGTTTTCCTGCAAAATCGGGGCTCCTACGCCTATTTTGCTTTGCTCCGTACAAAAAAAAACCTTATCAACAACATGTTTTTAGAGGTATTGAACGTTTCAAATAAATGAAAAACAGATAAAATATTAAAATGGCTAATTTTTTGGCTTCATCATCTTCCAAAATTCATAGAATTCAGTGTTTTAAAATAATTTCTGGTGTATGACTACCGTGACGGCATCTTAGAAAAGACAATCTTTCGGTCCAATTTTTCACCGCTTTTGCAGCATAGTTGGTCTTCCACCAAAAACGCGTCGAATGTTGATTTTCAAGTCATCAAGTTTATCATAGACATGTGATTTGACGTACTTCAACAAAAAGAAGTCCAATTTAGTTAAAGGGGGAAGTACCTTTAGACACTTCAAAAAATCGATTTTTTTAAAATTAGTTTAATCGATAGATATATCGCCTAAGAATATCATGTCAAAGTTTCAAAAGCTCAAAGTTCTGGAAGAGATGCATCCAGGAAGTGCCTGGCGCCGAACCCGCATAGCTCTTGACCACAAACTTTAAACGGCCTTTTCTCGAAACCATGTTTTTTAACATTGCGTGAGTGATAATAAAAAAACTAGTGAATCGATTTTCATCATCTAGCATTCATTTTAAAGAGCATAAAAAACTGTTCTATATAGACTAAAGATAAAAAACAAATTATTTTGGGACTATTTTTGACTGGAAGTACAACGAAATTTTTCGTCAAAATCGAAATTTTTTTTGAACCTGTTTCGAAGGGTTAATTTTCGAATTTCGCAAATATTTTAGTCTATCTACTAAAAAAACCCTTTCGAATAAGAAAATGTTTGGCTTGTTGATTTCAGATGAAAATTGCAGCCAGCATCGCTTACGCAATTTACGACGTCAGCGACGAGATGGCTTTCAATATCCTTGAAAAATTTGTTAATTTTCAACTTTCACCTTTGTAGAATATTTTTTTTTTCAACCTCAAACATCGCCTAAAATAAATATTATACTAATTTAATAAGAACTGTCTTCATTTTCCCACAAATCAGTTGCAAAAAGACCGTTTTTCGGCCTCTAAAGGTACTTCCCCCCTTAAATCACACGATTAGGGCGTCTGTTTCATGAAGTGAATCGTTCACCAAAGGTTTGGCCCAATAAAGTGATGGTTTCAGGCGCTGTACGTTGCGGCATACTTTTTGGACCATTCGTCCCTCAGACGATTCGGATATTGGAAATCAAAAAAATATGAATACGGGGCTTCCAAAGATCTCATATTGAAAACGGTAATTTCGCTTCTTTACGAACCCATTAACCCAGAAATCAGCCGTTTCGTTTAAAATCGTATGACGATAAAAATGTAATTCAATTTTCAACTCATTCCCAACTCATTCAGCGAACGTATGACGCAATTGCTTCAATCACTGCACTAGTTGGATCAAATAGGAGGTTTAGTCCAAATTCAAGATCTTTCCTAAAAATTTTCCACAGCAAAGGAAAATCGATAAATTTGGATGCTTAGTCACACAGCAGCGATAGGTACCTCGGCACGCACTGTAGAAGCTCGTGTTGGATGAAGATTGTCGAGAAGAGTATACGTGAATTTAAATCTTCCCAACGTATTGCGATTAAGCTGTTTAAATGGATGATTATAAGTACCAGGCGAATTTCGAATTTCCCACAAACATAAAAAAATATAAAATGACAACGAAATTTGGCAGTCACAATGACAGAGTTCTTAACGGGGGAAACACATTAGGAGGCCTATTTTTACGTTTTTTCGTATTTTTTTGAAAAGCAGAAATAATTCACAGTAATCGAAATTTAAGCATTATTTCACTAATATATTGAATTACATTCCATAATTTTTTCAAGCAATTATCATCGAAATTCGCAAAGTTAGAAGCTGTTCTTCAAGGAGGTTCATTGTCTGCGTCTCTCATTGCCGTGTATGCTGAAGTTCACAATTTTCATGTGAAAGCAATCCAAGAATTTGTTTCATATTATATTTATATAATTCCTTGATGAACTAGATTTTATAGTGTAAATATGGAAAATTAAAAATTTGCAAACGCGTTTGAAAAAATAACTAAATTTTTTTTCGTGCTTTTGTCATGAAAAAACTCTAAATCTTTTACCTGCATTTTAAGTTCAATTATACGAAAATTTGATAAGCAGAAATCTTTGATTTTTGAAGATCAGTCAAAAATCCGCTGGGATATAATGCACGCAAACCGTAAAAACGCGTTTCGAGATAAACGCATTTAAAAACAGATTACGAAAACTGAGTATTGACGTGACTTGTGTATTACTCTTGTATACTCAGGGATACCAGGAAAAATAATAATGTATTTTCATAAAAAGACAGCTTGCATTGTCCCGCCCAGCTTGTCTGTGATCCGTAGATCGTGCGGTATACTTGAGCGCGCTTCGTTTTTTGGCCCGAAAATATAAAAAGGACTTCGAATATCGTTCTTAAACTTTTTGAACGTACCCTTTCGATTTCTGGAATACAAAAAAATATTTTTTTAATCGCCTAATGTAATTTCTCTCCTTAATCGAAAGTTTTGTACCTCTCAAAAATACTCTTTCGATTTCTGGAATACAAAAAAAAGATTTTTTTAACCGTCTAATATAATTTCTCACCTTATTCAAAGTTTTATACCTCTCAAAAACACTCTCTTTCATTGACTGATGAGCATCTTTATGATGTGATGTGATGACTTGCTTGATCTAGATAGTCAAAGCTAAACTAAATCACTGATTGCGCTCAAAAACAAAGGATGTAGTGTGATGCGGAACATTTTGTAAAATTTTCACTTAATTTATCATCAAAAATTTTAACGGATTGATTCTTCTCAACGATTAGAAATTATGCTTAGCAAGAATTTTGGTTTTAGCTGTGGTACCTGAATAAAATATGAATGCATTACTTCGTTTAAGTACTACAATTCAATATCCCAGTTGTAAATTTTATGGTAGATAGGATGTCCTATAAACTTTGGCTTCATTTGGATCTCTGTCGCCTCATTATGGTGCAAAATTAGTTTTTCTATAAAACCGGGTCTTAGTCCTATTTCGCTTTGCTCCATACACAAAAAAATCTTTAAGAAGACATTTTCCATCTATCAGGGAAATCAAAATTATTGTTGATATGAACGAAAATTTGGATGCTTTGGTATAGTGTGTAGAGCAAAACATGCGCAGGATACTTAGCTTAAACCTTCTAGTCACGCGCAAAAATACGAGAATACGTTGCGATTAATGACCGTTTCTTTCAATTAGAACGAAACTGTTAAGCTGATTCATCAATGAAAACACAGATATCAGCCGTAGTACTGGTGGTGACTACATTAAACTACCGTGAGTAAATATTCGCACTTTGAAAGGTGGTTTCACAGTGAAACCACCATGCCTGAAAGGGTTTAGGTGATCCATCTATCTGTTGGTTTCATTTCGTTTGGCTTGTGTTTGGAATCACTGTTAAAACGATACCGCTGAGTACTTTTTAAGAGTTATTGCTTTATTCAAGAATACTCACCTTCCAATCAATAAAAAATCAAAAAAATCAGTTAAAATATTTTTGTAGTGCACTCGATTTACTGTCGCACCGTTACCACCTGCACATCGAAATGTATAGAAACTAATGATTCCACCAGCTTAACGACAAACAATCACGATTTAAGGATTATTTTAATTTATTACAAAAAGTACAAAATTAGGTTTTTTTCATAAACAATAAATAAAAAGCAAATTCAGTGATTATATCGAAGTGGTGGCAATTTTGAACGCAACTATTCAAAATGGTCATCACGCGACAAAATCTCTTGAGTGGACGTATTAACAAAAACTGCATTCATTTTTGCTAGCGCTCTTTTGTCCTTCAGGCATCGATATGAAAATAACAAATAACGTAGAAGATGCTTTGTAACTTGGCCCTCTTCCGATTGATCCGCATGAATATTCAATCAACACCTCATCCACCAAAATCCTTACGTAATCAATTGACGCTCGCGTAGATGTTACGGTTAATATTAAGTCATTCCAATAACTCTTATTAGAGGTAAATTATTATTATTCAAAGTGGTATTATTAACTTTCCAGTACATGGGAAGTTCTTGTAATCGCCTCGAAAATCGAAATTGAAATTTTCAACTTTTCTTTACGTTTTGAGGTCTATAGAGTATAAAGTGTTTTTAGAAAGGGAGATGTATGTGTGTGTGTACGTACGTACGTACGTACGTTCGTGGACACTTTTTTCTACGAGCATAACTCACGTAAACAAAGTCGTATCGCCTTCGTTGTGGTGTCAATCGAAGCGTATTTGCAATCTTAAAAGCTGATTAGTTTTTGGAACACTTCGTTCGAGGGGGGGGGGGCTGTTGTTTTGACCCTTTGAAGGTCATTTCTGCCATGTGTTATACCTCGCGAACCAAACGTACGATTTTTTGGACCAGGGTGTCAATCGACGCGTATTAAAATTTTTGTGATTCTATCAAAGTTTTAGAAAAATTCTTGGAGCAGTTTTTCAATTTCTAAAAAAAAAGTGCAAAAAATTAGTTTTTTTTTTCAAAAACAATAAATTTTTAACCTTATTGTCAAGTCCAAGTAATCAATGTTTATAAAATTTATATACTCTAAACAATGTTCGTAAAAACATAATCAAAACTTTTTCTCATGAATACGTAAAAAAATAAATTAAAAATAAAAAAATCATTAAAAGTCATAATCATTTTCAAGGTCATTTTTATCATTCACTATATTTCACGAACCAGATATAATATTTGCATCATTAAGGTGTCAGTTGACGTGTATTAACATCTTTGTGAAGTTTTTATCATTATAAAAATTCGTTCCAGCCGTTTTTTTAATTTAATAGAAGAAAATGCGAAAAATTATAGTTTTTTTCATAAAAAATACTTTTTAACCTGATTTGCACAGCACAGTGATCCAATTTATAAAATTTATACATTCTCATCAGTTTTTGAAGAGAAACCGGCAAAATTTTCTTCCATGATTATGAAAAAACTAAATAAAAAATAAAAAAATCATTCAAAGTTACCATGTAAAGAGGGTTCATACGAGTGCTATTACTTTACATCCTTTATTCTAAAAAAATTGCTGTAAATTCAATCAAAGTTTGAAGATAGTTACATAATTTGAGCAGATTTTTAATAGTTTTTATAGTCTTTTAATTAAAAAAAATTGCTTAAATTTTGAAAACCAACAAAATTTTTCAAGACCAAAAAGGTCCCCACTGATTGATCCGCGTGAATATTCAATCTGTCCTCATCGACCAAAAACCTTACATAATCAATGGGTCCTCCAGTAGACGATATGATTCATATTAACTCATTCCTGTTACTGCTATGAATACCTCTCATTGTTGTAATGTTGTTGATGTTTATGTAGATATTACTGGGAAGTTGACCATGTGGACCTCAAAGGCCGCACCTCACGGCTTGGTTGAAAAATGGTGTTTACAGCAATAATTTCTTGGAAAAATAATTTACTTCTTCTAGTTGACAGTAGTTTTCAAGAATGCAATTCAAGAAAACTTTAGGATTTCATGTTTCATGCCTTATAGTGACGATTCTACCTCAAATTTGGGCTTTTAAATTTAGAAAATTAGTGGTTATTTATTGAAAGAGATTTACACCAGAGACTAACAGAAGTAGTTTACAGCAAATCATTTTGTAATGTTTAAAGGACTACTTACCAGACACCTAAGGGTTTGGAAAGGGTGAAGTTTTACAATTTAATTTTCTCCATCAGCCTGAAAAAAATATATCCAAAAATTGTTTACTCTTTCTTGTAGTGTTAAAATATATATTTTGTGAAAACATTGAATAACGAGGCCTATGGACATAGTTGCTTGGAAGCCATTCTGTAATGCAATCCTCTATGATTACTCTTCTATTTTTTAATCTGAAATTATTATTTTGTCGATGTATCTGTTTTCTTATTTATGGTTTAATATTTAGGTTTCAAATAAGTTTTAAACATCGAATCGAATCTGCTAGTCAATTGAAACATTAGAACTTTTATTGATTTTGAAATAAGACGTTATACTTCTAACAACATTTTTTGAAGTCAATTTGTAACTTCCCAGTATATGGGAAGTTCTTGTAATCGCCTCGAAAATCGTTTTTTAATTTATTAAAAAAAAGTGCTAAAAATTAGGTTTTTTTCCATAAAAAA
Organism: Oxycera nigricornis; assembly: GCA_963942545.1. Lineage (NCBI taxonomy): Eukaryota > Metazoa > Arthropoda > Insecta > Diptera > Stratiomyidae > Oxycera > Oxycera nigricornis. The sequence continues at coordinate 53,279,596 of OZ012660.1, read as the reverse complement.
TAAATTTTAACCTGATTTGCACAGCTCAGTAATAAATGTTTATATAATTTATACATTCCTAATAGTTTTCGAAGAGAAACTAGCCAAATTATTTTGTATGATCGAAAAAAACCTAAAAGACGGCTCGTGACAAAACACAACTTCAATGATTATGCCGAAGTCATGGCAATTTTGAACAAAATTATTTAAAATGGACACCTCGCGAGAAAACCTCTTCAGTGGGCGTAATAACAAAAATGCATTTGCTAGCGCTCTTTTGTCCTTCAAGCATCGATGTAAAAATAACAAATAACGTAAAAAAGGCTTTATAGCCCGCCCCCTCCGATTTATCTGCGTGAATAGTCAATCAAACCAATCCACCCCCACCCAACAAAAGCCTTACGTAATCAATGAACGCTACAGTAGCTGATATGATTGATATTAGCTCATTTCAATTACGTTTATGATTACCTTTCATTATTATTATTTAAAGTAGTAGTATTTTCATAAATATTTTTGTGTTTAATATTTTTAATATTCATGTAGATATTACTGGTAAGTTGACCGTGTGGACCTCAAGGGTCGGACCTCGCGGCTTGTTTCTTAGAGAATGATTAGAGCTTTTAATTTCATTTTTATTGAGGGAACATAAAGACAATTTATAATTCAACCTCAAAGTCCACTTAAATATTCTCGCTCTCCAAAATTTGGTTTTTGTGAATGAAAATATCATTGTCTAATAATTCACCATCACTAACACCTGCCGTGTTCCATAGTTTATATAATATCCTTTTATTAGGCAAGATCGTTATGTCGCGATAATGATTTTAAATTGAACCTAATTTACACTCCTTTCCCATACTTATCGATTATCTCGACATGCACAACACTTTATTCATAATAAGTTGAATTTGACCTATCGATAAAGGCTGCTTTGGAAATATCCGATAAAAGGCATATCGCAGCACCGATAACGAATCAAAAACATCAATTACCTGCGCATTAACCTCTGTACGTCCCTTTGCGTTACGATCAAGGATCATTCCTTGCGGTGTGCATGTTTGTAGCCACTGTGTTTAGAACAGTAACAAAGTATGTGCATGCCCTTCAATTGTATATTTACTACAGTCAGATAGAATAGCGGTTACACGCAATGCTATAATTTGTCAGGACGATATGGAAAAAAGGAGGAGCAGAGAACTTTCGAGTCGGTAAAGGCATTACGGCGAGCTGTCAATCGATTTTTATGTATCGATGAAAGTAGTTTCGAATGACACTAAAATTGGTTGTGGTCGTCTATTAATGGCTTCGCTAGCTTAGAAAAGTATCCTTAATTGACTATCGTTAATTGTACGTTCACGTTCACCAGTTAATGCACACAACTGTTATTTTGTATTCAAGTTTGAAGGATATTTGTGGCCACGTGGCGGCAGGGATGCCAAGGATGAGGATTGGGAATGCAAGTTTGTAACATTGACCGATGGATGAAAATCGAATCAGATATTGATTTCCGTGGAGAATGTGACTTGAATAGAGAATGATTGGAAATCGTAGCCATGAGCGAAGTTTTCTAGAAAATCAATGATACAACAATAAAATAATTCAATCTGCAACTTTGTTTGGAAACCTACAAAGTATTAAGTTTGGCTGCTTTCTCACTTGATTTAAAAATTTCCGTAATAGATAGTGACATTTTTGTTAAGTTTATTGGCTCTTATGAGATGTACGCTGCTTAGGTTTTAAAATAAAAATCACAGAACGAATCTATTACGTTCTCTGTCTGAATACATAAAGTTTAAAATGTGTCCATTGCATAATTTTAACATGATTGGTAATTTACTAATTTTTAACTTCCCAGTATATGGGAAGTTCTTGTAATCGCCTCGAAAATCGAAATTGAAATTTTCAACATTTTTTTACGTTTTGAGACCTATAGAGTGTTTTTAGAAAGGGAGATGTATGTGTGTGTATGTATGTACGTACGTACGTATGTACGTTCGTGGACACTTTTTCTACGAGCATAACTCACGTAAACAAAGTCGTATCAACTTCGTTGAGGTGTCAATCGAAGCGTCTTTTGCAATCTTAAGAGCTGATTAGTTTTCGGGAAACTTCGGTCGGGGAGGGGGGGCTCGCTGTTTTGCCCGTTTGAAGGTCATTTATGTCATGCGTTATACCTCGCGAACCAAACGTACGATTTTTTTGAATAAGGTGTCAATAGACGGGCATTAACATTTATGTGATTCTGTCAAATTTTTACAAAATTTCTTGGAGCCGTTTTTTAATTTTCAAAAAAAGTGCAACAAATAAGGTTTTTTTCAAAAACTCAAAATTTTTAACCTGATGTTTAAACCTAAGTAACCAATGTTTATATAATTTACATACTCCAAATAGTTCTTGTGAAAAAACCAGCAAAAGTTTTTTTTTCATGATTAAAAAAAATTAAATAAAAAATAAAAAATCATTAAACGTGAAAGGTCATTAACGTCATCCATTATATCTCGAGAACCAAATATAATATTTCCATCTATAAGGTGTCAATCGACGCGTATTATCATTTTTATGATGTTTTTATATTTTAAAAAAATCGTTTAAGCGTTTTTTTATTTATTAAAAAATTGGAAAAGTAGTGTTTTTGTCATAAAAAAATTCATTTTTAACCTGATTTGTACATCGTAATAATAAATGTTTGTAGAATTTATAAAATTTTATCAATTTTTGTAGAGAAACCAGCAAAAACTTACCTCATGATTACAAAAAAAAACAATTAAAAATAAAAAATCATTCAAGGTCAACATGTAAAAAGGGTTCATTCGAATCATAATACCTTAAATCTCTTATTCTAAAGACATTGTTGTAAAGTCAATCATAGTTTATTAATATTTGCAAAATTTGAGCAGATTTTCAATAGGCTTCACAGCACCATGTTTTAACTTTAATGAAAAAACTGCTTTGTAACCCTTCCCCCTCCGATTGATCCACGTGAATATTAAATCAAACCAATGCATCAAAATCCTTACGTAATCAATTGACGCTCGCGTAGATGTTATGATTAATATTAAGTCATTTGAAGTAGTATTATTTCCATAATTATTATTGTGTTTAATATTTTTAATATTTTTTTAGATATTACTGGGAAGTTGACCGTGTGGATCTCATGGGTCGCGCCTCATGGCTTGTTTAAATATATAGGTCATGTAGATTGCACCGAAGTAGGCCTTTCGAATTTTTCCTTCATTTTTAGTGATAGAAAGTTTTTTCAAAAACGATTTTATAGGGTCAAGGTCTATGAAAATATGTAAATTAAATTCCTTAAAATCCCTTAGTTTTCAAATGGGGTGGATTTAAAGGGCTCGAATAAGGTGGTGTTCGCTCGTAAATAAAGGGTTTAAACGGCTACATCTCGCGAAATATTTACTGTACAGAAAATCTTCGCGCAATGAAATTTTTGGCATTAAAAAAAAGCTACAATTCAGTATTCCATCATATTTTTCGTATCTCCAGTATTTTTGGAGATATTTTGAAGGAAACCGTGAAAAATACGAAATTGCGAAAAAATCGTTTTCTTTTTAATCTTCAATTTTTCTAAAATAAGGCATTTTTAATTGATCAAACTTCTTGGATGTAATGATAATACACATATAAAGAGAGACACAGAAGGGTGAAAATCCATTTTAATTAGATGGATAGTTAGGGGGTTGTTTTCACTGATTTTTTCGTAGAAAACTTTTTCTTTTCTTTCCTACTTAGGTACCGACCTTATTAATTTCCCAGTATATGGGAAGTTCTTGTAATCGCCTCGTAAAACGAAATTGAAATTTTCAACCTTTCTTTACGTCTTAAGGTCTATAGAGTATATATATAAAGTGTTTTTAGAAAGAAGTATGTATGTGTGTGTGTGTATGTACGTCTGTACGTTCGTGGACAGTTTTTTCTACGAGCATAACTCACGTAAATAACGTAATATCGATTTTGTTGAGGTGTCAATCGAAGCGTCTTTGCAATCTTAAGAGCTGATTAGTTTTCGGGAAACTTCGGTCGGAGGGGTTTGTTGTTTTGACCCTTGAAGGTCATTTATGTCATGCGTTCTATCTCCGGAACCAAACATACGATTTGAAAAATTATGGTGTCAATCGACGGGGATTAATATTTGTATGATTCTATCAAATTTTGCAAAAAAAAACCTTTGGGCCGTTTTTTAATTTATTAAAAAAAAGTGCTGAAAATAAAGTTTTTTTCCATACCCAATAAGTGTTCAACCTGATTTGCAAAACTCAGTAATAAATATATATAAAATTTATATACTCCAAATAGTTTTTGTAAGAAAATCAGCAAACCTTTTTACATAACTACGTAAAAATTACATTAAAAATAAAAAAATCGTCATCATGATTTTCAAGGTCATTTTTATCATTCAATATATCTCACGAACAAAATATGATATTTGTATCATTAAGGTGTCAATCGACGTGTACTTACATTTTTGTGCTGTTTTTACTTTATAAAAAAATTATTTCAGCCGTTTTTTTTAATTTAATAAAAGAAAATGCGAAAAATGAGGATTTCTTTCACAAAAAATAAATTTTCGGCCTGATTTACACAGCTGAATAATAAATGTTTACAAAATTTATACATTGCTATCAGCTTTTGAAGAGAAACCAGCAAATTTTTTTCATGATTCTGGAAAAAAACCAAATTAAAACAAGCCGCGAGGTGCGACCCTTGAGGTTCACATTAAACACAATAATAATTTTGAAAATAATACTACTTTAAATAATAATCATGAGAGGTATTGATAGCAGTACCAGGAGTGAGTTAATATTAATCATATCATCTACGGAAGGTTTTTTGGATTTCCAACATTTAAGCATAAAAAGTTGCACTAAAACACTGTAGAAACTATTAAAATCTGCTCAAATTATGCAAATATTATAAAACTTGGTTTGCATTTACAATAATTTTCTTAGAATAAAAGATATAAAGTAATATAATTCGTATGAACCCTCTGTACATCATAACTTTGAATGATTTTTTTTATTTTAATTTAGTTTTTTTATAATCATGGAATATGGTTTTGCTGGTTTCTCTTCAAAAACCTATAAGAATGTAGAAATTTTATAAATTAATTTATTACTGTGCTGTGCAAATCAGGTTAAAAAAATAGTTTCTATGAAAAAACCCTAAAACCCTAAAAGCCTAATTTTTTTTGCATTTTCTTTTATTAAATTAAAAAGCGGCTGAAACAGTTTTTACATAATGTTTAAAAAATTGCAAAAATGTTAATACACGTCTATTGACACCTTAATGATGCAAATATTACATCTGGTTCGTGAGATATAGAGAATGATAGAAATGACCTTGAAAATCATGATGACTTTTAATGATTTTTGATTTTTTATTTAATTATTTACTTGGTCATTACAAAAAATTTTGATGATGTTTTCACAAGCATTGTTTGGAGTATATAAATTTTATAAACACTGATTACTATATTTCGCAAATCAGGTTATAAATTTATTGTTTATGAAAAAAAATCTAAATTTTTGCACTTTATTCTCTTAAATTGAAAAACGGCTCTAAAAGGTTTTATAAAAATTTGATAGAATCGCATAAATGTCAATACGCGTCGATTGACACCTTGATCAAGGAAATCGTATGTTTGGTTCGGGATATATAACGCTTGACAGAAATGACCTTCGAACGGGCAGAACAGCAAACCCCCCCCGACCGAAGTTTCCCAAAAACTAATCAGCTCTTAAAATTGCAAAGACGCTTCGATTGACACCTTAACGAAGTCGATCGGACTTTGTTTACGTGAGTTATGCTCGTAGAAAAAACTGTCCACGAACGCACGTACGTACGTACGTACGTACACACACACACACACATACATACTTCTTTCTAAAAACACTTTATATATACTCTATAGACCTCAAAACGTAAAGAAAAGTTGAAAATTTCAATTTCGATTTTCGAGGCGATTACAAGAACTTCCCATATACTGGGAAGTTAAAAAATCATTCAAAGTTACCATGTAAAAAGGGTTTATATATTTTGTTCTAAAGACTTTGTTATAAAGTCAATCAAAGTTTTATAATATTTGCATAATTTGAGCAGATTTTGAATAGTTTTCACAGTGTTTTAATTTTATAAGAAAAACTGCTAAAATTTTGAAAACCAACAAAATTTCAATCAAATTTGCTTTTGAGCTAATCAACGTTTTAGTGTTCGTAACATTTCAATTACTTCCTCCATCATTATGTGTAAAACATTTTACATTTTACATGCAATTAAACTGATTATTGACTGCATATTCAATGTTTTTCAAGATCAAATGAAAATAAGAAATAGTTATTAGTCTCATTGATGTAAAATCGTAAAAAAATACAAATTCAATGATTATGCCGGTCATGGCAATTTTGAACAAAACTATTCAAAATGGCCACCTCGCGAGAAAATATCCTTAGTGGGCATAATAACAAAAAGCGCATTCATTTTTGCTAGCGACTTCTATGTGGTAAGAAATCCGTCAACAGTTTGACGGACTATTGTGTGTACCATAAAATCGTGATCGTCTTTAATTCTCGCAAACCGAAGAATCGGATGCGAATAGTTCTAAGTGGTTCCTTGAAATTTGTTTTTCCCAGAAAATATCGAATATAAATATGACATGCATACATCAAATTGCGTTAAAGGTCTTTTGCGTTTATAATTTTGTGTTGTTGATAGTTCTGAGTTACACCAATTCACTCTTTTGAACTTTGAAATTAATGGGATTTGAAAAAAAATTGTTTGAATTATGGCTGGTGATGAAACATGGCGAAAACTCTGTGAAACCATGGCATGGCAAGAATTGATGATGAATTGAAGGAAACATTAGTTTTAAAAAACTACTCTAAAATATAGTTTAGACTTCAAGGGAAAAGTATGATCGAGAAGATCGTCAACTCCTTTCAAAAGAAAAAGTTACATTCCAATGAAACGTCCTAAAGGGTTGTTTGTTGGCTTTGTGGTAGTTTTAGTATATAACGGGAATTTACAAGGAGGGACAGAAAATATACTCTTTTCTATCTTTTGTAGTTTTTTGTTATTAGTTTTATTATCATAAATTAATTTAATGTTAAAAAACCTTAAACCTTAAAGAAATATAAGCTTCTAAATAAAAATAGGATTCATGTCCATACAGTTTTTCAGTTCGAATTTCACTCTAATGCACCCTTGTAAAGAATTTCACATGTATATGTATTTTATTGAAGTGTGTGTGTGTGTGTGTGTGTGTGGAGAGAATTCAACCAGACTATCCTCGTTTGCATATGCATAGTTAATTTCAGACTCATTTTAACGTTTAAAATAACATTTAGAATCCACTTGAAGGAATAAGATTCTTCCATTAGAACAAAGCTAAAAAGGCAGCCTAATGAAATACCAGTGACATACTTGACGTATTTCAATCTCATCCTTAGCAACAAGATTGCGACTCAGTGATATTGCACAATTCGTCTCTGACGTTTCCTCCGCAATGTCCAACAAGATATTGAAAATTCCTCGAAGAAGACATACAACCTCCACCACATTCAACTGATGTCCAGAACTTTGCTATCTTTTTTGCAGACAATAAGGCTAATAAGAATAAAGGACTAGCCGGCAGCGTTTTCAAAGTTCAACAAATCGTTACAAAGGACGAAAGCCTTCAAGACATTTGTCTTGCAAAGAATTTTTATTCTGCAGAGTAGGGACCCTACGGCGGTCAAGGAAGATTTCATTATATTAATGTAGTGCTGCCGGGGATTGTTTGTGGAAGTTTCCTACTTAAATAGTTTTTATATGGACACCGGAGTCTATTGAATGTGTTGATTGGTTTTTAATTAAAATGAGTAGGTCATATTCATGAATGTGATAATTTAGTTAGACATTGTATTTGGGATATTTATAGCGATGAAATTTCAGACAGGTTTCATTGATTTAAATGACGACGGAGATTTTTAAGGATGTTATTTAACATCATGGGTTAGAACCTCCTGGTTTATTCGACAACTTTTTCGTCATTTAGTGTGCTTTTTGGTTAACGACTTGCTAACACTATTGTTGCACTAATGTGCACTAATGTGCAACAATAGTGTTAGCAAGTCGTTAACCAAAAAGCACACTAAATGACGAAAAAGTTTTAGAATAGACCAGGAGGTTCTAACCCATGATAAAACTTAAATAATGAAAAAGCTACGTAGGCATTCATACGAAACAAATTGACAGTCGTTATAATTCGCAGATGTAAAATTATAAAATAGTTGAAATATAGCGAGCTTGATCCATCAACAAGCCAGCGGTGGTAGTGCTGTCTCGTAACGAGTGGCTAAATGGCAGCACCTGAAGAGGAGCCATTCGTTACGCCGAAACCACACTTCCCAGTTATTTAACATGTTTTGAAGGTTGAAAAAAATTGTTTATTAAAAAATATTACAAAATGGCTGCCCAAAAGTCGTTTCTGCGGAACGTTTTTGTTGGAAGAGCTCCGCGGCACGCAGTAAAAGTGCTTTAAAAATTAATTCGGAACAAAATAAATTTTTTCCTTAAATCACATTAGTATAACTATAAAAATACGTAGAGGGTTTTGAAAATATCAATTTATATTAAATTGGCGGGCATTTGAAAAAAAAGTTCATTTCACTACCAAAAAATTGAAATATTAACTTATCGAAAAACGACTACATATGTATATGTTGTTTTAAAGATGTGATATTATTTGGAGTGAAAGAATAGAAAATTGTAAAGGTGGTATGGTGCATCATGTGTTTATCATGTTTTTATTGCCGCAATCATGGCAAGTATTGACAAAAGATGTGCAAGTATCAAGTGACCACCTTTTGCAAATAAGACACTGGATCCAATCGTCTTTTTTCGCTGTTTGGTAGTAGTTTTCGCCACAGCCCATGCAAAGATCCTGTTCAAAATCTTCAGCATCATCGGACTCATCAACTAGTTTTCTTTTTTATAAATTTTTTCTTTTCTTTTTTCGATTTAATTTTATTTACGCTTTCTTTTTTCATTGTCCTCAATTTCTGGGCATTTATGTTTTTGGTAGATGTTAAAATTCTAGCTTTTTTCGTCTTTATTGGGTGAATTTGTCTTCAAGTAGATGTAGAGGATACCGGCGATATTATGTTCAGCATTTTACTGGGAGTCATTTCACTGCTCAGCGTAGTTACCGATCCACTTGTTGTTGGCCGCTCTTTTAACTCTGCTTCCCGAGTTGATAGCAAAGATGAAGTACTTGCAAGTTCCATTGAAAATTCGGCCACTGAAGATTCAATGGGTACAACGAAGCTATTAATCCTTATAAACGCATAGTCTGGAGTAGCATTAGGATTGAATGGGAAAATTCCAGTCGCGGAAAATGCAACAATCCCATTACTGGCTGTTGTTGGGCAGATTTAACGCCCATATAAACAACTGATCCAGGAGGCATTCCATCTACGAATCCAGGTCGCCTTTAAAAACACAAGCCCACGGAATGAAATGGCCCTCTGCATTGCAGCAGGCAATTACGATCACGGTCACTCATTTTTCGGCAGAAGTTACAGCAACAACATTTTTAGAGCCTCTTTCAGCAATGACTTGTCCAGGACGGTTATTCAGTTGTCACCCAGTTTCATCCATATTGAAAATATATCCGGGCTTATCCATCAATCCGTTTTCGATGAAAGTTTTCTCTAAAAGCTGAAAATAGTTTGAAACTTCCTCCTTATTTAAACCCTCAACTCTTGCTTGAGAAACGCCTTCAGACTTCCTTACTGATAACTCAGGATGATGCTTCATAAAAAGGCTTAGCCAGTCATAGCCTGCTTTCGATTGGTCCTTATTGAAAGTATGCTTGATGTTATACTTCTCTGCCAATTCGTAAGCCATGTGACATACTTCTTGTCTTGTTGGAGCGAATCCATGAGCCTGTAGTTTTTTATGTGATCCACTAGGCTAAGTTCATTTCGCTCTCCGAGACAGGAAGGTGCACCTAACGCCAACTTTTTATCACTTTGTTGTTTCAGACGTCTTCTTAAGGTAGTTCCAGGAACTTTGTATAGAGTAGAAGCCTTATTTATAGTAAGTTCCTTATTTTTGACAGCCCCCATTGCCGTTCTTAAATCTGCATCAGTCCACCTGGCTCGATTAGAGTTTTCTTTCCGTTTATATATTAAAGGCATTTCTGAAAGTGGATTACGGAATTAAATTTTTAGCAAGTCGTCCATACATCACTTTCACGTGGCATCAATAATTAAAAAGTTATAGGCCTAAAACGTCATTAAAAAATGTGGGAAAGGCATCTTTCGAGCACCAAAAACCCATTGTTTTCACTTTAACTCCAAAACACATAGAGAATAACTTCAAAAAAAATTTGTTGCAAGTCGTTTGCGTTATTGATTGTTTTGATCGCTGTACACTGGTGGGAGCTATTGCATCCCAAATGGGAAAACTCACGTGAAAAATGCATTTTTAGGCCAAATAATCGGCTTCCGATGGCCAAATCCTCCTTTACAAAACTCACGGATCGTTATAGTGGGTAGAAAATTTTTAATTGCAATGAGTAGTATGCCTCTATGTTAGCTGAAATTGAAGTTTCTGGGGTCGCAGCTCCAATCCCCTTGGCGCCATCTTGAGAACAAAACAAAGTGGGACGGCCCCATATCTTGGAAAGTATAGCTCTCACAAAAAAGTAAAATATCACAAACTTGTGTAAAATTTAATTTGCAGCAAATTGTGGATACATCATTTTCACGTGCTGTCAATGTTAAAAGAGCTACAAGCCAAAAACAACGTTGAAAAGGGGGGTCATTTTTCGCGCGCCACAACTTCTTGGTTTCTCATATTACCGCGAAATTCGTTCGAAAATAACTTTTAGACAGTTTTATCACCAAACGTTTGCGGTATTGCTTGTTTCGATCACTGTACCATGGCGGGAGTTATTGTGGCCCAAAGGGGGCAAGTCATAGGAAAAAAAGCATTTTAACACCTGTTTATCTGGTGTCGCAAGATGTCACAGTATGTCGCAGTGTGTCGCAAGGTGACGCAAGCTGTCGCACTGTGTCACAAGGTGTCGCAGTGTGTTGCAAGGTGTCGCAAGGTTTCGCAGTGTGTCGCAGTGTGTCACAAGGTGTCGCAAGGTGTCGGATTCGGATTTTCATTTAAAATTTGCCGCACCCGTCGGTCTGTTACTGGCAACATTAATTTATTCACTATTTGTGATGAAAATAATTTATTGGCTACTGCTTCACGGACGATCAATCGAACTTGTCGTGCTGTCAATTTTTTGTTTCGTTAGAGTTTTGAAGGCTTGCCGTAATTACTGCCCAACTTAATAAAGTTGTGTATTACAGTGTTGGAACTTCCGATCTTCCTTGCAATTTCTCGATCTGAAAGTTCACAATCCTTATAAGCGATTATTGCGGCTCGTTCTTCCTCGCTTAAAACTTTACCCCGCGGCATGTCTGTATTTTTCACAAAATTAAAAAATTAAATAACTACATATAATCAGAGGTAATATTACTGCCTTTTAAAAGTAATTCCTGGATTTTTTCCGTTGCTACCAACCAAGAAAACACTTTAAACTACACTGTTTTTATATAAATTTCCACTAAAATGATGCAAACATTCAATAGAGCACTCAAATAATAAATGTGGATATGGATATGAACAATGATATCAGAGAGACAAAAAGTCATAACGGGGTTCTTGGTAAGAGTCTAAATAAGCGGAAAAACATACGGTGTTGCCAAATATCAAATTATTAATGACACGTCATGTTGTTTTTATGTAAATTTCCACCACTGTAGGTATACCCTTTAAGTGCTTTGGCATCGACAAATCCCTTCATTTTAAAACGAGGAACCAAGTATGTTGCCTTTGCAAAAATTTCAATGTACTGTACACGTTCAAATTGACAATCGACTTTATTTTACTGTGCAAACCCAGCAAAAGCGAATCTTTTAATTCATTGCCTGTATCAGAAATTACTATTGTTTTCACTATTGCTTTTCGCGATAAAATCACCAACGGAATCACTTCAGATACAGTAACTGCTTTTTCAGTGATTAGTGCCGTTGTCATAACTTCTCCGTTTGAAGTGTTTCAACAGGTCTATGTAAAACACCACGAGCAGCTTCTATTGACTCTTGAATAGACAGAAACCTTTCGAGCATAGGAAATGTTGAATTCCATCTTGTTATGACACGGCTGTCTATTACTCCCAATTTGTAATTGCAACGATTTTAGTTTCTCAGTAGCAGCAACACTGCGATGAAAATATTCGACAATCCGTTTCACCTTCTTTTGGATGGTTTCAATTGTTAATAAATAAGCTTGGACAATAAGATTTAGGGTATGAGCCAAACAGGATATATGATTCCATCCGGTTCATCTTACTGCAGCAGCAAACATAGGCAGCATTATCAGTAATGATGGCATTCATCATTTCTGAACCACCATATCTTGCAGCAGATTCAATTAACTCGTTTTTAATTTTTATTGCCGTATGACGCTCAGAAAATGGAAAACAGTCAAGCAAAAGAGAGTTAATATTCCATAGTCTGTCGATGTAGTGTGCAATGATAGCCATGTAGCTTTCTGTTGCAGAAGAAGTCCATGCATCACTAGTTAAAGTAAAATCATGCGTTTCTTTGATCAAGTTTTGAACGCAATCTTTTGCTTCATTATATTGTTGCTCCAACATATTTCTTGCTGAATGTTGTTCGAGAAGGCATTTTATATAATGACTCCATTTCTTCCAATAACTCCCTGAATCCTTCTTCCTCAACCATGGAAAATATTTTCAGACCCTTATTATCATATTGAAAATACCCTACGTAATTTTTCTTTCACGGGTAATGGTAAACGGACGCGAAGCGTATTTAATAATTTTCGGCTGATTTTGAATGCTATCTAAATGCGATGTTAGTTTGGTCCTAGCTTGTTCGGTTGACGTAGATGGACAATTTTCGAGGTGTAAAATTTGCGACATCAGCATTTACTATTGATGAAGCTGTTGTCTCTAGGTTTCGAGTTGCGTATCATTCTTCTACTGTTGGATGCTTTGTTTTGATATATTTTTAACTTCCCAGTATATGGGAAGTTCTTGTAATCGCCTCGAAAATCGAAATTGAAATTTTCAACTTTTCTTTACGTTTTGAGGTCTATAGAGTATATACAAAGTGTTTTTAGAAAGAAGTATGTATGTGTGTGTGTGTGTATGTACGTAAGTGCGTTCGCGGGCTGTTTTTCTACGAGCATAACTCACGTAAACAAAGTCATATCGACTTCGTTGAGGTGTCAATCGAAGCGTCTTTGCAATTTTAAGAGCTGATTAGTTTTTGGGACACTTCGGTCGGGGGGGTTTGCTGTTTTCACCCCTTGAAGCTCAACCATGTTATGCGCTATATCTCACGAACCAAACATGCGATTTTTATGATTAAGATGTCAATCGACGCGTATTAACATTTACGTGATTCTATCAAATTTTTAAAAAAATCGTTGCATCCGTTTTTTAGTTTTTTTAAAAAAAGTGCAAAAAATTAGGGTTTTTTTCAAAAACATAAAATTTTTAACCTGATTTTCAAACCTAAGTAATCAATTTTTATGTTATTTATATACTCCAAATAGTTCTTGTGAAAAAATCAGCAATTTTTTTTGCATGTTTACAAAAAAAATTAAATAACAAATAAAAAATCATTAAACGTTCAAGGTCATTTACGTCATTCATTATATCTCGAGAACCAAATATAATCTTTCCATCACTAAGGTGTCAATCGACGCGTATCAACATTTTGATGATGTTTTTATAAATTAAAAAAAATGCTTAAGCGTTTTTTACGATTTATTAATTTTTTTTTAGAAAAGTAGTGTTTTTTTTCATAAAAAATTCCATTTTTAACCTGATTTGCACATCTTAATAATAAATGTTTGTAAAATATATAAAATTTTATCAATTTTTGTAGAGAAACCAACAAAAACTTTTCTCATGATTACAAAAAAAATTAAATTAAAAATAAAAAGTCATTCAAAGTCACCATGTAAAAAGGGTTCATTCGAATCATAATATCTTAAATCTCTTATTCTGAAGACATTATTGTAAAGTCAATGAAAGCTTATTAATATTTGCAAAATTTGAGCAGATTTCCAAAAGTCTTCACAGCACCATATTTTAACTTTAATGAAAAAACTGCTTTGTAACCTGTCCCCCCACCGATTGATCCTCGTGAATAATCAATCAAACCAACGCACCAAAATCCTTACGTAATCAATTGACACTCGCGTAGATGTTACGATTAATATTAAGTCATTCCAATAACTTTTATGAGAGGTACATTTTTATTATTTGAAGTAGTATTATTTCCATAACTTTTATTGTGTTTAATATTTTTAATATCTATGTAGATATTACTGGGAACCCTGTGGACCTCATGGGTCGCACCTCACGGCTTGTATGAGATTTGAAGTTGCCTTTCCTTTGTATGATGTGTTTGCAAAAATCACACTTGGCTCTCCCTTATCCTGCCATTGGAAAATATAACCAAATGCTAGTTTAAAATAAAACAGTTTCCTTGACCGTATAAAAATTTAGTAACAATAATGTATATACGTATTTCGAAGTTAACACAACTTCTTCTTCAGAACAATTACTAACAGATTTTGATGGCTTACAGGTTTATATACTGACTAATTTCAAACGGGATATAATTAACCAAGATATCAATTAGCGTGTTTAAAGAGGATACTGTTACAGTTCCCTGTATCACTGTTTAACCTTAGTACAGAGGGTATTTTCTTAATTTCTAGGCTTTCTATTGCATCTAATTTGTGAAATACGGGGACTACTTTAATTAAATCTAAGTCATTTAACCAAATGCTACTTCTTTTTCTTCCCAATTGGTCATTTTAAAATCTGTTTAATAAATAAATTACTATTTCGAAAGATTGCAACACTGTTCTCAGCCTACACGATACATATAAATGAACTGAATTTCAAATATATTTGTATACTATATTACTCAAACTTTTCAAAAGTAAACTATGATGAAGACAAATTATTAGCTATTTTTTTAAAAAAAGCTGAAATTTTGAGAAAGAAATTTGATCAATATTCGAAATCACGACTGTTCACGACAAATTCATCTGGCTGTTGTTTGTTTTATTCCCTACATTGACTTGAACATCAACGTAGGGAGTAAAATATTCCTAAAATCCCGCTAAAGCGTCTGCACCCGACAGTCATATCATCATCATGCTACCATAACCGAATGCTGTAAATGAGAACAAGAATATGGGACTAAAGTGTGTGTGGATTTGGATTTGATTCCAAGTAGTCAATAATCTTGTGTGCAATACCGACTACAAAAATTTCTACTCGTTTCAAGTAACGAATACAAAATACTTAATGATTACATTTTACGCATGAGTATCAAATACATTTTGAAATGACAAATGAAAATCACCCTAATCCCCAAATCCCTCAATCGCCCAATTCTTAAACCCCCCTATCCCCAAATCATTCAATCCCCCAGATTCACCAATCCTCTCATCTTCCACAACATCCAAATCCCAAAATTCACCAAATTTTCCAAATCCTTAACCCCCCCAAATCCACCTAATCCTCCCAATCGCCAAATCCCCTCAATCCAGCAGATCCCCAAATCAAACAGATACCGAAATCCCAATCCCCCAAATCCTAAAATCGTCCAGATGCCCCATTCCATCAGATTTTAAAATCCACCTAACCCCTGAATCCCTCAGATCCCCAAATCCACCTAATCCCTGAATCCCTCAGATCCCCTAATCCTAGGTGGATGGATCCCTGAATCTCCCTATCCTTCAATCCCACAGATCTCAAAATCCCTCAATCCTCCAGATCCCAAAATCCGCCAATCCCGCTGATCTCTCAACCCCCTAAATCTCAAAATTCCTCCGGATCCCCCTGTCCCTCAGACCACCAAATCCATGAATAAAGAACTCTATGAACTATTAGACAGTGAAAATTTGAATAAGTGGATCAATTTTTCAATTGAATATCTTTAGGTCCCCTAAGCTAAAGTTTGCGGATTTTAAACCTATGATGTTCTAGTCATGATTGAACTGGAAGTTCATAAATTTATAAAATTTGTAACATTATTTTTAAATGACTATCAAAGTCAAAGTGGATTGCAGTTATGTTATTTCCAATATAAATCTATCGTGGCAAAACACCCAATATATAGTTATAGCATGTTGAAACCAATTTTCATTTTCTATTCGCAACAGCAGGAAAACAACAAAATTTAACTTACATTACCTTCAAAATCCCTTAACCCTCATATAGACCAG
Source organism: Oxycera nigricornis (assembly GCA_963942545.1). Taxonomy (NCBI): domain Eukaryota; kingdom Metazoa; phylum Arthropoda; class Insecta; order Diptera; family Stratiomyidae; genus Oxycera; species Oxycera nigricornis. Next base: position 53,263,276 of record OZ012660.1, on the reverse strand, counting down.
ATTTATTTTGGCAAACACTAATACAAATGCACGAGCAGCACATCAGCAAGGATAAAAGGCAAACTTGTTTGATACTGTAATCTTCCATCCGTCGCCTTTCATATGCCCGCAGACACATACACATATGTACTCGTACATATGTGTGCATGCATGCATGCAAAACACATCACAGTTTCGATTAGATTTACTGTCGACAACCAATTTTCATGCTCCAAATAGTTGGGGGCTCCGGGTTGAAAATAGTTTCCTAAACTATGCAAGAAACTGTTTGAACATTTCAAAAGAATTTGAAAATTATAAATTGACGGGTAGGGACTTTGATTGGCAGTTGTAATCGTTCGGACGTTGCCAGTGAAATTCGTTTCCAGTCAATTTGAGTAATTGCAGTTTGGCAAATATGATGCCTTGATCAAAGCGTTACACGAATATAAACGAAAATTTATAATTTGAAGAAAGAGAATTGTTCCTGAAGCTGATAATGAAAGATATCGTGTACATATTTCATTTATTTTTAGAAGCAAACGTGGGTCAAACTATCTAAATATTTATTTCTGCATTGTCAATTCGTATGTAAAAGCTTGGTTGGCTACTAAGTTGCATTAGCTAAGAGTAGACTAATTTGCAGTCAATTAGTTTATTCAACAATAAATTTTTACTCAAATCGCTGAGTTAAAACAATAAGATAAGTAAAATTAAAGAATAAACTAGAACTTAAGAAGTACAATCTAAAAAACTTGTGACCGACTGGTACAATTTACGTTTTTCAAAAGGTGTACTTAATTTTTCTTTTGAATGCAATACATCTCATGTAGCTGTTAAGTTTTGGTTTCACTTCGACATTTTGTTTAATTTGATTTTGCAAACTGCAATGCAAAGACTACCGCTTTTTTAACTTCCCAGTATATGGGAAGTTCTTGTAATCGACTCGAAATTGAAATTTTCAACATTTCTTTACGTTTTGAGGTCTATAGAGTATATTTTAAGTGTTTTTAGAAAGGGAGATTTGATAAAACCAATCAAAGTTTATTAATATTTGCATAATTTGACCGAATTTTGAATAGTTTTCATAGCAATGTGTTTTAACTTTAATGAAAAAACTACTTAAATTTTGAAAAAAAAAATCCATCAAATTTGCATTTGAGGTAATCAACGTTTTGGATAGCAAAATGTTTTGTAGTCAATAATTTGCAAGATCATATGCTTTAAAAAGCTTGAATCAAATAAACAACCCACGAGGTGCGACCCTTGAGGTCCACACGGTCAACTTCCCAGTAATATCTACATAAACATCAACAACATTAAACACAATAATAATTTTGAAAATACTACTACTTTAAATAATAATAATGAGAGTTATTCATAGCAGTAACAGGAATGAGTTAATGTTAATCATATCATCTACGGGAGCATCCATTGATTACGCAAGGCTTTTGGTGGATGGGTGATGATGATTGATTACCACAAACGCAAATTTGATTGAAATTTTGATGGTTTTCAAAATTTAAGCCGCTTTTTTAAATTAAAAGACTGCAAAAACTATATAAAATCTGGTCAAATTATCCAAACATTTTAAAACTTTAATTGACTTTACAACAAAGTCTTAAGAATAAAAGATATAAGGTAATATCAATCGGAAGAACCCCTTTCATATGGTAACTTTGAATGATTTTTTATTTTTAATTAAATTTTTTTTTAGAATCATAAAAAAAGTTTTGCTGGTTTCTCTTCAAAAACTGATAAGAACGTTTAATTTTTATAAACAGGGAAAAATTTATTTTTTATGAAAAAAACTCTAATTTTTTGCACTTTTTTTCTTAAATTAAAAAAACGGCTCCAGCGATTTTTTTAAAACTCAACAGATTCAAAAAAATGTAAATACGCGTTCACTGACTCCTAAACAATGCAAATCGTATGTTTTTGTTCGCGAGATATAACGCATGACAGAAATGACCTTGAAGATCATGATGACTGTTAATGATTTTTTATTTTTTATTTGATTTTTATGTTATCATGACGATAAAATTTTGATGACATTTTTAAAAGAACTGTTTGGAGTATATGAATTATATAAAGATTGATTATTTGGACTTGAAAATAAGGTTAAAAATTTATTGTTTTTGAAAAAATCCATATTTTTTGCACTTTTTAAAATAAAAATAAAAAACGACTCCAAGATTTTTTTTGAAAACTTAATAGAATCACATAAATGTTAATTTGCGTCGATTGACACCTTGATCTAGGAAAGCGTATTTTTGATTCTTGAGATATAACGCATGGCAGAAATGGCCTTTAAACGGGCAAAACAGCAAACCCCTCGACCAAAGTTTCCGAAAAACTAATCAGCTCTTGAGATTGCAAAGACGCTTCGATTGACCCCTTAACGAAGTCGATACAACTTAGTTTACGTGAGTTATGCTCGTAGAAAAACTGTCCACGAACGTACAGACGTACGTACGTACGTACGTACACACACACAGACATCTCCCTTTCCAAAAACACTTTATGTATACTCTATAGACCTCAAAACGTAAAGAAATGCTGAAAATTTCAATTTCGATTTTCGAGTCGATTGCAAGAACTTCCCATATACTGGGAAGTTAAAAATATTAAACACAAAAACATTTGTGGAAATATAACTACTTTAAATAATAGCAATGAGAGGTACTCATAACTGTCATTGAAATAAGTTAATACCAATCATATCATCTATTGGAGCGTCCATTGATTACCTAAGGCTTTTGGTGGATTGGTTTAATCGAATATTCACGCGGAGCTATCGCTGGGGGTCTTTCTACGTTATTTGTAATTTTCATATCGATGCTTGAAGGACAAAAAAGCGCTAGCAAAAATGAATGCAGTTTTTGTTTTTATGCCCACTGAAGAGATTTTGTTGCATGATGGCCATTTTGAATAGTTGCGTTTGAAATTGCGACCACTTCGACATAATCACTGAATTTGCCTTTTTTCACGGTTTCACATCAATGAGATTAATATTTATTTCTTATTTTCTATTGGTCTTGAGAAACATTGAATATGCAGTCAAAATTAGGTTCAATTGCACGTAAAAAGTAAAATGTATGTATTACAAATGATGAAGGAAGTAATTGAAATTTTACGAACACTAAAGAACAAAACTATTAAAAACTACAATTTTTTATTTCATGGAAAGCTTTTTAAAGCATATGATCCTGCAAAGTATTGACTACAAAACATTTTATATTTTTCCATTTACATTACATATATTTTTGTAATCATGAGGAGAAGTTTTGATGGTTTCTCCAAAAAAATAAGAGTTTATAAATTTTATAAACATTTATTACTGTGATGTGCGTAAAATTTCAATTAGTCAGGCTAAAAAATTATTTTCATATGACAAAACCCTAATTTTCACATCTTTTTCTATTAAATTGAAAACGTCTTCAACGCTTTTTTTAAATTTAATAGAATCACACAAATGTCAGTATGCGTCGATTGACACCTTAAACAATGCAAATCGTACGTTTGGTTCGCGAGATATATCGCATGACAGAAATGACCTTCAAAGGGTTAAACAGCAAACCCCCCTGACCGAGAGGGTCCTAATCAGCGCTTAAGATTGCAAAGACGCTTCGATTGACACCTCAACGAAGTCAATACGACTTTGTTTACGTGAGTTATGCTCGTAGAAAAAAGTGTACACGAACGCACGAACGCACGAACGCACGAACGTACGTACACACACACATACAGAATCGCGTATAAAGTTGTGAAATACTAATACTACTTAATGCATAGAATATACAGAGATCATAATAGTATTTTCAGCCCCCCCCCCCGCCAACTTTATAAATGGATTTCTTATTATAGATGTATGTGTATATTATATAGAATAATATAAATTAGATCGGAGCAGATTTTCAAAGCAAGTGGGGAGTCGAACGTATGAAAACCAGACGGAGCGCCAAAAAATGCTCTCACGGCATCTCACTAAATATGTTTAAAAATAATTTTAGGATAAGGATATCACTCTAAAACTTTTTGTAAAATTCCCCTAATGATATTTACTAGTAATATCCGTAAAAATTTGTTTTGATTTTTTGAAACTTTTTATGTAGGAAGACCCTTTGATTGATGATGGAAATCTAGTACTCATTGACTTATCTTATGAGCAAACTATTTAATAAGTAGCACAAAAGCAATTATTGACTGAAAAAAAAACAAGCCGCGAGGTGCGACCCTTCAGGTCCACACGGTCAACTTCCCAGTAATATCTACATAAACATCAAAAACATTAAACACAATAATAATTTTGAAAATACTACAACTTTAAATAATAATAATGAGAGGTATTCATAGAAGTAACAGGAATGAGTTAATATTAATCATATCATCTACGGAAGGTTTTTGGATTTCCAACATTTAAGCAGTTTTTTTATTAACACTGAAACACTGTAAAAACTATTAAAATTTCGCTCAACTTATGCAAATATTATGAAATTTGGATTGAATTTACAACAATTTCCTTAGAATAAAAGATGTAAAGTAATATCATTCGTATGAACCCTCTGTACATGATAACTTTGAATATTTTTAATTTCCCAGTATATGGGAAGTTCTTGTAATCGCCTCGAAAATCGAAATTGAAATTTTCAACATATCTTTACGTTTTGAGGTCTTACGAGTATATTTTAAGTGTTTTTAGAAAGAAGTATGTATGTGTGTGTGTGTGTGTACGTACGTACGTACGTGCGTTCGCGGACAGTTTTTCTACGAGCATAACTCACGTAAACAAAGTCATATCGACTTGGGTGAGGTGTCAATCGAAGTTTCTTTGCAATTTTAAGAGCTGATTAGTTTTTGGGAAACTTCGGTCGGGGGGGTTTGCTGTTTTGCCCGTTTTAAGGTCATTTCTGTCATGCGTTATATCTCGCGAACCAAACATACGATTTGCATGGTTAAGGTGTCAATCGACGCGTATTAGCATTTGTGTGAATCTATCATTTTCAAAAAAATCCTTGGAGCCGTTTTTTAATTTAAAAAAAAAGTGCTAAAAATTGGGGTTGTTTTCAAAAACAATAAATTTTTAACCTTATTTTCAAGTCGAAGTAACCAATATTAATATAATTTATACACTTTAAACAATGTTAATATTAATCATATCTCATGATTACGTATTACGTTTCGTTAAGGTGTCAATCGAAGCGTCTTTGCAATTTTATGAGCTGATTAGTTTTTGGGACACTTCGGTCGGGGTTTTTGCTGTTTTCACCCCATGAAGGTCAACCCTGTCATGCGCTATATCTCGCGAACCAAACGTACGATTTGCTTCATCAAGGTGTAAATCGACGCGTATTAACATTTTTGTGATTCTATCAAATTTTTAGAAAAAATGTTGAGGCGGTTTTTTAATTTTTTGAAAAAAATTCCAAAAAATTGGAGTTTTTTTTCAAAAACATAAAATTTTGAACTTTATTTTCAAGTCACAGTAATCAATATTTATAAAATTTATATACTCCATACAGTTTCTGTAAAAAAACCACCAAAATTTTTCTTCATGATTTCAAAAAAATATTAAAATAAAAATAAAAAATCATTAAAAGTCATCTTGTCCTTCATGGTCATTTATGTCAATCATTATATCTCGAGAACCAAATATAATCTTTGCATCATTAAGAAGTCAATGTACGCGTTTCAACATTTTAATGATGTTTTTAAATTTAAAAAAAAATTATAGCCATATTTTTAATTTAATAAAAAAAATATTGAAAATTAGTGGTTCTTTTTCATAAAAAAATTAATTAGCAAGCCGTGCGGTGCGACCCATGAGGTCCACACGGTCAACTTCGCAGTAATATCTACATATGTAGATATTAAAAATATTAAACACAATAATAGTTATGGAAATAATACTACTTCAAATAATAAAAATGTACCTCTCATAAAAGTTATTGGAATGACTTAATATTAATCGTAACATCTACGCGAGTGTCAATTGATTACGTAAGGATTTTGGTGCGTTGGTTTGATTGATTATTCACGAGGATCAATCGGTGGGGGGGGGGCAGGTTTCAAAGCAGTTTTTTCATTAAAGTTGAAACATGGTGCTGTGAAGACTATGGAAAATCTGCTCAAATTTTGCAAATATTACAAACTTTGATTGACTATACAACAATGTCTTTAGAATAAGAGATTTAAGGTATAATGATTCGAATGAACCGTTTTTACATGGTGACTTTGAATGAGTTTTTATTTTTAATTTAATTTTTTTTAATCATGAGAAAATATTTTGCTGGTTTCTCTACAAAAATTGATAAAAATTTATAAATTCTATGAACATTTATTATTACGATGTGCAAATCAAGTTAAAAATGAATTTTTTAATGAAAAAAACACGTCTTTTCCAATTTTTTTTTAATAAATTGGAAAAACCGCTTTAACGATTATTTTAAAATATGAAAACATCATAAAAATGATAATACGCGTCGATTGACACCTTAATGATTGAAAGATTATATTTGGTTCTCGAGATATAATGAATGACGTAAATGACCTTGAACGTTAAATGATTTTTAATTTTTTATTTAATTTTTTTTTTGTAATCATGAAAAAAAATTTTGCTGGTTTTTTCACAAGAACTATTTGGAGTATATAAATTATATAAACATTGATCACTTAGATTTGAAAATCAGGTAAAAAATTTTGTGTTTTTGAAAAAAAAACCTAATTTTTTGCACTTTTTTTTAAAAATTAAAAAACGGGTCCAACGATTTTTTACATTTTTTTAAAGATTCATTAAATTGTTAATACGCGTCGATTGACACCTTAACAATGAAAACCGCATGTTTGTTCGTGAGTTATAGCGCATAACATGGTTGACCTTCAAGGGATGAAAACAGCAAACCCCCCCCCCTCGACCGAAAAGTCCCAAAAACTAATCAGCTCTTAAAATTGCAAAGACGCTTCGATTGACACCTTAACGAAGTCGATACGACTTTGTTTACGTGAGTTATGCTCGTAGAAAAACTGACTGCGAACGCACGTACGTACGTACGTACGTACGTACATACACACACACACACATACTTCTTTCTAAAAACACTTTATATATACTCTATTGACCTCAAAACGTAAAGAAAAGTTGAAAATTTCAATTTCGATTTTCGAGGCGATTACAAGAACATCCCATATACTGGGAAGTTAATAAACGGACACATTAACTGCTAAAATTCTGTCATGAAAGGCGAGATCTCAACGAAAGAAAAAAATAAAGAGTTAAACGGAGTTTACAATAATTTTTTGGTTACAAAATTTTGTTGATTAGGGATGATCAATTTCTTACACCCGTAGGAATTTTTCCACATTTCCCACTATCACCTTGTGTACGAAATCAGAAAGCCATTTTTTTAAGTATATTTATGATACAAATGCCTGTCAGTATTAGTTTATATAATTAATTCAAACATTTACGCTCCATATCTAATCAGTCATGGTTGTTAATCACTATTGATTGTGGATCCAAGAAATACTCTCCTCTTTAAAGAAAGATCCTAGGCTGAATTCCTCAGAAGAAATGATAAACTTTGAAAACGCTCTGCTAGCAGACGAGCATCCACTTGATTCGATTGATTGGCATTCCCTCAGCGGGGGATGACATACGCATTTTCTTCTAATCGTTTCCGGGAAATCAATTTTGATATCTTAATGAGCATTTACTTTTAAGAGTTTTATGCATGATTGTGCACATATTCAGGACTTTGAATGAATTTCGAATTTTCTTTGACCTTGGTTGAAACGTGTATCCCCCAAGTAAAAATGACCTTGGTGAAACAACCCCGTTTGGTGTTTGTGCTCAGGATAGCGTACGACAGGTGGAGATAGTCAATTTATGCTATTTTTGTGATTTTGTGGTTTGTTTGGTTTTGTGGTAATGGAAGTGCTCTTAAATTAGAAAACTTTGTTTTCTTCTTCTTTCAACATAATAACCGGATCATCTTCTCAGAAATATCTTCGCTACAATTTATCTCCGAATTACCTGATGGCTAAGTTGTTAATTTCATTTGCTTCGTACTTTGTCAAGGCTTTCAACAGAGATACATCATACAAAGAATAAATCTTCTATTTGAAAACAAAATCCAAAACTGTAAATACCGGAAGCTCTAAATCCCCAAAATCTTCTGAAATGAGCAGCTGAAACTATTTGCAGTGAGTTGGCAAGAGTTCGCATTAGTCCGCAAATAACTGGGCGGCACTTATTTGCATCTCATATTAGTATCACTGTCAACAATCTTTCGCACTCGAGACGTTTCACCTGGTTTTCCACTTACCAAACAATAAATGCGGTCGTGCGAAATGCAATTAAATTTGGCCATAATGAGTCCCGACGCCAGAACAAAGCGTTCTCCGAGCCATGAGTCTGAACTTCTAATCTTAAAATAACACCAAGAAGAATTGGTCACTTCTTTAGTAGTCTGCCGAGTTCGGGGAGGCACCAGCAACGATTCGGGGAAAGTTTGATAAATAGCAAACAAGCTTTGGGGTTGCTGAAGTGTTTAGAATGCTATTTGCTCGAATCCTTTGCCGATTTTCCACCTGGCGCATTTGCAAATGATTCATTTCGCGAGGCGCGGAGGACGAAGTTTGCGTAAATAATGGTAAACGCTTAGGGGTTGAAGCATAGTATTCCGAGACTGTTTACCGTAGGGTTTAGGAAGCTTTGGTAATTAGTTGGAAAGCGTAATGCAATAAGCATGATAAGATTTCTAACACTCTTTACTTTTTCCGTTTGTAGATTTTGCATGGGTATTTGAAGGGATAATTTCTGGCTGTGTAATATTTTATTCAAGCGAATCGACCGATGTCTCTTCCTTTCCTTGCAATATTTCACTGTGTAGTTATGTACTCGTATATTGGAAAAATGTTGAGTATATGCTGAGTTCTTCGAATTTCTAATTTGCCAAAAATACCATGGAGAAGAATTACATTTGAAGGTTTCAATTAAAGAAAACGAAAATTTACTTAAAGCGAATGGTTTCTAGTTTTGTGGCAGAATTTCTGGTTTATTGATTGCTGTGTGGAGATTAAGGTGTGTATCATTTTATTGATTTTATATAGCTGTTGTCATGAGACTGAATGATTACATCCAACACTCCACCCACCAAAAGCCTTACGTCATCAATCTCACACACACTTTGTAATGAGCTATTATCATTATTATTATTTAGAATATAATCTATTGCATTGTTATTATTATTTAAAATATTTTAAATATTTTTGTAGGTATTACTGAAAAGTTGACCGTGTGGATCTTTCAGGTTGCATCTCGTGGCTTGTTAAATATAAATTTAAGGTCAATTGAATTTACATGGTATAAAATTAACGTATGGTTAAAAATAAACTTTTTTCCCCAATTGCTGATTGAATAATCCAGTGAGCAAAAATAATCAAGAACAAATGACGAGGTGCGCCTTATGAGATCTACACAAACAAATTTCTTGTAATATCTACGTAAAATAGTAACAATAGTAACATTTTAAATAAAAATAATAATCATAATGAGACATTGGAGTAGTTGGAATGAGTCAATATTAACTGTATCAACTTATTCATTGTAGATATTTACTATATATATTTTAAGTGAGTATTTTTTTTAATTATAAAAACTGTAAACTGTAACGGTACTTTATTGAAAAAACTAACAAAACAATAGAAATAATATTACGGTTTGATCTAAATCAACAGCACTTCTTGAGAATAAGTGAAATTAGATCATATTATTCCTAACTATAAACGTTTTATTATATTTATATGATTTCGTTTTTGCAATAATTAAAAAGTTTTAATTTTCAATTTCTAAAAAAAAATTATGCAACTTCCGATTTTTGAAATCTTTGATAGCCAAGAGTGCAATGCCGGTAAAAAAAAATTTTGAGAAAAATTATAATATTCTACTGTGTTTATTGGAAATTCAATGGGATCATAAAAATTCTATACCACTTTGATGCACTCCGCAATTAGGTTGATACAAGGTCTCGTCAAAACAAAAATCACTGTCAAACTGAGTCTTGTCAAAATCGAGTCATGGCTAAGATGCTTCGATTGACACCTCAACGAGATCAATGAAGTTTCGCCTTTATGAGATGTCGTTCTAGAACAGATTTACCACGAACGTACATACAGACGCATACAAACAGTGTGGTGGATAAGACAGTGTCTCAAAAAAGTATCAAATACTGTGAAGTTCATTATACTCATATTTAAAACTTTACTTATATGTTAATTTCACAACTCTGTTAGTACGACGTCTAGTGACCGTTGTTATCTATTGCCCGGCATCATCTTTGAAAATTTTGGCCAATATGTTAGCGTAATCTTCTCCAAATTTGTTTTGAACTTCAACGTTGTTGCGTAGCTCATATTTTTTTCCTTTTAGTTTGTTCTTCATGAGCGATCACATATGTATTTTCTATTGGACTCGCATCTGGCCTCTGCGATGGCCAGCCCCATGATTTTATCCCATTTTCTTCCTTTCAAAGTGTGCAGAGCCGGCTTCGATATTTGGGATCGTTGTCTCCTTGGCGAATCCAGTTATTAGTTTGGGGTCCACACATCAGCTCAGCAGACTTCAGCAATCCGTTCTTGTATAAATTCAACATCCAGATTTGTGTTGAGAGCAATCAACTTTCCGAATCCTTTTTCTGAGAAGCATCTACAAACATGCACCTTTGCTGGATGTACGTTGCAACAATCGCCCACCTCATTTTGTCCAAGCCTTTTTCCAGTATTTGGAAATAGCCAAAGATGACTCTTCGGTAGATATTCTGTTACTTCAATCGATTTTTCCTGAATAATTAACCGATTAATTTCCTGTCCGTTTTTGATGTCCCGATTTTGAGGCCTCTATCGAGCCCACCATGGATACCAACATGCTTTTTATATCTCTTTTTTATATTTTGCTACCTGAGTCACACTCATTTTGGGTCTTTTAGGATAGGCTGCCAGAAAAACAATTTCAAATCGTAGATGCGCCCAGTACTGGTTTCGCTCGGATTAAGATACTCGTAATTCACGACACTCAGCTGATCCCACCAAATACGAAAATGAGTTTTCCGTGAATATTCTGTTGAGGTTGAAGCGTAGACAGGTAGTCTCCATGTATCCAAGTTATCGCGGCCGGTTCCGTAGAAGCCAAAAAAAAAACACGAGCGTTTAAACAAACACCGATTTATTTGATACCCAAATTCCAACTGACTTAAAAATACAGTTTAGCTCTATATATTGAATAATCAAAAATACAAATTAATCGAAATAAGCAATATCTTCAACTGCAAGTGGCAACGAGCATAGTAGGCAAAAATGTATTGAGCAATTGTGCGAAATATATGTAGGTTGATTGGCCATAGGCTTGTACTTGTTGGACTATGGACGTCGGAAAAATTAGGTGCTGTTACATGCAATTAGTGGTTACAAGCCAATGTACTTCTTGGACTGTGGACTTTAGGAAGAAAGAAAAAGGTGACAAGGAATGTGTTAACTTTCATGTATCCACTTTTCACCGCCAGTGACGATACGACGGAAATCCCTTTTTTATGCCTAGCAAGCAGCATTTCAATCATGCATAGTCGACGTTCAACATCTCTCGGCTTCAGTTCGTAATTACCTTGTTTTGGAATTATTCCTGATGATTTTAAATGATATGAAACTTTTTTCTGAGTCATTTTTAATGCAACTGAAAATTCTTTTTGCGTTTGAGACGAATCCTCCACCAATAATGCTTCAATTCCATGTCTTCGGACGTTTTAGGCCTTCCACTGCGATCTTTGTCTTTTATGCCAAAGTCACCGTTTTTAAGCTATTGAAGCCACTGACGACAAGTTCTCTCACTTAAAGCAGTCTCATCATATGCTTCTACAAGCAATCGGTTTTTTAAATTGAAGAAGTAAATTAAAAGTTCCCGCAAATAATTGCTTTTTGGCACAAATTTAGATATTTTCAGACGAAAAAATTATATAATGCAGATACGAAGTCAATAATATTTTAATGTTGTTACTAAATGACCAAACTGACGGTATGCCGCCTTTCATATGACAATTTTAACCTAAACCTAGTGCAGCACCATCTTTCTTAAAACGGTGGAGACTTATTTGTACTTCTAATAACTAACACATAAATGAGAACTAAACCTATTTCTTCATGGGAACACTTATGCGAGTGCGAGGCTAATTTTAATTTCAATAATTTTCTTTGGCTTATATATTTGGTTGGGCATACTAATGACAAAGTTGTCCAAGATGTGGGACACAATATTAAGTCATTAATTTTTAACCTGTCTCCAGACACCATCCACTGTTTGCGGTAGGTTCTTGCTTCGTAAAATGCGTTTCTAAGGTACTTTTCACAGATTCTCAATTGGATTTAGATTTGGTGATTCAGACGGGCACTTCAATATGTTTTCATTATTGTTTTGAAGCCAATTTTTGTTACTTTTTCAGTATGTTTATTGTCGTGCACGAAGACTGTGTCTTCAACTTCACATTCGAATAATTCCATGCTTGGAAGATAAGAGTCTTCGAAGATGCTAACGTAGTCTGCAATTCGCATTATTCCATTGGTCTGTTGTAACTTTCCACACTTTTTGCCTTTAAAACAGCCCCAAATCATCAGTGAGCCTCCTCCAAACTTCAGGATCTGTGCTTTTCCAAAACTGTTCACATTAGATTTCATTCCGAAGTCAGTTCTTCGGAAAAAGACTAAGGTATTTAAAACAATATAGTTTCAAAATTTTCACAGCGATTAGTGCGTTGCTCGCAATTTATTGCCGTAATCTATGGACAATTATAACTTAAATATATAATATAAAGAATTTTGTGGTCACTGTAAGTGTTCGACCACGAAGGAAGACATGTTCTTATATAGGGTAGCGCCAAAGTCTCAGACCATAGATTTTTTTGTATATAATTTGAAAGAAAAGAGATTGATCTAATATTTTAATTTTATTATAAACTACACAAATTAGATAATATAATAAATAATCAGTATGAAGTATGTCCTCCATTGTTTTCTATACACTCTAAATGCCGTTTTCTGAAACTTTCACATATTTTTTTAGGTAGTTTGCAGGAATTGCGTGCCACTCAACTTGTGCATGGCGATTCAGCTGCTGTCTATTTTTTGGTCATGGATCTCTAAATAACTCTCCTTTAATTTGGACCACACATTTTCGGTGGGATATAAGTCAAGGGGAGTTACCAGGCCAACCAATCCACACATTAGAAAAATATTCATAAATCGCCTCATACATTTTCAAAACAGTGTGCGGCTTGGAGCCATCTTGCAACAAAATCACTTCCTTTCCGTCCCTGAATTGTTGGCGATTAGTAAGGCATTGCACAAAAACCGGGAGAATATTTTCTCTGTAATATTCTCCATTAACCCATTCGCTACCAAGCCCAAATTATATGAAGTTCTTCCCGTTGCCAACCACATTTTAAGTGCTATTTCTACCTAAGTTCTGCTATTTTTAGTGAAAGCTCATAAATTTATCATATATAATCGATCAAAGACGAGTAGACTCGTCTCTAGCAATGGGAAGGAAACAGGACTCGATATCCTTTTCCGTATTTTTTTTTCAGAAAAGCAAGACGAATATACTCGTCTCGGCAATGCATAACACCCCTCCAAAGTCGAGTATACTCGTCCGTGACAGTGAATGGGTTAACAGACACTTCTTGCTGAACGAAGTGAAGTTGACTTTTTCCGCGACTGCTCATTCCGCTAGCTGATTTTTAAGTCGAATTTCGGAGTCTGTATTACGGGAATATTTGTGGGATTGCTGGTTCTCACTGTCCTTCTCTGTCGATTGTGTATTGGATGCAGTTGCATCCACGACTCGTCCGTAAAAAAGGATGTTTGCACTCAGCCTTTCACCACGGGCATTGTCATCAGCTGAGGTTTTGAGATTTTGACAGAAATTCAGTCGATTTAAAATGTTCTTCTTGGAAAGGAGAGGTTCTTTGCGTTGTCTCTAGGCTTGCCGGTCCCAATTGGTGGACCGAATGTATCGCTGAACGGTTCACCTCGACACGTTTTTAATGGCCGCCGAAGAGCTGTTAAGCTATTTCGTCACTGTTCGCGTCCCCACTCCTGATCTGTTTTCAGCCAATGTGCGAATTTTTCTTTTTGCTTCTGCAGAAAGTACCGACGGGCGATCACTTTTCTGTTTATCTTCCACGTTTCCTTCTTCGGCATTGCACCATTTTTTCACGATATTCTTGCTGATTCTGCATATGTCGCTGCAGCTGTGCATGCGTTGAATTGCAATACGTTTTTGAATTCGACCACTTACCATTATCGTCTTAGAAAAAACTCCAATTCAATTCGTTGAAGCTTTACGAAGTTGTGAGGGTTTGTACAAAACAGCGTTAAAATTAAGGTCTTTCGATAACTACTTTCATTTCAGAATGGATAAATTTGTAATTTCGAAAGTCTTTTTACTGTACAGGAGTTAACAGCTAAGGCTAATAATAAAATACCTAAGTACTTATGGGGCTGCATATTTTACTAGTAATTAGGCATACCTACAAATCCTCTTCAAATTTTGTGTACCTGTTTTTGCTGAGTCTTCAATAAAAGTCATTATTTTCGTATTATCGTTTGAATTTCTGATTTCAATTTTTATGGAAATTAATTGAAGCTATGTAGCTATAAGAAAATTTAAAGTTGGTGTGAAAATTGTTGAAGATAGTTTTTTACCGATAAATTTATTTGGGTTGATTTTTCATGTCGAAGGTCAGAAACTTTTGCGCCACTCTATAGAACATACCGTACTTCTTTCTAGAAATACTTTTAAATATCTCCTCGGATCTTAAGATGTGAAGATGTATTGAATTGATTTCGATCTTCGGACTAATTACAATAAAATTCTCATTTTTTGAATCTTCAAAGTGGTGTTCCGAATATTTGAACGCATTGAATGAGATAAATCTTCAATAATAACATCTTGTACTCATAATCATTGTTGGTATTGAACTACTTCTTGAAAGAGCAAGCCTGTGTGCAGCATCCAAAATTTTATCTAGTTCAATGACCAAAATCACAATCACTCCTAGGCTGAATAATGCTGGGACACTTATTATTCTTAAGTGTTTCCACAGGCAAAAATTCCAATTGTTCATTAAGTTCCCAACAAGCTTGTTTACTAAAATTGGCTGTATACCAAATTATACAAATTAACTTTATGCTTCGATTATCCACTGTGGTAACTGAATGCCAGCCTGTGAATCAACAAGTTCTCAAGAATATCCTTGCTCGCATATAGCAACATTCAGTCTTTGCTGATCCCCCCTCAAAACAAGATTCATTGCTGATGTGCGAAATCGTTTCCAGAAGCGATGAAATCAACGGATAATGGCGACACTCCATCAATCACCTCAGTTCTAATTGAGAATGCGCAATTATTAAATTAGATGTTTCCTTTTCGGCTCGCATTGTGCGATTCACCCCGCTAAGTGAATGATATGTTGGCATCGTGCCAACCATTTTGTGGGTGCATGCATGTGTCGTTTTACGGCACAGGTGTAAATACATAAACGACATTAATATTTATGGCAACATCATAAGAATGACTAATTAACTGCTGCCTACATTAGTTACAGATACACTTCCAAGTGGAACTTACATCTACACGTATGCGATATACTATATGTTCTAGGCTAATTATAAGAAGTAATTAACATTTTGATTAGACCCGAAACGTGCTGCAGGATGCTTTTTGATGAATTGTGATGGATTTGCAAATTTGCCTTACACCAATAATGACAAAGTAGATCTATTATGTGATAAATATATCAAGTTTAATTACGGATGAAATTTCAACATTTCAACGACAACTCTTCAATTGCCAGGAAGCAAATTTCAAGCATGATAAAAAGAGTTAATGTTTGCATTTTTTTATGAAAATTACAAAAATAGTTATGTGTGAAAAATAAATGAACTGAAAATAAATCACATTTATTACATTCATCACATTTTTTGAATAATCACGTGTTAATTCTGCTGATAGGACTTTAAGCCAAAATGAATTCTTTCTATACGTTTCATGTTTAGAATCAATTATCCAGAATAAATTGAATTGTCGCGTTTAGTGAAAATGGCAATGAATCTCTAAATCAAATCAACCTGTAATGGTAGGTTGGAAAACTTGATGCCCGGATAAATTATCATGAATGCATCTAAATCTTAGATACAGTCTAAATTTTTTCCTTTTAAGTGAAAAAATCCTATAATATACCTAATAGCTCAAACAACACACTCTTGAATTCTTTTTCTGAAAACCTCCTATGAAAAGCAATGTCCACTAAGAGTCCATCCATTCTAAGTGATGTTTTCTGAACAAAATGTTTATTTAGGCTTGGCACGTGTGCGTTAAGGATAAAACGAAGCTATCAAGTTGATCCATCAGAAAAGGTGAGCTCCTAGCAACAGGGAATAATGGAAAATCAAATTAAGTAGTATCCGCAGTGATGCACTCTGAATACTAATAAGTTAGACAAAACAGTTAATCCCTAATATTCATTAATCGGTTTGAGAATAAAGCGTTCCTTTTTCATATCGACATCTTGTCTTCACCCTAACAATTCTAGTCCACCAAACATATCCTTGTTGCGAAGCCATATGGACAGGTGTCGCGCAAACGACTTTTGTTTGCGCCCTCACTTCTATATCAACACGAAGCACCATGATCCCCACAGGAGCAATGATAGCTTCTGACTTCCAGTGACACATCCAGGTGGTAACCATCCACTTTTTACCCTAATTTCCCAGCAGACTCGCGCATCACTCCATTCAATAAGAGCCCACTTCAATTATGAGTGATGTTATTGCCTTTTAATTTTTCATGAGGAACCATCTGTGTCCTGAGCGAATAATGTCAATTTGGCCATAAACACTTGTCGGTTGTTGGCCACAATATGATTTCGTCTTTCTGAAATTGAAATAAAGGTCACAATGGAGTCCTTCCACACCCTCTTGCGTTGCCTGAAATATGGGCCAACTTCTTCAGATTTCTCTGCCGACATTTGATATGCCAGATATTGCTTGCCGATTTACAACTTTGTTGTGCAGTAGAAATTGAATTGAATAATTGTGGGATTTTCATCAATCAAAGGAGACAAGCAAGGACATTATGATACAGAAGAGTTGATTCAATGTCAGCATTGGCGGAGATAAGTCAGTGCTGCGCTACTTCGTTTTTATGAGACTATCTTAAGTGTGGTGCAGACTATATAAATTCAGTTGGTACTTATCTATGGCTAATCTGATAAAGCGGTAATTTTTTAGTTTTAAACTTTTTTGACGGTTAGACGAATATTGATTTTTTTTCACCAAACAAACTTTTAAAATGAACTTGGACGAGATGATTACACAGTCGAACTGTGGATATTATTTTAGAAGACTATGTTAAAATACTTTGGAACATCAATTATCCAATTCATGTTTCCAGCGACCATGAACTATTTAAACTATTTCCAAACCAATGCCATGTCGTATGACAGAAAAAAAAATCTTTCCTGCACACGAGAAAAAGTTTAAGGTTTAATCAATTTCAACATTCTTATTTCGATTTTGCTTTTGAACCCATGCCAGCGTACTTATAGCCCATCTGCATTTATTCGAAAACACGTGCTTTTGATTCATACAATTCAAAATGCCTCGAAGCGATTACATTGCATTAATATAATTTTGTCTGTTAGATATACATTTCCAACAAATGCTGTGTCGAGTTATGAATGCGTATATATTGATAAAAGGTCAAAAAAGTATCGGAGTTGTGTCAAACAAACCGGAGTTTATTCAAAACTAAATATGAACTTTTACCCACACTAAAAGTTTGTCTTTAAGGAATTAAAAAAACATAAAAACATGACCAAAAATCTCGAATGTTACATTTGAATGAAAATAAACACGAATAGTGTCAAAATACTTGTTTTCGTATCAGTATAAAAAGTATTTTAAGAAAATAACTTAATTATTTATAAAATACTAGGTTTTTCGTTAGATATTTTTCTGACGATTTTTTTTTCTGTTGATGCAAAAACCAATCGAAGAAATGTTCGATGGCTTTCCCATGAGCTTGAGAATGTTCTCATTGTTTCCAGAACAAAATTTTCGGCAAATGTCCGCGTGTTTGATGTTGTGTCTTGTGAGGTTGACGTCACAACAAAATGTTACAAAAAGTTTTTTTTTTGTGTGTTCTGACAATTATGGATGGAAACTGTGTCCTCTGGAGCGCCGTTTTCCAGCCCACCTACACAAGTCATTTGGTTCAAAATTGGTTGTGCAACAACGTTGATATGTTTTGTTCCAACCAATTCTGGCCTCATAACAGCCCAAATTTAAATCCTTTGGACTTCATCGTATGAACCAACAATTCGCCAGCCTTCGCCGATATGTTAAGTTATTATCTAGGTTCAATATGCAATAGATGTCACTTGTTGAACTCATCAGCCTGTTTCCTGGGATTATCATCATGCAGCTTTCACAAATATTTAGGCATCCATATTTTGAGACCACAATTGTTGAGCATGTGGTCCTGACAAACGAATCCATGTAAGTGCAATATAAAAGGTCCGATGCTTTTCGAAATGCGTCGATAATAAATACGTATTTTCGAGACAGTGTAAATGGCTTTGTAATTTTGAAAGCGTGAGGTCTTTATTTTATTTGGATATTCTCCGCGTTATTTTCAGTCCACAACTGCAATAATTAGAGCAAATGACTTCTTTACTGACTTTGATTTTCGATCAATGGATATTAATATTTTTGTCTAGCATAATTTTCATGAATTTTTTGCTAAATTTTGTCAAAATAAAAATAACTTAATTTATTTGTAATCTGTGGGAAATATTAATGCCAATTAATAATAAAACAAATACTTTATTAACCAAATCAAAATCAACTGAACAAAATGGAGAAATATCATTAGATTCTATACCTATGTATATAGAAAAAATACTGATGCTGTTTTTTGTGCATATTTTTGTGTAGAAATGGTGCTATTTGCTTTTCTCATTTTTTTTGTAAATTAGATATTTTGTAATACCAAAAAAAAAACAAGCTGCGGGGCGCGACCCTATAAGTCCACATGGTCAACTTCCTAGTAATATCTACTGATGGCGTGTTGATTGAATATTCCCGCGGATCAACCGGAGGCGGGCGTTATTTATTATTTTCATACTGATGCTTGAAAGACAAAAGAGCGCTAGCATAAATGAATGGAGGTTTTTGTTTTTACGCCCACTGAAGAGATTTTGTCGTATGGTGGCAATTTTGAATAGTCTAGTTCAAAATTGCCATGACTTCAGCATATTCACTGAAGTTGTATTTTTTCACGATTTTACATCAGTGCGACTCATAATTATTTGTTATTTTCAGTTGGTCTTGAGAAACATTGAATGTACAGTCAATAATCAGTTTAATTGCATGCAAAATATAAAATGTATTACAAATGATGATGGAGAAAGTAATTGAAATCTTACGAACACTAAAGAACAAAACCACTAAAAACTACAATTTTATTGTTTATTTATTGAAAGCTTTTTAAAGCATCTGATCTTGCAAAGTATTGACTACAAAACATTTTACCAATCGAAGCGTTGATTACCACAAATGCAAATTTGATTTGATTTGATTTGTTTTGTTTTCAAAATTTAAGCAGTTTTTTTCCAAAATCAAAACACGGTACTGTGAAAATTATTCAAAATCTGCTGAAATTATGTAAATATTCATAAACTTTGATTGACTTTAAAACAATGTCTTTAGAATAAGAGATTTAAGGTATACAAATTCGTATGAACCCTTTTCACTTGATGACTTTGAATGATTTTTAGAAATATTCATTACCGTCTTTAGCAAATCAGGTTAAAAAGTTATTGTTTGTGAGAAAACCCTGATTTTTTGCACTTTTTTTAATAAATTAAAAAACGACTTCAACGATGTTTTTAAAAATTAAATACAATCGCAAAAATAACAAGCCGCGAGGTGCGACCCTTGAGGTCCACACGGTCAAATTCCCAGTAATATCTACATAAACATCAACAACATTACAACAATGAAAGGTAATAGTAACAGGAATGAGTTAATATGAATCATATCGTCTACGGGAGGGTCCATCGATTATGTAAGGTTTTTGGTCGATGAGGGCAGATTGAATATTCACGCGGATCAATCGGTGGGGGCCTTTTTGGTGTTGAACAATTTTGTTGGTTTTCAAAATCTAAGCAATTTTTTTTAATTAAAAGACTATAAAAACTATTAAAAATCTGCTCAAATTATGCAAATATCTTAAAACTTTGATTGAATTTACAACAATTTTTTTAGAATAAAAGATATAAAATAATAGCACTCGTATGAACCCTCTTTACATGGTAACTTTGAATGATTTTTTTATTTTTAATTTAGTTTTTTCGTAATCATGGAATAAAATTTTGCCGGTTTCTATCCAAAAACTGATAAGAATGTATACATTTTATAAACTGGATCACTGTGCTGTGCAAATCAAGTTAAAAAATATTTTCTATGAAAAAAACCATAATTTTTCGCATTTTCTTCTATTAAATTAAAAAAACGGTCAAAATGAATTTTTATAATGTTAAAAACTTCACAAATATGTTAATACACGTCCACTGACACCTTAATGATGCAAATATTATATCTGGTTCGTGAGATATAGTGAATGATAAAAATGACCTTGAAAATCATGATGACTTTTAATGATTTTTTATTTTTAATTTATTTTTTTACGTAATCATGAGAAAAAGTTTTGATGACATTTTTGCGAACATTGTTTGGAGTATATAAATTGTATAAGCATTGATTACTAAGACTTGACAATAAGGTTAAAAATTTATTGTTTTTGAAAAAAACCTAATTTTTTGCACTTTTTTTTAAAAATTTGAAAACCGCTCCAAAAATTTTTTTTTGAAAATTTGATAGAATGACACAAACATCAATACGCGTCGATTGACACCTTGGTTGAAAAATTGGATATTTGGTTCGCGAGATATAGCGCATGACAGAAATGACATTCAAACGGGCAAAACAGCACCGAAGTTTTTCAAAAACCAATCAGCTCTTAAGATTGCAAAGACGCATCGATTGAAACCTCAACGAAGTCAATCGGACTTTGTTTACGTGAGTTATGCTCGTAGAAAAAACTGTCCACGAACGTACAGACGTACGTACGTACGTACACACACACATACACATACGTCTCCCTTTCTAAAAACACTTTATATATATACTTTATAGACCTCAAAACGTACAGAAAAGTTGAAAATTCCAATTTCGATTTTCGAGACGATTACAAGAGCTTCCCATACACTGGATAGTTAAAAAAATTAACGTGAAAACTGAAACTAGGAAAGTTAGAGATTTTCTTCGCGTCATCATTGAACAATTTTTTTTTTGCGTAAAAATTAAACAGGATTTTAGCATATATGCCAGTGTACAAGCTCTATTAGCAACGAATAATGCCATATTGTTTATGATATTTCTAACATTTTAATAGAATTGTTTTGGAGCCGAAAATAATTTGAGCATTAGAACATTTTCTTATATATTTGTTTGCTAGAAAATCTTAAAACAATTCAGACATTTTTATCGGTGTTATTTGTATTCACACAGACAACTTTTATGCTGTAATTGTTTTGTGAAGTTTTCCAGTACACAAAATGGGAACTTCATGTTTTACGTAAAAACTGTCCGTCTTATGTGAACAGAAATGTTTCAAGGCTGATTTTAAAAAGCAGTTTTCACACAATAATTATTATTATTTATTATAAGGGAACTTTTGCGGCAAATTTGGTGGGATGTGGTTTTGTGGAAATTTCGTGACTAATGATTATAAATAACAACGCTAAATATTCCACACATCGTTTGAAAAAAAATTTGAACAAAATGAGTGTCGTCAACATAGCTTTATTCAAAAAGAGGACTGTCCGCCGTTAAACTTCGGTAGAATTGAAACACCATTGTTGACGAATTTAAGCGCTTTTAATTTCGAGTTATAATTCGTTGAAGATGGTTGCATGGTTTCGGCTTCTATAGCGTCTGACTTTGTTAATGCCTCATTTCAATGCATTTTGCGTTACATAAACCTTAAATAAAACTTCGTTGGATGATTTATGATGTTATCTAGTCTTCTTCTGGGGGTGAAGAAAAATAATAGGAAAATATATGTCCCTGATAAATGTTTAAAATATTTTTCAACATTCTAACGAAAATCAAAATCCCTTACATTCTTCTTTCACCATATACATTTTTTTCTCAACATTCTGAATCGCAGTTACTTGAAACCAAATATTATATATGTAGAAGCAAGTAATGTTTTTGGAAATGTTTGATAAATAGTCATCCTGGCATGGTGTCTCAAGAGGACATTGTTGCTTGCCCTCAAAATATTTACTCGCAATTTATATTTAAAAAAATGACCGTAAATTTGCAAAGGACAACAGTCCAAGAGTGTGCATGAAGTAGATACAATTATGATGATAAATATCCTTTACGTAGTCAATTTTTTATTCGTTATCTTCGTCAAGCCATTCACCCAGTCGAGTACCTTCTAGTCACAAGGAAATTGCTGTTGAAAACATCAAAAGAGTGGAAGTGAAACCTTTCTAGGGAAAGACATTGTTTTGAAAAGTGCTTGAGGGTGCACTACATCTTGTTAATGGGTTTGACAGTGAACGTTGTGTCAATGTTATAAAAAATTAAATGAATTAAATTGTTTTATTTATTTAATAAGACTCCACCGTTTTACCTATTGAGGCTCTATGTTTTATAAGTGAATCTTTCTAGGATATAGGTCAATGTTATTGAATGAATCAGGAAACCGGTTTTGTTAAAAATAATCGACATTTTTGGCGAGAGTAAGTTCTAAAAAATATCGCATTCCCGATTACCCATAAATTGTGTCTCGCGGGTTCGTCCAATACTATTCGAAAAGATTTTAAGCCACTGTCTATGTAGGCTCAAATCGTTTCTTGTTTGTGGATTTGATGTGGTGTGTTTTTGAAAATAAGCAAACTAAATAATCGTCGACAAAATGGATTTTCCGGTGATTGGCGATTGGCAGGTTGTCGCCTCCTCTGCGAGACAGGCTTCTTGGGAAAATTCAATGCCAACGTCTCGTCTAATAGACAATACCATACGACCTACCCCTATACGAGTATACCAGCACACACTCACCAGCTTCTCAGCCGCTGTTCGACATTATAGCTTAATGAGTTTTCCATCGTTGATGACTTTGCTCGGCATTGATGAATTTTCAATTTTCTATTTGCAGATGAAACCTCGACGATGAGGGAGGCGGACATGACGTAACGGACGAGGGGCAGCGGAAAGGCGACGTCTCAAGCTTCCGGTGGGTGGCGGAGGATACGTCATGCTGCCCTTGAGCTTGGGCGTTCCTCTAGCCATTATTTCCGTCGTTGGTCTCTGCTTGAACGGCTACATCTTGCTCGTGCTAATTCTTGCAAAGCAGGTAAGTGAATGCCGCATCGCATCCTTAATAGTTATGGCCACGATTGTTACGATGGGGTGTAAACGCTTTATCGACATAATTTAAATTCAAAATAGCGTATTGTCAGGGATCCATCTGACTTTTGATATGGAATGCTATAATGGGGCATTCCGAGCGTGTCGCGGAGCAGGACATGAATGTCGAATGGATGTTATCGGTGTCGTTAAGTGTTTCCTGGTCGTAATAATCAAAGGCGTTATTATTAAAGGAAACACATTAAGCAAGATGGAACCATTAAAATCGACGTTATTCAATTTATATGCACATATTAATACAAAAGACCTGAATGGTGTTTGCGCAGTAAATGTATGCATGAATATAAGTTCGGCTTATCTCGAATTACAAGGAAATTGTTTAAATGAAACATTGTTTGTTTTTATTAAAATAAACCATTGATTCATACTGAACCGTAGTTGATGTAAAAGAATAACTATTGAATTTTTCCCAATGTGTTCGACCTTTGCCAAGACACTTTTACAGCTAACAAATCGCTATTTGGTCACATTAGCCTTTTTCTATATTTTTTTTAAAAGGCAAAAAACCTTTTCCATACCTGTACTCCATTTGCATTTTTTCACAAAAAGCAAATCAGAATATTTGAACAAATTTTAAGTAGAGTTTATTTAAAAATCTATGTATGCCTTTTGAAAGTACTAAGGGTGAAATGAAAGCGAAAATTTTAAAAAATCTGATGTTTTGTGTGAATAATTTCTTCTACTGAGTCGATTAATTTATAATATTGTAAATTTAATATTATTCTATTAAAATTTAGAATACGCTAGAAAAGATGCTATAAGTTGCTTGAGAAAGATAAACGTCCAAATAAAAAAACGTATTCTGAACCAATCATTCTGAATGCAAACAGACTCGAATCAAAAAATATATATCCTTCAAATCGTGTTATTTATTGAAAAATGAAGTTTAAGTACAAAAATGTCTTACATAGCATTTTGTGCATCTATTGACATTGTAACTATTCAATGTAAACTCCACCAGCTTTAATCACGGCCTCCATTCGTGGTCTGAAGCGCTCGCACGCTCTCTGCAATTCTGAGTTGTCAATATTGGCGAACGCTGCCTCAATGACGGTCATTAATGATGCAATATTTGGATGTCGAGACATGTTAGTAACCCTTTCAATCACGCTCTATACGTAATAGTCCAAGAGATTTAAATCTGGACTATTTGGAGGCCAAAATTCCTTAAAACCAGAACATTTCAAAATTGTCCGAGAGCCAGTTTTGGACCAAATGGCTCGTGTGAGTCCTGCTGGACCTTGATCGTGTAAGAATAATATCGAAGGCCCTCCTTAACGATTCTCCGCATGGTAGGCTCGCTCACATTCACAATAGACGCCAGTTTTCGTAACGATAAGCGCGGGTCTTCCAGAATCTGCTCTTCAGTCCTTTTGAGTGCCGCTTTCTTGCCGGTGTACTTGAACCTTCACCTAACTGTTCTTGAGCTTTGTACTTAGTAACAACTTCACATATAGTTGATTTCGGATATCGAAAAAATTGAATAATCTCCCGTGTCGACCGTCCAGCGTGAAAACTTTCGATTATTGCGGCTCTTTGGTTATACTCCTGACTCATTTTCAACAGGCTGACAATTTTTAAGTTAACACCTTTTACTTAAGTCGGCTGACTACTCGTACATCAACGGTAACCTCTGGAACAAACACAATGAAGCAGGAAATTCACTCTGCACTCTGTACACTGCCCGGCAAAAAAAGAGTTGAATGTTTCGTTCATTTCATGAGTCAATTCACAAACTTTACAAGGATTTTTATTTATTTATTTTTGGTTTAAAGAAATGGGTTAATATTAATTACATATATTTATGTGGGATTGAATAATTTATTGAGCGCGTTTTCGACACGTCCGTCTTTCGGCACGGCTTATCTATATCTCCTTTCCTCCTCTACACTTTATGGCGCTTAGGGCTGCTCATTCTCCATGGCACGTAGGGTTGTCCATCACACACGGCCTTTCCTGATACTCATCCGACTCGGATGATGTGCCTGGCCATGGCTTCATTTTGTCGACTGCCGAATAAGTTCGCCCTGGTCCCTCGAATTCTCCTTCTTTGCTGAGCCGATATCGATCTGGGACCAGCACCTCCTCAACCCGGTATGGGCCTAGATATAGGGGTTTGACTTTCTGCCCCGTTCCAAACTGCGTCTTTTCAATTGCCACCAACGCCCCCACCCTGTACTGCAGCGCGGCTTTTCTCCGCAAGTTGCACCTTCCGCGATTTTCAGCTTGCATTTTCAGGATTTCGTCCTGCGCATGATTCTTACACTGATGTCTCTCTTCGTCGAATTCTCTCAACTCTTCTTCGAGGACTTCTGCGAGACATATGTCTTCCGGATGTTTCATTCTCACGCCCGTTAATAATTCGAACGGTGTCGTCTTAATGCTGCGATGGTATGTACTATTCAAATACCTCTGCGTCCTGTTGACATGCTTGAACCACTATTCGGGATTCTTATTTGAGAGCTTCGTTAGCACGGGTATGATCAAGCCATTAATTCGCTCACACTGTACATTACCTCGAGGAATACCAGTGCAAACTAAATGTAATTCAATGTTGTTATCGGCACAGTATCTCTTAAATAGGTTAGATGTGAATGCCGCTCCTCTATCCGCCACACATCTGCGAGGATTTTTAAATACGGCTGCAACCGTCTCCAGTTTTTGTATCACTTCTTCCGCTGTTGTTGATTTCACGGGAAAGATCCACACGAACGTGGAAAAAGCATCTACTACGGTCAGCAGAAACTTATAGCATTTGCGCGTCGACGGCATTGGACCGATGTGATCCAAATGGAACGTATCCAGCGGCTGTTCTCCTTTAGGAATCGGATTCAGCATCCCTTCTCCTCTTCCCGTCTTTCGGTTCACCACGATGCATTCGATGCAATTCTCAATGCAACGTTTGATCTTCCACTCCTGGCGTGGTATAAAGAACTCATCCTCCACTAACTGCTTCGTTCTTTTTACGCCAAAATGACCTCGGGAATGACAACGGGTAACAACTTCCATCTGAATATGATCGGGAACCACGATTTTCTTTTTCCCACCCGCCTCTACAAACAATATTTCGCCGTGACATACGAAATTTTCGTAAGGACCTGCCTCCAGGGCCTTTTTTATCGCCTTTATATGCTCGTCATCATTTTGGGCGGCACGCATCTTAGTGGTTACATTGTTCAAAGCCACCATCATCATCGTCCGCGTCAAAGCGTCCACGTGTTTCATTCTTTGCGCCGGTCGATGTTCTATTGAATACTGGAGCTCGGCCATCACAATGATCCAACGTGCAATTCTTGGATGAATCTCCTTCTTTGTCATCGCCATTTTAACCGCAGCACAATCAGTCACAATTTTAAACGGGATTCCAAGAAGATATACACGGAACTTCTTAACTGCTTCCACTATCGCCAAAAACTCGAGCTCGAACGAATGATAATTTTTTCGGCATCATTGCTCGTACGACTGTAGTAATAACATGGGTGCATTTTCTTATCTTCTGGTTGTTCTTGAAGAAGAATTGCAGCCAAACACTCCTTTCTCGCATCCGTGTGTAGCTCAGTCACGAAGTTGGGATTAAATAGGCAAAGCACCGGGCTGCTAGCCAGTGCTCTTTTAATGTCTTCAAACGATTGCCTCTGCTTCCTTTGAAAATTGAGTGCCACCCCTTTCTTCAGCATCGCACTCAATGGCCTGGTTCTATTCGCGAACTCTGGTACAAACTTCCTGAAGTAGCTTGCGAGCCCATAACATCTCTGCAGCTGTGCAATTGACGCTGGTTCCGGAAACTTGATCAGTTTTTCTACCTTGGCCGGCGAGGGTTCAATCTTCCCCCCACTCACCACATTTTTTCCAGTTAAACTGCGGCCCACTCTGCGCAGCTACCTCCAAAACCTTCTTCAATTTTGCAATTCCTTCACTCTCGTCTTCAGATGGTATGATCAGATCATCCACAAAAGCAAGCACCACTCCATCGCGAATCAGCTCTTGGAATACGAGATTGATGTAACGGCCGAACGTAGTTCCGCTTATGCATAACCCAAATGGCGTTCGCAGAAACTCAAACTGTCCCTGATGTGTCACGAATGCCGTGTATCTGCGACTTGTTTCTGCTACCGGTACGTGAAAGTACGAATTCCGCAAATCAAGTGTAGTGTACACTCGCGCGGAAGCTACTCGGTCGAATTGATCCTCGATTTGTGGCATTGGGAATCGGTCCCTAACAATCTTTCGGTTTAGCTCGCGATAGTCCACACAAAGTCTATGCGTACCATCTTTTTTCTTGACCAAGACTACGCGGCTAGCGTAAATGCTATTGGAGGGCCTTTTGATACCCTCATGTAGCCATTCCTGCATTTTTTTGTCGATTACCGCATTCTCCATTGGTGCCAACCGTCTACTATGATGAAAAACTGGTTCCTCGTCCGTCAACGTGATCACCGTTTCAATCTTCACGGGGGCGCTCCAATGCGGCATGTAGTTCTCCACCATATTCCTTACTATTTCTCGATGCTCGGCGGGCACATTTAATTAATTTATATAATTTATAATTTAATTTAATTTAAATGTTCACGTATTCAATGTTCATCATCTGTTCGATTTCATCAGCCTTACAATCCGCTGGCGGTTCACTAGCGTCTCTTGCGTACGGCCGCAAACTCACACCTCCCGGAGTAATTGTGTAATCCACTGTTCTCACCCATGGCATTCCTCGAATTCACTCATCCACGTGTCAATGTCTTGACTCCTTTCCGCACCGAATTTCTCAACACTTTCTTCCATGTCGCGAAAGGTGTACGCTTGCCCCGAATGCGCAGCCGCAACAGTACTCAATGCGCCCGCATGCTTATTTTGCGCTGACATCAGCAAACCATCCGTTCCACCTTCGTCGGCATCTCCCTCCGCGTTGCCCGTCGCGCCCAACACTTCAATTTTTTCAGGATTTTCGCGATCGAACTCTACGATGCAAATCGCTATGTCCTCCTTACTGCCACTTTCACTTATACCACGCATTATGCACTCCCGAACGAGACCATTCTTCGTGTATAGGTCAATCCATTCGCTTTGGTCCAATATTGTACGCGCCATTTTGGTGATCGTTTTCACACAATTCCCGCTTGTCTATTATGCCTTGTCTTGCAACACTCGCTGTCAGAAGAATAACACTTGGCACCGCTTTTCCACCGATCACCGCAAAAAGTCACGACCCGAAGTTTTTAACGTAACGCCCAAAGCTAATGTTCATATCCCGGTTGAGCCCCCATGTGGGATTGAATAATTTATTGAACGCGTTTTCGACACGTCCGTCGTTCGGCACGGCTGATCTATATCTCCTTTCTTCCTCTACACTTTATGGCGCTTAGGACTGCTCATTCTCCATGGCACGTAGGGTTATCCATCCCACATTTATATACATATATTTAAAATATGATTGTTATTTTAATGACATTTGAAATTTAAATTGATGGAAAAACAACTACCAGGTAGGCAGGTCTACCTTTGTAGATCAATTAGTGGCTCATGATATCGCTATCCGCAAGCATTGCTTCATTCCAGCGACCCTCACATCTCTTTTCTATCACAGAAATATCTTGATGGAACCTTTCGTAATGCAAGTCATTGTCAGCTTCACAATAAGTTCAGAAAAAATTGAGATGGGAATAGAGATGATGAATTTTTAGGGGTAAATTGCATCCAAGTTGATGGTGTATTTGTTCGGCGACCAATTGAGTGTAGTTATCATCTCTTTTGTTTCCTAAAAACCCCTTGTCTGGTTCACTTTGCAAGCTTTCTCTCGTTCTCCTTACAAAACTATGCCAAACTAGGTATAACTTCCGTTTGTTCCTCTTCAAAAACTACGGCGAAAGCAGGATCCTTTACAAGTTGACGTATTTTTGGCCCAACAAAGATGGCTTTTTTGACTTTCGCATTACTTAATGTAGGAAATTTTTCTTATCAATATTTAAAAGCCTGGCCTTCTCGGTTCGTGCTTTTGATAAAATTCTTCATTAAACCCGGCTTTATATGTGAGGGCGGAAGAAGAACATTCTTCGGACTAACGAGCCGCTCGGCAATGACATTTTTCTCATTAGAGTTAAGATTTCTGGCAGGCGAATCTGTTTGGATATAATGAGAATTCCTATCCCTACTATCCCACAATCATAAAAAGCGACAGGATATGCTGTACTCTAATTGCATCCCTAAGAGTATAACAATCAATTTCAGATCGCCAGACACTTTCCATTTATGTTCAGAATATTTGATTGAGTCGAGAAGGGCTGTCCTGCTTGCATAAGTCTCCTTCGTGTCAACTGCATAACCAATAGGAATAGAAGAGATGGTTGCCGTGGTGAAGCAATACAGATTTCAAACTAAGTTTGGGCGAGTCTATGAATAGCTCGCATTCAGTTGGATCATGCTTCAAATTCAAACTTTTCATCAAACCATTAATGTCACAAAAAAAGATTGTATTTCTTCTTAAAAATATGAAGCTGATCTCGTTGAAGTTGTCTGTACTTAAAGAGCTTGACATCATTCTGCAGAAGATTAAATTGCTATAACCTTGGTCCGAGATGTTTGGCCTTCTCCTGTGGCAAATCAAAATCTCCTATGAGATTACTCAACTACTATTGGCTGAATCTATCCTGTTGATTCGAAATCAGGTTGAATAGCACATGGAAGATTCGGATATTTTACTAGTCTCTTTTTTAAGTGACAATCCTGCATTTATAGACGGCGTCAAGCAAAGATAGCAGTTATATGGTTTTTAGGCTCTCGCGAAACTGTAGGCACAGCAAAAACTAAAAGCTATAAGGTGTTTTTTTTCTCTCTGCCATTCTCTTAATATAGCTGAACAAGAATCGCAACATATATATGACTTATACTGGTCCCCTACTTTCATACCAAAATAATGCCCGTAGGCAGTCTTCACATGAGGCGTTAAATTGCGTTTCTCTAAGGAAAACATTATTTTCTCACAAATGTAACAAAATACAAACCGAAAATGTAGAATACAGAAAATATAAAATGTCACTTATATTTTTAAAAATTGAGCTAGTCGTAATTTTTAATGGTGATTTTTTAGTTCAGCAGATTAAAATGAATTATTTTTGAGTCCAAAACATTTTCATTGTTGGGCACTGTTTATTCATTTGTCAAAAATTTGAACCTAATATTTCCGAATGCAGGATAAAAACATTAAAGCAACGCAATTAGTTTTCTACAACTAAGCTTCCACCATAATGTTTTCCGATACTGCTTAAAGTGAAATAATATTTAACCCACAAACAATATTTAAATGTTATACCTAATAATTTTAGAAAAGATCAACTCATATCCGTTCAGAAAACCTAACAACACCAAAAGTGAAAATGTTATAGATCTTATCATTTTAAGCAAAAATATTTTTCCTTATAGGGTAAAATGCCCAGTAGTCAGCCCCACACCAGTAGTCAGCCTTTACAGACAATATCTCTATATAAATAGTGTTCACATTTGTTTACACTTCACTAATAACATCTGGTCGAATCCATGTCCTCTTATTGGCGAATACGCAGATTTACGGATCGATAGTATGTCAGGTTGACGAGCTATACTAGTTTATTTGTACTGCCGCCAACGACGTGCATAGACGTGTAGCTGTTGCTATTTTTTTGCAAGAATACGCATTTGAATTTTCGGTCAGTTTTTTTAAATTGATCATAATTTATTGTGGATTCTTATTATGCAACTTTCAAATGTTTATTTAGTGATAATTTAAGCTTCAGAATCGTTTTTTGTTTGTTTGTTATGCTTTAATTTAAATGGCCGACTACTGGGTTTGAAATTTTTGAGGTAGATCCACTACTCAGCCATAAGTGGCCGACTACTAGTTTACTTGGTATTTTCGTATATTTAGTTGGAATTAATTTAGCGAATAGTTTTCATAGTGCACATTACTTTGGCAATAAGTTTAGAACACAGAAAGTTCATTTTACCAGTAGTCGGCCGCATATGAATGTAAATAGATGTGCGGGGCCGACTAATGGGTCTACAAATCCAATAGTCAGCCGTTAGTTCTCTTGCATAAAATTCAATCTTAAAGCTTCTTAATTAGGATCGAATCGCAATGGTAGCGATCCAAAATGGAATGAAAATTAGAGAAGCTAGTCGAGTTTTGGGCGTTCCACGAGGAAGTCTTCAAGATCGACTATATTTAAGGGTCCCAGAAACGCGCCGTAAAATGTGACCAGACTCTATACTGACCAAAGAAGAAAACACTTCTCTCAAAGACTAGTGCATAGCCTTAGCGCAATGTGGATTCTCCCTAAAATCCGATGATCTCCTTAATACCGTCCTTAATATAATATCAGAAGAAAACACCCCTAACCCATTTGTGAATAATAGGACTGGCAAACGTCATTTCGTAGACGAAATCCTGAGCTCAGTGATAGAACGCCCGAAAACATATCTAAGGGTCGAGCTTCTGTAACTGAAGAAGATATTAGGAAGTGATTTGCAGGACTGCTAAATCACTTAGAAGAAAGAAAATAATAAGAGACATCAAAATAATGTCAGCAAGGATGCAAAATCTCCAAACACCAAAAGTAACAAAAGGGATCTGAATACTGCTATCAATATTATCAATCAACTTAGTAACGAATTAGAAAATGCTGGAGTTGACGTCAAAACCGTTGTCAATGTTTTACACATAGCAAGGGATACTATAGGAACTGAAAGTCACGATACAACAGAAAACTCAATAAATGACGCAGTCAAAATTGACAACATGAGCTCTATTAGTCATACAGATAGAAATCAATCAAAAATACCTTCAGAATCAGTTGATATTCCAGACATAAGTTTCCCATATATAGGTGAGTACATGTTGCAAAATATTGTATTTCATAATTACATAACCGAAAGCGAGATATCCGTGAATGAATTCGAAATTATAGCCGACTTTGGAATTGTGAATAATCATGATTCTCAGAAAACTCAAGAAGCGAAAAATATTGCATTCAATTCAAATAACCAAGATGACGACTGTGAAAAAGAATAGTCCAAACAAGACGAATCAAAACCAATTTCTGAACAGTATACATAAAATAAAGATATAGAACCAGATATAACTATAAACCAAAATAATACTGAGAATGATAAAAAAAATACAATAGGAGCCAGATAAATTTTTGAAAATAAATACTTCATCAATGATATGAAAGTAATAAATGAAAAATGTAAGTTTAAACAAATTGAAAATACTAATCACAAAGAATATAACTCACAAAATATAAAATACGAAATAAATGAAAGTAAAAAAATAGTAAAAATCAACCAGTCATTTTGTCTAATGTTATTGCAAAGTCAGGAAATAGTTTATCACCTAGTTAAAAAAAACACTTAGCCTTGCCGAGTGTCTCTAAAACGACTAAAAAGATTAAATTATATAGTAGAATAGGAGCTATTTCCTCCGAAGTGTGTAGAAATTTGGAGAAAAAAAAAGAAGAAGTTAAGAAACAGAAAAGAAACGATATATTGATCAAAAAATTAAGAGATTAGAAGCTAAAGAAAAGAAAGAAGAAATGCAGAAAATAAAAGCAGAGAAATTATCAAGCTCCAAACTTATTGAAAAAAGGAAAAAATTACGACACACAGTAAGAAAATAAGTTGCAATAATTGTGAAGAGCAATTGACTAGTGACACAGAAATAAATGACTTAAAAAATATTGGATGTCACGATTGCCCTGCATGGTACCATTTGAAATGTACTAAATACACTGGGGACGTTTATGAAAATGTATTTAATAAAACATGTGTATGCCAAACGTGCAATAGTAAAGAGGCTGACTATAGGGTAGGATAAGGCTGACTGGTGGAGAAATGAGGCTGACTACTGGTAAAAAGTGCCAAATTTTGTTTAATGTTTATTTTCTATATGATGTTGATAGAATTATAACGTTTTGTTGATTTTGTTAGAAAGTTGAATAAATAACTTTTCTTTCAATAACATGTCATTTTATTCATAGTGTTGAATACATAAACTATTGACCAAGAAAATTTTTATTCTCCCTAAAAGGCTGACTACTGGGTATTTTACCCTATGTATAAGTTTATCGATCGAAAAACTTTGGATGATAGATTTTAACCAGAAAGCTTACGTGCTCCCAGCACTAAATTATCATATGCAAGGCTTTAGAACGAAAAATGCTGAAATCAATCTATCCGTTACTCAAACTTTCTGATGAAAAACTTGAGATTAAAATCCTGATGTGGAAACATTTAAAATTAAAGTTTTGAGGAGCATATTGTTTCAGGTGTAAATTTTTCCAGTCTCAGCAGTACAAAAATTGAACAAACTATTTAAAGTACGTCTCAACAGTTTGTTTTGAAAGTTATACTCAAATAAATAGTGAAAACATACACAAAAATTCCGGTGGTAGTTTTTTTCAACAATTGCAAGAATTTCTCAACTCAACAATGTTTTTCGTCCTCACACCTTCAATTATTTTCCTGCAGACACGTAAATCGTGCAATTTGGATTTAGCTAACGTTACCACTGCCACGAAATGCTTGCCGCCGACTGGTTAATGTTTTTTCATTAGATAACTTTTTTATACTTTGATAATGTTGTTTTGATAGACAAAAGACGAAATTTGGATAATATTCAAGACAAAAAAAAAATAGGTGAAAAAATTAATAATTTGATGAAAAATTTCGATTTTTTTTTATGCATTTATATAAAGAGCCAAAAGTTTAACTGTACCCTCGTAACCTTTAAAAACGCGCGTTATTTTCGGTATCACATAGCCACGCATGGTATCTGTAAGTATGCAAAAAAAATATTTTCTTAAATTACGCGTGGAATCTACAGGTACCACACCGACGAAAAATAGCTACTCACCGATGCAAGAGCTCGACACATGTCTATTTGCCGGTATATTCCGTGGTGCACTAACAATAGCTCAAGGCGTGAACCGCCGGTGGTCATATAAAGTGTTTTAGAGGGAAATGTTGGCCACTCCACCATACTTCGGATTGATGGACCAACGCCAGGGGAAGTAGACCTTACGCCTCCGATTCCCTGCTTTCATCACAGCTTCAGGTCAGTCATCCTAAGCAGGGAGGACTGGGCAATAAAAAGAGGTGGGATGCAGGAATCGGTCGACATCTACACTGATGGCTCCAAAATGGACGGAAAAGTTGGCTGTGGCATTTTCTCAGAACAGCTAGGCCTGAAACTATCCTTCCGGCTTCCAGACCACTGCAGTGTTTTTCAGGCAGAGGTCATTGCAATATACAAGGCAGTAGACTGGCTGAGTAATCAGAAAATTTCCATAAGAAGCCTGAATATTTTCTCTGACAGTCAAGCTGCTATCCAAGCACTGTCCAACGTGTACACCTCATCCATGATGGTGATGGAATGCCGTACACAGCTGAACGTGATGTCACTTCACTGTGAAGTGACTCTACACTGGGTACCGGGACATAGTGATATACCGGAAAATTGCGAAGCGGATGCCTTAGCGAGAGCTGGCACTTTGCTCCAGGAGTATACACTCACACCCCAAGTCGGTCAACCCTTAGCTTCTATAAAGCTAGGATTCAAGCAGCATTACATCAAGGCTGCAAATAGAGCCTGGTTATTGGAGGAAAC
The DNA here is from genome assembly GCA_963942545.1 of Oxycera nigricornis. Lineage (NCBI taxonomy): Eukaryota > Metazoa > Arthropoda > Insecta > Diptera > Stratiomyidae > Oxycera > Oxycera nigricornis. Next base: position 53,228,055 of record OZ012660.1, on the reverse strand, counting down.
CTGCAGGACAACCAGGCAAACTTGGCGTGCACTGAGTTCCAGACGCACCAAGCAGCTCCTGAACACGAGTCGAGAAACCTTGAGTTCTATCGTGTCCATACTGACGGGGCACTGTCTAATTGGCAGACACGCAGAAAGGTTGGGCGTTCCCTTCAACGATTTCTGCCGGAGTTGCAGATCGGAAGAAGAGGAAGAGACGGTCCAACACTTTCTGTGTGAATGCCGGGCACTGTCCAGGAAACGCATGAAAACCTTAGGCTCACCATTCCTAGACAGCCTCACGGCAGTAGCTGATTCAAATATCGGCTGCATAGCCAGCTTCATACGAGATTTAAAATGGTTCTCGTCATCTCACAGGTTCTAGTGCCGCACCCTATCTCTTTGTGGTATCACAATGGGCCTATCTTGGCCTAAGTGAGCCATCTTTTTGATAAAGAGGGCTGCCACTACAACCAACCAACCAACCAAGAGGCATAGAATTTCTTAAACAAATAAAACACAGATAAATTATTGAAACAGCTATTTTTTTACTTTATTTGCTTGTCAATGACATTTAGTATTTTAAAATAATTGCTGGCATATAAACAACGCGACTGCATCTTAGGTAGGTCTTCTTGTAAGTCCAACAAATCACGCATCATTTGTTGGTAGCGATTGCTACTAACGGTAACGTTGGTTTCATCTGCAGATGTGGAAAAGAAGACCAATTATGTCAATTATGTGATGCGGCTTTCAAAGTCTCTTGAGGATTATTCTCATACCAAAAACGGCAAGTTTGCTTATTTACGAACCTGTTAAGCCAGAAATACGCCTTCCCGCTGAAAATGGTTTGACGAGAAAAATTTGGTTCAACTTCCAACTCATTCTCAGCCCATTCACCGAACGTACGAAGCAAACGATGGTCGAATGGCTTCAATTGCTGAACTAGTGGGATCATATAGGACTTTACTTCAAGTCCAAGATCTTTCTTCAAAAGTTTCTATGTAGTGGACGGACAAAGGTTAAGTTGTTGAGAACGGCGTCGAATCGATAAGTTTGGATCCCTAATCAATCTTCCTCCAGTGGTAGCAGGCACTGTAGAAGCACGTGTTAGATGAAGATTGTCTGAAAGAGTATACGTGGATGCAAATCATTCCATTGTACTGCGTTTGAGCACCATAAAATGGACAACGTGCTATATAAGTTTGGGGCACAAAAGGTGAATTTCGTAAATAAGTGTCGTTTACTTTGAAACGTTGTTTGTATGATAAATTGCCAAAGTTAAATACAATGTCACAACGATAGCAAAATTTGACAGCTTAAATAAAAAATTTCGCTGTCAAAAGTTCTATACCTGCATAAAAGCACCCGATAAAAACATGAACATAGCAGCAATACTTCGATCAGGATTCGTTTAAACCGCACCCATGATGTACATGTTTAATGCTACTGACATACTAGCGATCGTTATGAGCACAGTATAGGTACACCAAGTACAGCGTTGCCAGAAATTATTTGAAACATTACCGTAGTTGGGCCTCAAAATTACCTTGTTTCGACCTTTTCTACCGTAGGTTTAATAAAAATCTAATTCAACAAGTTATAAAAAAAGTTTATTGCGTTTTTATGATAACATACATATATTTATACTCAACTTTATTTTAAAATTTAAATTTTCTTAATGACAGCAAGTTTAGAAGAGTTGTTCATTTATCGACGATAAATCTTCTATATCGTCCGTACTGTATAGCTCATTTTTAACTTTGTCGTACATGAGATCAGACGGCTCAAATTCAACGCATCCTTGAAGCTTTACGCTTTCTGATGCTAAAACAGCCCCATTCAAACTACTTGTTCCAAGCTTATTCCTGAATTTATTCTTTTTCAGGAATATTTTTGAAAATATTCTCTCACAATCTGCGTTTGAGTGTGGAAGTGACAACAAATTCAAGGCGAATTCACTCAGACTTTTAAACTCCGGGCGATTGTCGCTATCATAAATCAAACTCAATTTAAAATAAAAACTGTCAATTGATATGTTGGATGCTTTAAGCTCTTCAGGTAGGTGAAATGATGGCAATTTGCGCCACCCATTATCTAAATCTTGCGCAGAAATTGTCATGCTTATTTTTAGACAATTGTTATAAAGACGAAACAAAGAAGGATAATCATCTCTAGTACGATAGTTAATGGGGTTGTCAGGATTGAGAATATTAATATTTTTTAAAAGAGGATCATCAAATTCAAATCTTTTTTTTATTTCTTCACAACTTAAAAATTGACGACATTGAATTGAAACATGTCTTCTAGATTTGTATCTATACTTCCAATTTCCGGATTATAAATGTAAGAGCCTTTCATGCAGTATTGTAGGAGTTCAATGAAAGTACCCGAAAATTTTGAATGCATTTCTGTTAAAACTACTTTAGATGACTGAAAATAAGCATTAAGAGCATTAAAAGTTGGAAGAATCCAGTTAAGAAATAAAAAGTATAATTTAAAATATCCATCCGACAACTTCTCAAATATTTCCTGGGTGGGTTTAATCTGTTTCACAAGCCACTGGTCACTAAAAAAGACTTGAAGAACACTCCATGTATGTTGCTGGTTTTCGTTGGTTGGTTGGCCAACTGGTCGCATCGTGTATTTGCTGCTTTAAGGGCCTAATTAGATGACGCGACTTCAGCTCAACCAGTTATCAATATTCCCACAACATACTCGCAAGTAGCGATGCGTTTGCCATAGTTTTCTATTTCAATTTATTGGTATTATTTTCCTGAGTAAATTAACGTTGGCTTCATAAAAGATAATTTACCTCTACCGTAGGCCAGATTTCATCTGACATTACCTTGAAACTACGGTAATTACCATAGGTCTGACATCGCTGCCCAGTAGGAAATGTTTCATATATAGGCGCACTATCAAGTACGGCCCGCGGTTCTACGGGACAACGTCAAATGTTTGTTTACATTTAGCATATGTTTGTTTACATTTATCATATGTTGGTTGCCATTTATCATACGTTTGCTGCCATTTACGACAAAATGGCAGCTATCTACTGGTCGGGACACTGCCATGCACGTTTCATGCTAGGCGTGAAAAACGCCGTTGGAAACTTCGGTTAATTGAATTACAATGATGAAACGTCTTTGCTGACACAAATTTCATTTGCTTTTGACAAATTGTTCGAGAGAAAAAGCCAAAATGACTGAAAATACGTCTCTTGTGTTGAAGTGACAGATGAAGTCCGCGAAAATGCTTTATCTTCCGCAAATCTGGCAGTGCTAGGCATTCGTCAATTTTTGCAAGCACATGGCCAGCGCATGGCCAGCAAATGGCACCATTTCTTGGAAGGAAAATACGAGCTTTTTGGCTTCGATTGCATACTGGGTGTACCTATACTGTGGTTATGAGGTAGCAGCTTATTATGAGGTATGGTCACACTACGGATAGCACATTGTGTCTGTCAGTTGAACTTTCATTCGACATGAACATATGTTATATTATACGCAGCTGTGAATGACCATTTAACTGTCATGAAAACTTTTGTAAGATGAGAAACAAGTCCAGGTATACTTTTTTACTGATTAAAAATAGCGGGAACAAACTGATACCGTAATTTAAAAGTACCATTCTGGTAGTTTACTTAAAATTGTTCGAAAGTCACTGCCAAATGTCGAAAAATTGCACTTAGTTCATTTGTTGTGCGCATAGATGGCACTTGCAGCAGTGATTTGTTCACCTCATTTAATTTCTAATGAGGTGGCTGCTAATCCATGACCGTAAGCTTATTATGAACCAAATGAGTCCATTAATAGTTCTAGTGTGTCAGTAGTATTAATGAGTTGCTAGCTCAATTAGACGCGTAGTGTGTCACTTGTATAAGATAACATTCTTTAAATTTGGTAGTGGTTGTTTTGACGACGGAATTCATTCTGAGAGATGAAGATAGGTGTTCTAAAGAAACAATTATTAGCTACTATCTAATTTTTTAACGTAAATATTCAACAACTTGTGGCAGTACCACTTTTATGAAAGTTAGTGGACGTGTGTCGGATACCACCACTAGGCTGCAGAGCAGTATAGTGATCGTAGGTACATTCATCAAGATCTCAGCCAATGAGGAAGGAAGCATAAAAAGGAACCTAAAAAAATCCTGTTTTCAAGAAACTAACACCACGGTGGGTGAAGTCCGAAACAAAACCTCTGAAAGGCATTCTTGCTGTTGGAATCTAGCGGGCAAAAAATTAACGCCCAAGTTTTAACTTGGATGGATAATTTAAAAAAAAAATACAAAACGGCTTAAGGATCAAGGACAAAATTCTGACAAAGGTAATTTTTAGTTTGATATCCAATCACCGGATGATTTCGCAAAAATTTTCGACTTCAAGAAAATTGTTAAGTTATGGCTGGCAATTTTATTGTTACAATATTTAATACGTATTCCGGGATCTAGTTGATCCTTTCCTCAATATTTGGTACAGTAGCAAATACTGAGAAAGGAATCAACTACGTCCCGAAACACGTATCTGATATCGTAACAATAAAGTTGTTTATAAGTTCAAAAAAATTGTTTTCTTTCATATCTGTTTTGTTTTTGTTGTTGTTGAAAGCACATATTATGCACCTAAATAGTTTTTAACTGTATTGTAGAACAAATATAATATAATATAATATAATATTAATAGCTGTATATTTTCTATCGGCTGGAGCTTATAATGTAGGATGATACCCCACCACATATAGGAATACCTATTGCTATACACATTACTGTGTATTATAATATATACTCCAAATCTCTAGCGAGAATATTACAATACATTTTGGGATAAAGAATCTAAAACAAAAGCCTCTACAGTTCATCCTCGCCCAGTGAAAGGTTGATTCTCTCTGTTTTTCATTGCCTACATTTGCTTATCCAGATATCCAGATATCATTTAATGGGTTCTTTTCTCGTCCCACATGCATGTTTTTGGTTACATCTGAAGATTGAGGAAACCAACTATGATTGTCAAAATTTTACCGTGTACAATATAAGCAATATATCTTCTTTACTATGTTAAACTTTACAGTTTTTCATGCCTACAAAAAATAAATAAAAAATTAACAGTTATTTGAATAACGGGTTGAAAAGAATAATATAACTTTATTAACTTCCCAGTTACCTATGGGAAGTTAATGTAATGGGGTCGATTTTGCGAATCCCAAATTTTGACATATCTCCACGTTTTAAGGTCTCTAGAATCCAAATCCATCGTTTTTAGAGAGATGTATGCGTGTATGTATGTACGTATGTGCGGATGTACGTATGTGCGGATGTGCGTATGTATGTAAGTGCGTTCGGAATAATTTTTCGTATCGATTATCTTAAGAACCAAAGATCGAATTGACGTGGGGCCGGTTTCATTTGACGCGTAATCACGTAACTTGAAACTGAATGACTTTTCAGCAAAATCGGGGCCGTTTTTTATTTAGGATGTAAAAATGAAAAAAACGACTAAAAATTGCTTAGTTTTAAACTGCTGATACGCACTATTAATTCGTGCAGATACCAAATACCTTCATAGTAATGTTGTTATTATTGTATTTGTAAAAAATGTTATTTCAAAAAAAAAATAACGATTAATTTATAAAATTCCAAACTTATATTATCAGGTTTAGGTAATATTTGGATATTTGGATATTGTTATAAATAATTTAATATTTTTAATAACAATCAAATAATATTAGTTATAATTTTATATTGATTAGTTTTTTTCATAATCATGGAAGAAAATTTTACTGATTTCTCTTCAAAAACTGATAAGAATGTCTAAATTTTATAAACTAGTATCACTGTGCTGTGCAAATCAGGTTAAAAAAATATTTTTTATGAAAAAAACCATAATTTTTCGCATTTTCTTTTATTAAGTTTAAAAAAGGCTGAAATGAAATTTTATAATGTTAAAAACTTCACAAAGATGTTAATGATACAAATAATATATCTGGTTCGTGAGATATAGTGAATGATAAAAATGACCTTGAAAATCATGATGACTTTTAATGATTTCTTATTTTTAATTCAATTTTTTACGTAATCACGAGAAAAAGTTTTGATGGTGTTTCTACAATGATTGTTTGAAGTATATAAATTTTATAAACATTTATTACTATCATTCGCAAATCAGGTAAAAAAATTATTGTTTTTTAAAAAAAAAACAATTTTTTGCACTTTTTTTTTAAAATTAAAAAACGACTCGAAGCAATTTTTTAGAAACTTGATAAAATTACATAAATGTCAATACGCGTCGATTGACACTTTGCTCAAGGAAATCGTACTTTGGGTTCGCGAGATATAACGCATGACAGAAATGACCTTCAAACGGGCAAAACAGCAAACCACCCCCCCCCCCGACCGAAACTTTCCAAAAACTAATCAGCTCTTAAAATTGCAAAGACGCTTTGATTGAAAATTCAACAAAGTCGATACGACGTTATTTACGTGAGTTATGCTCGTAGAAAAACTGTCCGCGAACGCACGTACGTACATACACACACACACATATGTACATCTCTCTTTCTAAAACCACTTTATATATACTCTAACGACCTCAAAACGTGAAGAAATGTTGAAAATTTCAATTTCGATTTTCGAGGCGATTACAAGAACTTCCCATATACTGGGAAGTTACCAAAATTCAAAGCCTTAATGTAAAAAGTGTTTAACGAATGATATGACCTAATTACTCTTATTCTAAATACATTGTAGATGAATCAATCAAAGTTTATTAATATTTGTATAATTTGAACAGATTGTTAATAGTTTTTACAGTGCTCTGTTTTAATTTTAATAAAAAACTGCTCCAATTTTGAAAACCAAAAAAAATTATTCTAATTTACATTTGTCGTAATGAACGCTTTGAATGGTAAAATGTTTTGTAGTCAAAACTTTGCAAGATCATATGCTTTAAAAAGCTTTCGTCATATAAAAAATTATAGTTTTTAGCAGCTTTGTTCTTTAGTGTTTGTAAGATTTCAATTACTTCCTCCATCATCATACGTAATCCTTTTTACTTTTTACATGCAATTAAACCGATTTTTGACTGCATATTCAATGTTTTTCAACACCAACAGAAAATAAGAAATAAGTATTGGCCTGTTTTTGTAAAATCGTGAAAAAATACAAACTCAATGATGATGCTGAAGTCATGGCGATTTTGAACAAAACTATTCAAAATGGCCACCGCGCGACAAAATTTCTTCAGTGGGCGTAATAACAAAACTGCATTCATTTTTGCTAGCGCTCTTCTGTCCTTAAAGCATCGATATAAAAATAACAAATAACGTAGAAAAGGCTTTTTAACGCACCCCCACCACCCAAAGATTGATCCCCGTGAATATTCAATCGAACCAATCCACCCCCAACCAACAAAAGCCTCACGTAATCAATAAACGCTCCAGTAGATGATATTTTTGATATTACCTCATTTCAATCACTGTCATGAGTACCTCTAATTATTATTATTTAAAGTAATATTATTCTCATAATTATGTTTAATATTTTAAACATTTATGTAGATATTACTGGGAAGTTGACCGTGAGGCCCTCAAGGGTCGCACCTCGCGGCTTGTTTTATTTTAACGAAAATAAAAATGTTAAAATTGAGAAAACATTAACTTTTTTCGATCAGATTGCCAGAAATATTACTGCACTTTAGAAAATAAGATGTTATAAAATTTAATTTTGAAACAAAAATCCATTTTTCTTCTTAATTTTTGTTGGCAGGAACAAGGAATCTTCATATTTTTAAGTAGGGTCTGACGTATTCATTAAAAAAAATATCTAACGAATAATTCAAATAACAACACAAACAAATTCATCAATAGCAATAAATAATGGTAAAAACTTTCTGAAACCAAACACTTTAAGGTGCGGCATTTGCAGAGAAAGCTAACTTTGAAATACTTTCTAAGTAAACATTTGTTGATGCAACGTGAGTAATTTGAATAAAAAAAAGAAGTGAACCATATAGAAAACCGTGTGAAGTGTATGTTTCTAAAGCAAATATTTGCAGAAATGTTTAAATCAAGATGCCAAGGTCCCTCGCCTATTTTTATTGATCAAATTATCTGAAGTGTTCATATTCGCCCTCGAATGGCTTCCGATCTGTTTCGTAGAACATATAAAACGATTCTTTTTAACTATATTTTTGTTTTGTCCCTTCATATCCATTCGTTTTTTAATCTCTGTACAAATACGAGTACTTTCTTATAAAAGTCGCTATTTGTTTACCAAAGAGAATGTACCTACTTTCTGAGAGAAACTAGAATGGTTTTGCAACGCAATATACCAGAGCTAACAGCACCAGAGAATTATAGCAATAAAGCGGTAACTTGCAAAATATCAACCTATGAAATAACTAAAACATAATAGTGGACCGCATGGTATACATGTTTTCCCACTTGAATTTGAGCAACTCTACTCTATATTTTCGCAAAGACGTAAAACTAGAATCTAATAACGCCACTTCCAATAATAGAACACACGCTGCACAAATGAATCCTTGAAAAACGCCATTAACCACTTCACTGTCAGCAAAACAGAAATCATAACTGAAAAGAAAGCTTACAAAGACCAAGTCACAACCGGAAAAACAACCGGGACTAATTCCATTTAGGTGGTAGATGGCTCCCAGTGCTGTTGCAATTTCCCTCAAACAATTGGATTGTTCAATTTTTCTTGGGCAAAACAAACATAAGCTGATTACAGTTCAGTTCAGCAAAGAAAAGTAACTAGCAAGCCTAAGAAAAGAGCAGGACATAATTGAATATCCTTTGATATTGCCTTACCTTCCAAGTAAATCATGAATGGCGTTGCAAAGAACGTGATGTCATAGTGCTCTGCCCACGCACAGGATGCAGCCAGCCGAGGAGCCACCGAGACGCGAGAAAATCAATATTTGTTGCATAAGATCAAACCGGGAAACGAAGAGTTTCTTCGCCGCAAACATCCTGTTTCAACAGCCCAGTGCGCTCTGGAGAAAATTAATTTTTAACTTGATTATCGGTTTCTGTTTAAATTTCACTTTCACTTTGTGGGATATAGGCCATGACCATGTATCTAAGTATCTATCTAATTATCTGCATGTGGGGCTAATTCATTCGGAAGATGTGCATTTGTGACACGCTTCATGGAGCTAATGGTAAACTGAGGCCAAGTCAAAGCAGAGTCCTTTGGCGTTTAATGAAAACTCTTTCAGGCGTGCAATGTTGATTAGAAGATGGCACTCGAACTGCGATTCCTTAGGGATTCCGCCTTGTATCTTTCAGGTCAAGCACTTAAAATCACTTCTCTTCTAAGGACTAACGCTGAACGGTGACAGGATGTCTTCACTACACTCATGTAGCTCTCGTCAAATGTGCTGCTCGCAAAGCGTGTTTAATAGCTGGTTTTTGTTTGCCCTAAATTAATGGATCAAAAGATCAATTCTTGTGCATTGGATTCATTTTAAAAGCATTTGTATAATTAAGGAATCTGTCTTTCGCTGAGAAATATTTAATGACTGCCTAATTGAACGACGCGCAGCAGTTTTCCCATGTTGAGATTTCATTGCACAAACGTACGTTTTTCTGGGGTAGGGTTTTTGGCCAAAAGTTTAGCTGGCTTAAGAACTGCCAGGGTTGCATGATTTATTACCACAATTTTTAGGATATTAGCTTCGTTAAAAGGACTTTGGGAGAATTTTGCGATTTATTTTCTAATCATGGAACTTTCTTTGACGAGCTGTTTATTATTGACGATGTTATACACGATTTGCTTCCAATTTACTCAGGCTTTAATTCAGAAATTTTTTTATTGAATGTTGGATCTTATGAAAACCGTGAAACAAGCTTCTCGACATTCCTAGAATTGTGTATACGTGCAAGCTGCAGATATGTACACAACATAGCTCAATAACTTTTATTTTTGAGGATTTGGCAGATTTTTTCATAGAACTAATGATGTGTTTTGAAGAAATTCCTTGAAAAGCTTAAAAAACTGAAAAGATTCCACCCATGTATGTTTTAAGCTACGTTTTGGATTTCGTACTAATTTGAATGTTTCTTTTTGCAGGATTTAAGTAAATGTAGCAGCTACAAAATAAAAGTGGAATATGAAGACTTATAATTTTCAATTTCTGTAAACAATTTGAGAAAACTGTCTTTGTTGCGTTTTTAATCGCCGCTCATTTCGGCTGGTCAAAAAAAGGCCACATATTATTTGAGGTTAAGGCAAACCAAACACAGGAACAATAGGTGCTCACCGTTAGTGCTTAAATTTGTGAATATTTAACCATCTCACTAAGGCTCGTAGACAAGTGAAAACTGAAATTATAATTGGAATTGTAAAAAAATATTGTATTTATGTGAATGATGTTGGTAAGATGAAGTATAAAGAAAATATAGTATAATTGTTAGAACGACACAATTGCTAGCCCAGACCAACACTGGAAGCAGCAGGGACTGAAAAATCAAGTAGTTTTAAATTATATGGTTATGAGAACTACTGTCGAAAATGATGAAATGGTTCGTGAATTGATGAAAGATACAGCTGCAACTACTTTATATAAAAGACATGATGATACCAAGGATTGTAAAGCTGGAGCTCTACGATAACAATCAAACTACGCAATAATTTATTTGAAGCAAGCAGAAAGTTCGCATTTGTTCTCCAACGCGGCGATCAGCTGCATCCTCGCAAGTTTTACAAACATCATGTACAACTTTCAATTAATGTCGTGATCAACGATCATTTTGAAAGTGTGACTGTGTGTCCCTAGCCGACGGCTCATGAGCCTGACGAAGAGTGGCATTCGATTGCTGAGCTCAAGCATCATCGAAGTTAATCAGACACTTGGAGTGGATACATCATTCAACTCATATCAAGAATGGCAGTGGTTTTAGAAAGGGTGGATCATGATGATATCACATTTAGTCGATTCCAAAGCGTGCACACCTTTCCAAAAACTTAATGACAGAAGGAATTATTTGAAACTTAATAAATGAGGGTGAAACCACTCGCCCTCTTTTGGACGGTTGAAATGATCACAGGTGAGTACTGATTAAACCTCGGTGATGTGTGTAAGTCTTGTTCTCTCTTATTTTGCACGGCAAGTGACTACAGCCGTCGGAACGACAAAATTAAAGAAGGAAGCCAAAAAACGATGATGACGAGTTGGATTGTTTTGCTATGTGGCGCAAACGCTGAACAAGAGAGAGATTTTCATATTTACTACTGACTTGGTGAGGATAATAAGTTCGAGTAAAGGAAGCGGCACGCGGCGCGTTACTGGTCTATGAACGAAACGTGGAATGTCTTCGATGACAAAAACTGTGGTAGAAGTAGCGATAGTGTCGATGAGGCTCTTGAAATTCAAAGGCTGCAGAAGCTTAAGAGAAACTTTTTATGGAATAAATTTATGCAATAGAGCCGGATAGGAAAGTGCTTAAATTGAAATCATAGAAATATTTTAGGACAAATTTGCATTTCTTGCGAGTAAAAGTGTTGCAAATAAACCTGAACGAAGTTCTATTTCATCCGCTAATCAAGTGATACGGAGTTTTTTGTTGAAGTAAATTCAGTTGTTCACTTCTTTCTCTCACATTCGGTGTCTGGATAGTCACAAAATCAGTAACGTCCAAAAAACAAAATTGCCGCGCACTTATTTATGAATGATCGCCAACCAATGGCGGCCCGTGTAAATTTTAGCTGAGAACCCTTCAGCTTATCTCTGAGGTTTGCTTGTATTAACATTTTTTAAGAATCAGAAGGTAAAAATCTATTTGATTAATTCTATACACTTTGTGCATAGCTCGCATCATTTACTATATAAGGTACATAGTATTCATGGAAAAATATAGAATGTACTTACGTGTCCTAAAAAAATCCACAGTCCAAAGATAAGGTGATCAGAAGTTAAAATTACTCATTATGGTATGAATGTTTACATTTTCTATTTGGTACTTTCGTTGTATTTTATACAAGAAGTTATAAATTAAATGAAAATGAAACAAAAGTGGCGTTCATAATTACTTGAAAATGAGTTTAAGTCTACGATCCTAAGCAGTGGAAAATTTATCGATTACTTTTTCATTGAAGTCTCCAATGTCATCAATTAAATGTGTTTCAATGGAAATAATTGCGACTGCGGTTAATCGTTCTTTAAACATAGTATTTTTGAGTAATGTCTTAACACTTTCAATTTTGAAAAGCATCTTTTTGCTTTAGCTTTGTGAGCTGGATAGTTGTGAATATTTTAACACACAGAGTTGTGATTTTATAAAGTGTTGTCAATTGAAAGTCGCTGTGGTATAGATTACCACGGAAAGATTGAAGATAAGACATGACTGAATCATTGTATACATTTCTCTAGTGCAATATGCTTGGACTTAATCTGAGCAATACAATATCTTAAAGTTCAAAGAGTTATTTAAAAAAATTAAAGCTACACGTCCGAGGGGAAAAAGCTTCTTCACTTCATAACAATACCCGAAAAAAATCCACCAAATCCCTTTAATCCCTCAATCACCCAAACCCCATATCCACCGATCCACTAATCCTCCGATCGTCCAGTATACTCTCTATCCCCAGGTTCCTCGAATCCCCTTTATCCCACAATCATCCAGTACCACAATACCCTAATCCCCAAAACTATGCAGTCAAAAATAGGTTCAATTGCATGTAAAAAGTAAAATATATGTATTACAAATGATGAAGAAGTAATTGAAATCTTACGAATACTAAAGAACAAAACTCTTAAAAACTGCAATTTTTTATTTGATGAAAGCATATGATCTTAAAAAGTGTTGACTACAAAACATTTTACTATTCAAAACGTTGATGACCACAATTGCAAATTTGATTTGTATTGGGTTTCAAAATTTAAGCAGTTTTTTTTATTAAAGTTAAAACACGGTACTGTGAAGACTATTAAAAATCTCCGCAAATTATGCAAATAATAATAAACTTTGATTGACTTTACAACAATGTCTTTAGAATTAAAGATTTAAGGTATACAAATTCGTATGAACTCTTTTAACATGCTGACTTTGAAAGATTTTTTTTTTCTTAAATGCAATTTGTTTTGAAATCATGAGAAAATATTTTGCTGGTCTCTCTTCAGAAATTGATAAAAGTTTATAAATTTTTTTAACATTTATTATTACGATGTTTATTTTATTAATTATTAATAATTTTTTTTATGAAAAAAACACTAATTTTCAATATTTTTTTATTAAATTAAAAAAATGGCTTCAAAGTTTTTTTTAAATTTAAAAACATCATTAAAATGTTAATACGCGTCGATTGACTTCTTACTGATGCAAAGATTATATTTGGTTCTCGAGATATAATGAATGACATAAATGACCATGAAGGTCGTGATGACTTTTAATAATTTTTTATTTTTAATTTATTTATTTATTTATTAATTTCAAAAATATTTTGGTGGTTTTTTCACAAAAACTGTTTGGAGTATATAAATTATATAAACGTTGATTACTGCGTCTTGAAAATCAAGTTCAAAATTTGATGTTTTATAATGTTAAAAACTTCACAAAGGTGTTAATATAAGTCAATTGACACCATAACGATGCAAATATTATATCTGGTACGTGAGATATAGTGAATGATAAAAATGACCTTGAAAATCATGATGACTTTTAATGATTTTTAATTTTTAATTTGATTTTTTACGTAATCATGAGAAAAAGTTTTGATGATGTTTCTATAAACATTGTTTGGAGTATATAAATTTTATAAACATTGATTACTTGGACTTGAAAATAAGGTTAAAAATTTATTGTTTTTGAAAAAAAACCCAATTTTTTGCACTTTTTGTTTAAAAATTTGAAAACGGCTGTAAGAAATTTTCTATATTCTTCACAGAATTACATAAATGTTAATACGCGTCGATTGACACCTTGTTCAAAAAAATCGTACGTTGGGTTCGCGAGATGTAACGCATGACAGAAATGACCTTCAAACTGGTAAAACAGTGAACCCCCCCGACCGAAATTTCCCAAAAACTAATCAGCTCTTAACATTGCAAAGACGGTTTGATTGACACCTTAACAAAGTCGATAGGACTTTTCTTACGTGAGTTATGCTCGTAGAAAAAAGTGTCCACGAACGTACAGACGTACGTACGTACGTACACACACACACACATACATCTCCCTTTCTAAAAACACTTTATATATACTCTATAGACCTCAAAACGTAAAGAAATGTTGAAAATTTCAATTTCGATTTTCGAGGCGATTACAAGAACTTCCCATATACTGGGAAGTTAATAATATCATAATACGCGCCCAGCGTGGGCAAAATACCGTACAATTTGAGAAAGCGCTCCAACGTCAAACTTGTTCAGCATTTTGTCTTACACTTTGATGAAAAGTTAGTTTTTTGTTAAAGTATGAACACAATTTTTGAAAATCGTTGTATGCAAAATTTCGCAAAAATTGTTTTCCACGGAAAATTGCCTTTGTAAATATGATTGAAAGAGTTTTTGTAAGAAGTTTAGTACGGATTTTATTTTTTATGTTTAAAAATACTTAAAGACGTTATTGAAAATTTGTTTGAAATTTTTTTCATATAATCTTTTAACGTTGCCACATTGAGTAGTGAGCCTGCATACAAAACTATTATGGCTGTGGAGAAATTATTTTGGGTTCGCAAATTTTTTTTGTGAAATGTACGCAATCCGTCACCTTACAAGAAGTGAAAGAAATGCTAAGGTGTGTCGCAAAATAAATGAGACAAACTTTGATGAATATTTTTTATTAGAAAAAGAGCCAATGGAGTTTTTATTACCCTGCAATTTATGATTACAGTTTGGGTACGTGTAGAGAGATATAGTAGAAACATTTCAGTTGCAAGCAATATATCACGACAACAAGAAGTGCGGAGAAAAGTGTTGGACGGTTAGAGAAACGTAATATTGTTCAATTGTTGTGTAAAGACAATATACCGCAATCAATTATTCGTCGAATTTTTGAACAATGTTAATTCGCGAACAAAAAAGATATTGAAAAATTTATGAAAAAAAATACGAAAAATTGGTGAAAATGACCAAAACAGTCTTGGTGTGTCTGCAAGTCAATTTGTTGTAATGATGAAAATAGACTGGGTTATTGAAGAAAGTGCTACAATAACAAAAAATGAGGTCTATGTGCGACCCTTGAGGTCCACACGACTAACTTCCCAGTGGGATGAATAAAATGCTATAATTTGCTTTTAATATTAATTACTATTATTAATAATTACTATTATTAAACATTATTATTCTAAATTAATATAATTACTTTTATTATTTTTATCAATTTTTTATCCAACCATAAAAGATTTGGTAGAGGAAGAAGTCTCCACCACCTGGTCCTCCTCTACCAAAGCCTCGGCAACCTCGTCCTCCTCGTCCTCGTCATCTTGTCCTTCACTTCGCCCTCAACCTCGTTCTCCATCTCGGCCTCAGAATCCACAACTATTATTGAGGGAATTTAATTATTATTTACAATAACCATTCGTTATTAAGAATGTTTGACCGTTACTGAATAATTATAATTGACTTTATATATACAATATCAAATTATAACTAATATTATTTGATTGTTATTAACAATATTAAATTATTTATAACAATATCCAATTATTAACTGCATTAGCGTCTCTTCTCCCATTCACCCAAACCTGATAATATGAGTTTGGAATTTCATAAATTAATCTTTATTTTTTTTTGAAATAACATTTTTTTACAAATTTGATCACAATTTTGCTAAAACGCACAATAATAACAACATTACTATGAAGGTATTTGGTATCTGCACGAATTAATAGTGCGTATCAACAGTTTAGAAATAAGCAATTTTTAGTCGTTTTTTCAGTTTTTTCATCCTAAATAAAAAATGGCTTGACCGATTTTGCTGAAAAGTCATTCAATTCTAAGTTACGTAATTTCGCGTTGTTTAAAACCAGTCCCACGTCAATCCTATCTTTGGTTCTCGAGATAATCGAGACGAAAAATTATTCCGAACGCACATAAGTACATCCGTACATACGCACATACACACGTACGTACATACACACTCATAGACATCTCTCTAAAAACGATGGATTTGGATTCTAGAGCCCTTAAAACGTGGAGATATGTCAAAGTTTGGGATTCGTAAAATCGACCCCATTACAATAACTTTCCATAGGGAACTGGGAAGTTAAAAATTGACCAACTACGACTTAAAATAGTCCCGTCGCTGACGCAGCTCTTTCGTTGCCGGTAAAGTCATGGCTGGTGTAATGACTCATGTTGACCAGTCCCCTGTCATTTTGATTATATGTTTATGAGTAGAAGGAAAGGATAAAAGAGCGTTTAAAGAGAATTGATCTAGCATCTCTCCAGTGGATTGCAGAATCACCAGCGCTAAGCTATTGCATGTTGCTAGGATCAACAGAATCAAACTAAATAGTAAACACTCACTCACAAGCAGTCACTTAGCATCGATTCGGTTGACCTCAGCCACAAACGGGCGAACTGGTCAATTCCAGCCACCTTGCGGACAACAGGCTGGTGGCAACATGTTTGTGGGTTAGTGTTCATGTATGACATCTTTGAATAATTTAAACTGAATAAGCCTAATGTAATGATAAAATCTCACAATTTTTAGGTCTGTTATTTTATCTTGCCTTCCATTGTTAACGGAAGTTTTGTCAATACAAATTTTTCTAAATTTCAAAAACAACTTTTCACGTTCATTATTTTAGGAACAGTAACTTCAAAAGTTGTGGAGAGGTTGGTATCGAATTGTTTGGTGATTTGAGACCTACTTGGTAAGCAATAAAATGTTGATTTAATGAAATACGAAAGTTCATAGCACATATCCTTAAAGCCGACATTCACATAATGTCTTTATGATATAGTGGTTTTCCCAGCCCCCGAATAAGTGGTGGTTAAATAACACTAAGAAGATACTCATGTAAACTAAAACTGCTGTTACTCGTCTGTTTTGTTTCTTTCACAATCACGCTGTTTTATTTCACACCAATCCATGCGACCTAGCCTAAGGAGTTCTGCGAAACATGCGAGCCATTATCACGCAAAGGCGGCAAATCTCAGCACTTGCGGAACGTTAATCTGATCGAAGCCAATGCGTGAGGATACCAATTTGCACAGCTCGAACTTAATCCCTGAAGGGGCTTTCGCAAATGGCTTACCATTATATGCCCGAGCAACAGATGTCCTTTCTGCCTGTCTCCTCCTCCACCGCCTACTCATGTGGCGGAATTAAATGGATTGAATTTCAACACGAGAGACCAGTTGATCAGCTTTAGATGGGGACTAGGTGATGATGTGGTTGTCAGAGGAAACTGTTAATCAATCAGGATTAAAGGCAAGCCGTCCTAAGCCATGTCCTTTTACCTGTTGCTGGCAGTCAATTTTGTGTTACTGTACGCCAGTGGTTGTCTCGTCATACCTGTACATTTATCATCGTTATGGCAGCTCGTATGAGCAGGAAATCAAGGATTTCATTCAATCTTTTCTGAGGTTTGACTTTTCGATGTCTGTATCAGGAATTGATGAAAGTTCGCTGATGACAGTGCAGAAATGAATATTTTTCTACGGTTGTCATGTTCGAATAAATGGAAGTAGCTTTGGTAATTGACTGTGTTGATTAATTATTCGTCATTATTGTCATGGTGAAATGGAGCAATATGACGTATAAAAAAGAAATTGGTGAAGTTTATTAATATTGTGAATGAACTAGTATTGATTAATAGGGGAAATAGCAGCCTTTTGTGCAATTTAAGAATCTGGATCAACAGTTTTCTTATTTTTTGTAGTCTCTGTTCTGTACTGTTCGGCATGTCGGATTTTTAGAGAATAAAACCACGTCCGCCTCCTCCAGGCCTCTCTCTCCATCACACTTTGCTGGCACCATCCGTTGCAATATAATTATTAATTTTTTTGTATGTTTCCTTAGTACTTCACAAGCGATGAATATTGATATAAGGGATAGTACTGGATTCATAACGAAATTTTAAATACTAGCCGCGAAGTGCGACCCTTAATGTCCACACGGTCAACTTCCCAGAAATATATAGATAAACATTAAAAAAATTAAACACAATAATAGTTTTGAAGACAGTATTACTTTGAATAATAATAATGATACTACTCAGAACAGTAATTGTAATGAATTGATATTAATCATATCATCTACGGGAGCGTCCATTGATTACATAAGGTTTTTGGTGAATGGGGGTAGATTGATTTCATTGATTCACGCGGATCAATCGATATGGGGCCTTTTCTACGTTATTTGTCACTTTCATATCGATTCTTGAAAGACAAAAGCGCGCTAGCGAAAATGAATGTAGTTCTTTTGTTTTTACGCCGACTGAAGAGATTTTCACACGGAATGGCCATTTTGAATAGTTTCGTCAAAAGTTTCCATGACTGCGGCATAATCAATGAGTTTGTATTTTTTCACGTTTTTACTTCAACGAAACTGATAGTTATTTCTTATTTTGCAGTTGATCTTGAAAAACATTGAATATGTAGTAATTAATCGCTGTTTAATTGCATGAAGAAAATATAAAATATTATAAAAGATGAGATAGGAAGTAATTGTAATCTTACGAACACTAAAAAACTAAACCGCTAAACTACTTAAGGGGGAACACCACTGTAGAGGTAAGAAAAGAAGTCAGTTTTTGGGAATTTGTTTCTCAAAAACCAAACAACATATCGAAGTTTGGTAAAACATCTATATTGTAAAAGTATTTGACATCTTCTTCGAATTTTTTCAGAACTTTAAAAACAAAATGGCGGCTAGTTAGCATTTCTCCAGAAACGCCTTATTTTTTCATGGCTTCGCAGCCGGCCTGTTTTCTACTGAAATGTGAAGGTTATGATTATCAAACAAATGATTGCTGATAAAGCATAACAGCCAGAAAAGAACGTAGGATTTTTGTTAACTTCCCAGTATATGGGAAGTTCTTGTAATCGCCTCGAATATCGAAATTGAAATTTTCAACATATCATTACGTTTGAGGCCTATAGAGTATATTTTAAGTGTTTTTAGAAAGAAGTATGTATGTGTGTGTGTGTGTATGTACGTACGTGCGTTCGCGGACAGTTTTTCTACGAGCATAACACACGTAAACAAAGTCGTATCGACTTTGTTAAGGTGTCAATCGAAGCGTCTTTGCAATCTTAAGAGCTGATTAGTTTTTGAAAAACTTCGGGCGGGGGGTTTGCTGTTTTGACTCCTTGAAGGTCATTGCTGTCATGCGCTATATCTCACGAACTAAATATGCTATTTTCACCATTGACGTGCTAATCGACCCGTTTTGACATTTTTGTGACTCGATCAAACTTTTTAAAAAATCGTTGGAGCCGTTTTTTTAATTTATTAAAAAAATGTGCAAAAAATTAAGGTTTTTTTCATAAATAATAAATTATTAGCCTGATTTGCAAAGTGCAGTGATCAATGTTTACAAAATTTATATACTCTAAATTGTGTTTGTAAAAACACCACCAAAATTTATTCTAATGATAATGAAATCATTAAGTCATCATTACCTTCATAGTCGTTCATGTCATTCTCTATACCTCGCTAACTAGATATACTATTTGCTTCACTGAGATGTCAATCGTCGGGTCTTAACTTGTTCATAATGTTTTCATGTTTTTAAAAAATCGTTGGAGCCGTTTTTTAGTTTTACAAAAAATTGCAAAAAATTGAGGTTATTTCGTAAAAAATGAATCTTAAACCGGATTTGCACAACACAGTAATAAATATTTATAAAATTTATAATATCTTATCAGTTTTTGAAAAGAAACCAGCAAACCTTTTTTCCATGATTACAAAAAAACATTAAATTAAAAGAAAATCATAGTCACAATGTAAAAAGTGTTGATAATACCTGATTACTCTTATTCTAAAGACATTGTAGTTGAATCAATCAAAGTTTATTAATATTTGTATAATTTGAGCAAATTTTCAATAGTTTTACGGTACCGTGTTCTAATTTTAATAAAATTTAACATTTTGAAAACTAAAAAAAATTAATCAAATTTACATTTGTTGTAATGGACGTTTTGAATGGTAAAATGTTTTGTAGTCAATACTTTGCAAAATCATATCTTTAAAAAAGCTTTCATCAAATAATAAATTGCAGTTTTTAGTAGTTTTGTTCTTTAGTGTTTGCAAGATTTCAATTATTTCCTCCATCATCATACGTAATGCTTTTCAGTTTTTACATGCAATTAAACCGATTTTCGACTACACATTCAATGTTTTTCAAGACCAACTGAAAATAAGAAATAAGTATTAGCCTGATTTTTGTAAAATCGTGAAAAAATACAAACTCAATGATTATGCTGAAGCCATGGCGATTTTGAGCACAGCTATTCAAAATGGCCACCACGCGATAAAATCTCTTCAGTGGGCGTAATAAAAAAACTGCATTCATTTTTACTAGCGCTCTTTCGTCTTTCAAGCATCGATATGAAAGGCTTTTTAACCTACCCCCACCACCCACCGATTGATCCGCGTGAATATTCAATCAAACCAATCCACCCCCATACACCAAAAGCACTACGTATTTAATGGACGCTCCCGTAGATGATACGATTAATATTAATTTATTCAAATTACTGTTATGAGTAGCTCTAATTATTACACAGGTCTACAATGGCTTTGGTGACGCCATGACTAAAGTGGTTTTCTTATTTGTTAGTTATATGGATTCTAACTGTTTATAATTTTTTTTAATTCTACATGTAGTTTTTGTGATATAGCAAATACCGAAATAATACGGATTTTATTAATTTGCAATATTGTTTATTTTATTCTACACGAACAAAACTTATTTTTCGAGTTTTTTTCGCAAGGATGTCTTTGAAACATTCTCTGGTAATGCTCCAGCAGTAATCTGCCATCATGTGTTCATCCCATCGACCTTGATACCTGTCTTCCATGACTTTCAAATCCTGATGAAATCACTCTCCTTGCTCTTCGCTAAAAGAGCCAAGATTTTCGGGAAATCTGTCCGGATGGTTATGAAGATATTGGACTTTGATACTCATATTACATTTTACACCCAAGCTTTTTAAAATTTTCCAATAGGTCCAGCACTAATTCTTGGTAATTTACTGACTTATGATTCCCTTAAAAGTTTTTCGCAACACTGACGAAAGATATCCAGGCCGCCGATTCTAAATCATTCATTGATTGCATAAAATTGGTATCCTTCATTAAAAGTCTTATCTGAGGTCCATCAAAAATACCAGCTTTCAATTTTTCAGTACTCAAACCCGGTAATTTTTGCTATATAAGTAAAACAAGAGCCAGTTTTGACCAATGCCTTAACGAATTGTTTCATTAATCCTAATTTGATATGCAATGGTGGCAAACTTATTTTTTCTCTGGGAACCAAAAGTAGGTTTATAACGTTTTGTGTCCCAATTGTTAAGGTTTTCCTAACAGGCCGTATATGGGAAGTTCTTGTAATCGCCTCGAAAATCAAAATTTTCAACTTTTCTTTACGTTTTGAGGTCTATAGAGTATATATAAAGTGTTTTTAGAAAGAAGTATGTATGTGTGTGAGTGTATGTACGTACGTACGTACGTACGTATGTGCGTTCGCGGGCAGCTTTTCTGCGAGCATAACTCACGTAAACAAAGTCGTATCGACTTCGTTAAGGTGTCAATCAAAGCGTCTTTGCAATCTTGAGAGCTGATTAGTTTTTGAGAAACTTCGGGCGGGGGGTTTGATGTTTTCACCCCTTGAAGGTCAACCATGTTATGCGCTATATCTCACGAACCAAACATGAGATTTTTATCATTAAGGTGGCAATCGACGCGTATTAACATTATCGTGATTCTGTCAAATTTTAAAAAAAAAATTTGGAGCGGTTTTTTAATTTTTTTAAAAAAGTGCAACAAATTGTTTTTTTTTCAAAAACATCAAATTTTTAACTTGATTTTCAACACGCAGTAATAAATGTTTATATAATTTATATACTCCAAACAGTTCTTGTAAAAAAATACCAATTTTTATTTTCATGATTCCAAAAAAATTAAATTAAAAATAAAAATCCATTAAAAGTCATCATGACCTTCATGCTCATTTATGTCATTCATTATATCTCGAGCACCAAATATAATCTTTGCATCATTAAGGTGTCAATCGACGCGTATTAACATTTTAACGATGTTTTTCAATTTTAAAAAAATCTTTAAAGCCATTTTTTTAATTTAATAAAAAAATATTGAAAATTAGTGTTCTTTTCATAAAAAAATTAATTAATAGTTAATAAAATAAACATCGTAATAATAAATGTTTATAAAATTTATAAACTTTTACCAATTCTGAAGAGAGAGCAGCAAAATATTTTCTCATGATTTCAAAACAAATTGAATTTAAAATAAAAAAATCATTCAAAGTCACCATGTAAAAAGGGTTCATACGAAATACCTTAAATCTCTTATTCTAAAGACATTGTTGTAAAGTCAATCAAAGTTTATTATCATTTGCAAAATATGCGGAGATTTTTAATAGTCTTTCACAGAACCGTGTTTTAACTTTAATGAAAAAACTGCTTAAATTTTGAAAACCAACACAAATCAAATCAAATTTGCAATTGTGGTAATCAACGTTTTGAATGGTAAAATGTTTTGTAGTCAACACTTTTTAAGATCATATGCTTTGAAAAGCTTTCATCAAATAAAAAGTTGTAGTTTTTAGGAGTTTTGTTCTTTAGTATTCGTAAAATTTCAGTTACTTCCTTCATCATTTGAAATACATATACTTTTCACATGCAATTGAACCTATTTTTGATTGCATAATCAATGTTTCTCAAAACGTTTCATTGATGTAAAATCGTGGAAAAATACAAATTCAGTGATCATGCCAAAATGCTGGCAATTTTGACCGCAACTATTCAAAATGGCCATCACGCGACAAAATCTCTTAAGTGAGCGTAATAACAAAAACTGCATTCATTTTTGTTAGCGCTGTTTTGTCCTTCAAGTATCGATATGAAAATAACAAATAACGTAGAAAAGGCTTTGTACCCTGTCCCCCCTCCGATTGATCCACGTGAATATTCAATCAAACCAATGCACTAAAATCCTTACGTAATCAATTGACGCTCGCGTAGATGGTACGATGAATATTAAGTCATTCCAATAGCTTTTATGAGAGGTAAATTTTTATTATTAAAATTAATATTATTTCCATAATTATTATCGTGTTTAATATTTTTAATATCTATGTAGATATTACTGGGAAGTTTACCGTGTGGACCTCAAGGGTCGCACCTCGCGGCTTGTTTTAAATTGATTTTTGACCAAATGACGTCATTTTGGAAAAAAATGTAAAAAAAAACCTAAAAAAACCCTCGAAAATTGTTAATACAGTTGAAATATGCAACATAAAGAAAAAAATCTTACGTACTTCCATGCAGACTCTAATTCTGGACGTATTGTAAAAGTTTCAAGTAAATCTAAGAAAAATTGTTTGAGAAAAGAGTCCGGCCAGTTTGAAAAACGTTGCTCCGAGAAAAACGCGTTTAAAGTTTAAGTTATAGAAAAATCATTAATAAATTTGATATACCTTTGGTCATACGTACTTCAGCGTTTTCTGCTAACGTGCGTGAGAAATTTATATTTAAAATTGTTCTAAATTTCAATACCACCAGCGAGCGGGGGAACGCGCGGATTGTGCTCCGAAAGAGCTGTGAGAAGCGCCGCGCTAATTTAAAATTTCGAACACTTACAGATTTCTTTGATGATAAGGTATACTTTAGAGGAACGAAAAAATTTTGATTTCTTGAAAATCCTACAGTGGTGTTCCCCCTAAGCTACAATTTTTTTTCGATAAAAGCTTTTTGTGTTGAAAAAATTTAAATTTTGTTGTAAATATTTCGTTAGAAAAGTACTTTAAAAATACCTGTACAAAATTTTGTATCGATATCTAAACTGGTTTTCATTCTACTGCGTTCGTAGTCTCCTCTGTCCTAATGTGCTTTTTGAAGCGCAAGCAAGTTTCAAGTGCCCGAACATATGCTGCTATGTAACTATTCGACTATTATACTTTCTAGTACAATACATACACGTTATATTACGTAGTCCATGTTAGTGCATATTCGAATTTCACATGGTAAACGTCAAAAATAAAATAAATCAAAGAAACTTTAAACGCATTTTTCTACTTTTTTCAATCGAAAAAAAAGTCAAAAATCATAACACGTATATTCAAACGTGCAACAAATCGCAAAAAATTTACTTATTGCCTTAAATTTAAACCCGAGCAGTACTCAAGCCTAATAGAATTTTTTTAGTATGTGGTCTCATATCGATATTTTTCTAAGGGTTTTACCAGGCGCCACCGGTTTTTTTTGTTTGGCACTGCTCTAGCATTTTTTATTAACTTCCCAGTACCCTATGGGAAGTTATTGTAATGGGGTCGATTTTGCGAATCCCAAATTTTGACATATCTCCACGTTTTAAGGTCTCTAGAATCCAAATCCATCGTTTTTAGAGAGATGTCTATGAGTGTGTATGTACGTATGTGCGGATGTGCGTATGCGCGGATGTGCGTATGTGCGTTCGGAATAATTTTTCGTCTCGATTATCTCGAGAACCAAAGATCGTATTGACGTGGGACTGGTTTCAAACAACGCGAAATTACGTAACTTAGAACTGAATGACTTTTCAGCAAAATCAGTTGGGCCGTTTTTTATTTAGGATGAAAAAACTGAAAAAACGACTAAAAATTGCTTATTTCTAAACTGTTGATACGCACTATTAATTCGTGCAGATACCAAATACCTTCATAGTAATGTTGTTATTATTGTGCGTTTTAGCAAAATTGTGATCAAATTTGTAAAAAAAAATTATTTCAAAAAAAAATAAAGATTAATTTATGAAATTCCAAACTCATATTATCAGGTTTGGGTGAATGGGAGTAGAGACGCTAATGCAGTTAATAAGTGGATATTGTTATAAATAATTTAATATTGTTAATAAAAATCAAATAATATTAGTTATAATTTGATATTGTGTATATAAAGTCAATTATAATTATTCAGTAACGGTCAAACATGGTTATTGTAAATAATAATTAAATTCCCTCAATAATAGTTGTGGATTCTGAGGCCGAGATGGAGAACGAGGTTGAGGGCGAAGTGAAGGACAAGATGACGAGGACGAGGAGGACGAGGTTGCCGAGGCTTTGGTAGAGGAGGACCAGGTGGTGGAGACGTCTTCCTCTACCAAAGCTTTTATGGTTAGATAAAAAATTGATAAAAATAATAAAAGTAGTTATATTAATTTAGAATAATAATGTTTAATAATAGTAATTATTAATAATAGTAATCAATAATAAAAGCAAATTATAGCTTTTTATTCACCCCACTGGGAAGTTAGTCGTGTGGGCCTCAAGGATCGCACTAAGACCACATTTTGTATTATTTGTTGTTTTAAGATGGCAATTTTATGCAATTATAAAACTACAATTTTTTGTTTTTGTTTCTTATTGGTTTTTACAAATCCAAACTGGATTGAAATTTTTTTTAATTTAATTTTATTATATTTTTTTATTAAATTAAAAACAGGTATACTGGATTTATTGAAAAAATACCAAGTTTACAAATTATAATACATGTTGATCAATACCAAAACCATATCATAAGTGTTTTTTGGTATAACTATAAATGCGTTATTATGTTTATTTGAATACCTTTCCATTTATGGAAAAAACTATTGATTTTGAATTACTTAGGACTCTGTGAAGCATCTCGTTTTTAAAGTATGTATCGATTACCAGAAGCGCAAATTTGATTTAGATTTATTTTTATTTTTTAAATGTTTGTTTTTCTGTTTGCTTTTTGGTTGATTAAAAACGGCTTTGTTGATTTTTTTCCGCAATAATACAATAACTTCCATATATACTGGGAAGGTAATAATTGGAAACTTGAGTCTTTTCTTTTATTTATTAGCTCAATCTGAAATGTGATTTATGCTAACCAGGAGAAAATCGTTGTTTTCCAAGTCATAAGACGTTCAATTGCCTTAATGGATAAGAAAGTATCATAAGGCCGATGAAATTATCTACGCCCCAAAATGTGGATGCATTTATAAAGTCAACATCTTACAATTCGTAATACTGGAAACATAATTGCGTAAACTCAAATCAAAACAAAATTCTCATAATGAACATACTGATCTATTCTTAATCATCATCTGCTGTTACACGCAAGATTAGATTAACCATCACCAATGCAACCCGTAAAACTTTTCGTGGATATTTAAAATAATAATCTATCCCTATTAAAGTAGGTGCTGATTAATTTTTCAAATCATCTCATTCAATGTCTTTTTGAAAATATGTTGATAAAAAAATATTCACTCGCTTCAAAGCATAATTTTTCATTCAAAATTCAAAAAATTCATGCATTCTTCCACGGAGTTTTAGGAATGCAAACCAGCATTCACGAATTCCTCACTTCAACATACATGAAAAGGACTGCAAAATGTTTGATTTAACTGCGTGGGAAGTTGCGCTTGAAGCAGTCCTCATGATGGGAAAAATGTGCTCGTGCTTAGAAAGGAATGAAATTAATTTCAATAATCGATTTGAAAGTCAGGGTTGATTGTTGATGGCTTCCGAAAATCAGAAATATCACTCAACAATATATTTGGAATGTGAAAAATCTCACATAATTTAAATGGATTTTCTGAAATAATGTGGAAAAACGACTCGTGAGAGATTAAACTTTTTTTTTTTTTACCATCTTTCACTATATGCTTGACTCTCCGGTTTTGTCACGTAAAAAAACAAGTTCAATTCAGTACAATGCATTTTTCAGCTTTAGATTGAATTTGGTTAAAGGATAATGACTGAGGCTTTGCATGAAATGGATGTAACACTTGATGGCTACGAGATCAATAACAACTTTACTCCACTGTGGGGTTAACTGTGACAGAGGAAGTGATAAAAGTTACAGCTAAATTAACCACATATTAACAGTTTGGCAAATATTGCTGTGTTTTCCTTCACTAAATAATTACCAAAAAATTAAAACTTCGATCAGAATATACAGCTCTGAGTATATATTAAAAATTTTTTTCCTGAATCAGAATGTGCTACCTAATTGCCCCTATGATAGTCATGATTCTTCAATGTTACCCAAGCAAGAAATAGTCAAGTTCATGCTACAGAAAGCAAGAAAAGTAGTATTTTCGGCAAATAAAAAGTGTTCTCTTTGAGTGAAATTTTCGGGCTGGCATTCACAAGACGTGCAGTTAAACTTCAAGTTTAACATCATGAGAAGGAAGAAATATGCATATAAAGATTTAACGAAGCAGAAAGAGGACATCATGTTTAAAGTGATTAGTTACAAATCTCCGTTTTAAAATTCTGAGAAAATAGCATATGTTAGTGTCTTTTCACGAAAGCTTTATTGTAGTGTGAACTTTTCAGACGCATTTTACGGTAACATTTTTCAAATAACTTCAAAAATAAGCATAGAAACCTATTGGTGGCAAACGCAGCATTTAAATTGTTGAACACGTTTGCTGTTATGTTACTTTAAATTATTGCAAGTAATATTTTTCAATAATTTATGTGTCTAACGCAGCATGTGATGGCTGATATTGTTTTATGACATGGTTTTAATTTTCACGTGTATTTTAAGGCTGCACCATCTACACAAAAACGTTTTTCATCGGTTATGAAAAGCAAAACACTTGGATTTGTTTGTGATGTGTATGGAAGAAAACATTGCAAGAGGTCCTACTATGAAGTTGCAAATCACTCATTGAACAGATGAGTAGAAACCAACCTATAGCATTAGAAAAAAAACTGAGTCTCTCTTCGGTTTTAACCGTCCACCGAATGCAATCAAGACAAATTTAATAGATCAAATATTTCAATTATTTTTCAGATATCACCAAACAACATTCTTCTGGTGCATTTGAGCCTCACCCAATCATTGCTGTCGTTGATTTTCCTAGTGTTCTCAGTCCCACCGATTCTACACCATGGAAGCTGGGTCGCTTCTCTGGAAACACTGTGCATTCTACAAGGATTTCTCCTAACGCTTTTGCATCCGCTTTCACTCTGGACAATATGTGGCCTCAACTGCGATAGGTTCTACGCAATTGCCGCACCTCTTCACTACAGCGCGATTGTTACCAATAAGAAGGTATATATCATGCTGCGTACTTCAGTCTGCATAATTCAATGATCTGATTGCAGGTTACCATTGGACTAATTAGTGGCTGGATCATTATAGTCCTCCTATGCATTCCACCGTGTGTAAATGTCGCACCATTTAGGTTTAGTACAAACATTGGCTCATGCGTTCCCAACTTTGCGACATTCAACACCCTTTGGTATGCGGTCATTTTTGTGATAGTGACTCTCGTTATACCAGGAATAGCAATAGTTGGATGCAACATAAAGGTAGGCAATCTGCGTTATTGAAATATTCTTGGAAATTGACTGCTTCTTGCGTTTGGCAAACCAGGTTCTTATGATCGCGCGCTACCACCGACACCGAATAGCAGCCGCCATATACGAAGTAACACTATCAGCTCAAGTGACAATAACCCACCAACGCAACCCGTTCTTCGTACCACAAGTGACTGCACCAGGTGCCGGAGGACCACGGTTTCGTTCGCGAAGCCCTATTTCCACTGTTTTGCACTTGGTCGGATCCTTCATCGTTCTTTATCTTCCCTACTACGTGTCCATCATGTGGGACAGCGTTGTGGTGGAGGTGTTCGGTGAAAACGTGCCTGATAAATATAAGACTAACCAGTATGTGGTGATGGCATCCACAGTATTATTAACATGTTCCACGACCGTTAACGGTATTCTGTACGGTCTTAAAAGTAAGACAATTCGCAAGACATTCCAAAACTACTGGCGCAAGAAGCGAACGAAAAATCAAATCAACCAAGAAATCCAGGCAAGGACACCATCGACCTGCGGCTCCAGGCGCCCATCAATTTCGAATCTGGGTTTTTTGACGAAGCCACTCCTGCAGCGCCGAATGTCTGAGACGTTCATTGATATCGAGCGCAACGCCAACGGTACAGACCGGCCTAAGATGAAACGAATCGCATCGGAGCTAACCTGGCGTCCTATAAACTTAACATTCGCCGGGCTGGAGAGTCCTACACTGCCACGTCCACGGGAGGCACTACCCCACACGTCCAGCTGCAATACGTTACAGGTAAATGAAATAGTCACATATGGTAGTATATCAGACCTGCATATGCGTAGGTGTTAACGAAATTATTAAGGGGAATAAACACAAATTTTTTTTTTATTCTTTGCCATAACAGGTCCCTTCATCGGAAAACGACCCAGTCACAGAAGCTGAGCGTGAACTATACAACTCAGTACGCGATTCTTTCCGTACCGCCAAATTGGCCCAGGATAATCCCCGAAATGCGGTCATTTCCCTGAAAAGCCCCACAATGCGGGTACATAATGTATTTGACAACTCAATAACCAGGCCATCTACGTTCAGTGCAGCTAACAGTCTTCTGCACAAAGTCCTCCGACTCGATCACATTGGCAGTCAGTCAAGGAACCTCACAATCAACATCAACAGCATCAACAACAAAAGAGCTGGACTAACCTCACCTCTGAAGTCACCGCGTATCCTTATCACCCGAGCCATGTCCGATGAAAGCGAGAAAACACCATCGCAGCCAGGCACTCCTGCGCGTGGAAAACTCCACAGAGAGTTTGCGTCCTCGAACGCAATCAGCACCCGCGAAAGGTGGCAAATCACTGAAAATCTTACAAAATCCGTGAACGAATCACAGGATCGAAACTTGGAAAGGATCTCGGGACGATGCAATAGTGAAAGCAATTCAACAACTGTTTCAGATATTTCCAATCATCGACGATATTCATCCTTGGAGGAGACGAGCGGATACAGTCGCGAGTTCGAGATTGATTCGGAGGCTGAAGAACAATTGTTATTGTCGTGGCCGACCACAAGGAAAAAATTTCCACACAAGGCGAAGCTTTACAATTCGAATAGTAAAAATGGCATTTTCAGACCCAGTCCGCTGTTCAGCGATCGAGCTGAGGAGCCTGAAATTATATTGTAGTTAGGAAATGGAGAAGTACTGAAAAAAGGTTAGTTAAAATTTTACTCCGTTGAATAATTCATAAATAAGAGATTTGCTCCATGTATGCTGAAAAATTAGACGCGCTGACTTAACTACATTAAATGATAAAAAGTTCATACTCCCTTTTCAGGACTCTTGATTTCATTTTTTAAACGGTGATATTAAATTAACTGGAATCTGGGGTTCTGTATAAATATAAGCTTATAAGCTTATGAACGAAAAGGCATTAATTTTTCTTAGTTGCAATTAGATTAACGATTCAGACATTTTTATCCTGGTTGGTTTTTCGGAGGTACACAATGTACCATATATAGATGTTGACTAAACTTCACTGTAGGAAGCTATTTTTTACAATTGAGCAAAGATGGAAAATATTGGAAAAATTGCTTCGTTGATTTGATATTAAGTTCTTTTTTATTTTGGATATTACGTCAATAAATAGGATTGTATGATTTGGGATTCAAAACGTTCGGAAGTTTTGATAGGCCCAATGCATTCTCAAAGAATGATCAGATTTGGTTCGTTATAAGTTCTAAGTAGTATTTGCATAGTATAACAAATATATAGCACAAACAATAGTGCCAAATTGTCGCTACTGTGTTATACAATTCGCCATGTGGAATTTTTATTTATTTAATTACTATTTAAATTTGCATCGCTGCACATGTTTTCACATACTAACTCGGTCGTGGCGTGTATCCGTACACGAATCGTTGACACACAAATACTAAATACATTTGACTAATTCCACATGACGAAATTTCCTTGCTTGATTCCACTCGTTCTTTCGCACGCGAGTTCAGAAACGAAAAGCAAAGTACTCTCTCTCTGCTGGATGCGTATTTTTTAACTTCCCAGTATATGGGAAGTTCTTGTAATCGCCTCGAAAATCGAAATTGAAATTTTCAACATTTCTTTACGTTTTGAGGTCTATAGAGTATATATAAAGTGTTTTTAGAAAAGGAGATGTATGTGAGTGTGTGTGCGTGTGTGTACGTACGTACGTACGTTCGTGGACACTTTTTTCTACGAGCATACCTCACGTAAACAAAGTCGTATCGACTTCGTTGAGGTGTCAATCGAAGCGTCTTTGCAATTTTAAGAGCTGATTAGTTTTTGGGATACTTCGGTCGGGGAGGTTTGTTGTTTTGCCTCTTTGAAGGTCATTTCTGTCATGCGTTATATCTCGCGAACCAAACATACGATTTGCATGGTTAAGGTGTCAATCGAAGCGTATTGACATTTTTGTAAATCTATCAAATTTTTTAAAAAACCGTTGGAGCGGTTTTTTTATTTAAGAAAAAAAAGTGCAAAAAATTAGGTTTTTTTTGTAAACAATAAATTTTTAACCTGATTTACGAAAGACAGTACTCAATTTTTATAAAATTTATACATTTCAAGCAATGCTTGTAAAAACAACATTAAAGCTTTTTCTCATGATTACGTAAAAAATGAAATAAAAAATAAAAAAATCATTAACAGGTATCATGATTTTCAAGGTCATTTCTGTCGTGTGTTATATCTCGCGAACCAAACATACAATTTGCATGGTTAAGGTGTCAATCGAAGCGTATAAGGTTTTGTGTGAATCTGTCAAATTTTTAAAAAATTCGTTAGAGCCGTTTTTTAATTTAAGAAAAAAAGTGCAAAAAATTAGGGTTTTTTATAAACAATAAATTTTTAACCTTATTTACGAAAGACAGTATTCAATTTTTATAAAATTTATATGAATCAAGCAGTGTTTGTAAAAGCATCATCAAAACTTTTTCTCATGATAACAAGAAACATTAAATAAAAAATAAAAAACTGTTAACAGTCATCATGATCTTCAAGGTCATTTCTTCCATTCACTATATCTTACGAACCAGATATAACATTTGCATCATTAAGGTGTTAATCGACGTGTTTTAAAATCTCTTTGATTATTTTAACATTATAAAGATCCGTTCCAACGTTTTTTTTATTTAATAGAAAAAAATGAGGAAACTTATGGTTTTTTCATAAAAAATATTTTTTTAACCTGATTTGCACAACACAGTAATAAATGTTTATAAAATTTATACATTGTTATCAGCTTTTGAAGAGAAAACAGCAAAACTTTTTTCATGATTCTGAAAAAATTCAATTAAAAGTAAAAATCATTCAAAGTTACCATATGAAAGGGGTTCTTCCGATTGATATTACCTTATATCTTTTATTCTAAAGACTTTATTGTAAAGTCAATCAAAATTTTAAAATGTTTCGATAATTTGAGCAGATTTTTAATAGTTTTTGCAGTCTTTTAATTAAAATAAGCGGCTTAAATTTTGAAAACCGTCACAATTTCAATCAAATTTGCATTTGTGGTAATCAATCATCATCACCCATCCACCAAAAGCCTTACGTAATCAGTGGATGCTCCCGTAGATGATATGATTAATATTAACTCATTCCTGTTACTGCTATGAATACCTCTCATTATTACTATTTGAAGTAGTACTATTTTCAAAATTATTATTGTGTTTAATATTTTTAATGTTTATCTAAATATTACTGGGAAGTTGACCGTGTGGACCTCAAGGGTTGCACTTCGCGGCTTGTTGCATTTTTTGTTTCATATTTTTTTGACAGCTCATTATTTATGCTATGGTGTTAGTTCCAAACGGAACAAATAATCGATCTTTGCTCACTAATTTTAAAAAGAAACCAACAGGTGACCCGATTTATGCAAACTTCGTGGCAGTACCAATTTTGGTATGAACTGTGAACTGTGTACTGTAGAATTTTTGCGCTAGTAATTTGCGTGACCGTTTAATACTACTAACACACTAGAACGCATAATGAGCTCATAGTTAAATCTGGCTCATAATGAGCTGGCGGTGATGAAGTTGAAGCTACCTCATTAGAAGACCAATGACGTAAAAAATTTACTGTTGTAAGTACCATCTATTGGCAGAGCTAATGAACTAGGTACAATTTGACCATTGCTTTGACATTTGGGAAGGAGTTTCGATCAATTTGAAGATAATAACACGATCCGTGTTTTGAACGGACTGTGTAAGTGTGTTGCCGGTGCTTACCACTCGTAAATAAATCTATTTGGACTTGTTTATTCTATTGTAAAATTTGCACTGTCAGTTCAATTCTCAGCAGCCTGTGTTGTGTAGGACAATGTTGAAGGACAGTTCAACTGACAGCCATAAAGACAGTTCAACTGACAGTGATAAAGAGCTACCTGTGGTATGTCACTACCGGTGTTGCCAGTATAAATATACCAATTAAGTCGTTTGAGAGCTCTAATTGCGTGTTGCACATGATATATTCAGTAGAAGACAACTATAAATGCGCATTCGATTCGCACAGTTCAAGCATGTCGTCAATTGGTGAGATTTCCTAAGCTTCATAGGCCATACATGAACAAACCTAAATGTCCAATTTGCATATGTAAAATAACCACACACTACAAGCGACACATGTGTTTGTAGAGTAACTTGAAATTTTTCATTACCATGTGGTGTCAAATATGCGTATAGCGTTTCCTTCTACTTATTGTGTCATGTGTGGCCTTAAATGTAAAGTTGAATCCGTTAGGAACACAAGTTTTAGTTTCTGTTCAATAAACCCTATAAATTTTGTTTCATCACTCGTGCTTAGCAGGAAACCAAGATCACACACTCTCATTTGCTATTTAAACATACATTCACGAATTTGGAAACTTTATTTCAAAGCTTGGCCACAAGGAAATCACATAAAAGATAAAATTGTAATTTCGTATCAAACTGCTTCCTGATATGCAATTTAAATATTATCTGCATTTGAGAGATTCACCTTCATACCCAGAAAATAATTTCAAAGCTTTTGTGTCTACGAAACTTTTTTTAGAGGAAAATATAGTTTCTTATGCATCCTTCAAAATTCCTTTGATTTCCTGAATGGGAATTGTTACTTTTTCATTCGTACGTTTGCATCCTTTTAAAAAATAATACCATTGAAAATTGCTACTGCAATTCTTATATAAGTAGCAGACAGATGGTTTAATTTATTTTTTTATTTCTTAAATTCAAAAAATATTTTCGAAGTACACCAAACTTACACAATGTCAAACAAGTTGTAGCCACGACACCTTCAACAAAACTCAAAATTTATAAATTTAGTTGAAATTTCATTCATTTATTCACCTTGCGGATGTGAACAAATAAAGCTTGCACCTAGTCCTTGCATCCAGTTGAATAATAGATGCTGTGCGCGACAACGAAAAGGATGTGGATGTAAGGAAGGAGTTTAAAGTAAATGCGAGGAAACTTGTTCATGTAAATAGAAAATCCTCGAATAACAGCCTGAGTTTGCAAAGGAACTTTCACGGTAACTATCGTGTTCGAGTTCGTTTCCTTATTTTAATTGGCCATTGTAAAACGTTGTATGTAACATTTGCCGTGGAATGATTTTATTAATTGCATCGTATCTTTACGCCATCACCAACATGCTGTAAAAAATGTGAAAATAACCTAATTTATATAATCTGGCGGTCTAATATAGTATATTATAATAGGGAGGGGCAGTTAGGGTTGGGTCACAGCAAATAAATAGGCACACTCTTAAATCCTTCGTGTAAATCTTGAGTTTTGTCACATATTTCCTCTTTAATTCTGTTTTCTATAAGCGTCTTTTCCGAATCAGTTAAAAATGAGATGTATATAGTATTATCATTATTATTTAGGAATTATTATGTTTAGTTCATAAAATATGTTGAAAATTTGACGAAATTTGTTCAACTTTATAACCTAAATGGGAAGTGCTTGTAATCGCCCCGAAAATTGAAATTTTCAACATATCGCTACGTTATGAAATTCAGAATATATTTAAAATTTTTTTAGAAAAAAGTTTGAATGTGTGTGTGTGTGTGAAACGTATGAAAATATGTACTTTTGTGGACAGTTTTTTCTACAAGCATAAATCACGTTAAAAAATTAGTGTCGACTTCATGACACCTTGTCAGTCGAAGCGTATTTGCAATTTTACGAACCAAATTATGGATTTTCGTTGTTAAGGTGTCAACCGAAGCGTATTAGAATAGGTCCTATGAAATTTTGAAAACATTTAGTGCAGCCGTTTCTTCGTTGAATAAAAAGGTGCAAGAGATTAGGACTTTTTATCAAAAAAAAATTTTTTTCCAGCTTAGTTGCACTGCCAATCAAATCTACAATACTTCAAGCGATGTTTGTTGAAAATAAAATAAAATGTTTTTATGACTTCAAACCAAATTCAACGAAAATAAGAACACCCTCAGCAGTCACTAAGAATATAGGGTTGATATGAATAATATTACCTGATCTCTTTTATTTTGGTGGCTTTGTTGTCAAATCAATTGAAGCTAACTAATATTTTCAAATTTTGTATAAATTCTCAATATTCGCGTTTCCGCCGTTTTTTATATGAATGAAAAATTTGTTCGAAGTTACAAAAAAATAATGGTTTTTTTCGATGAAGATTAAGATTATGGCCACCCCCTGAGGCAGCTGAGGGTACCGGGGGTACGTAAAAAAGGATGTTTACCATTGCCATCCAGTTCTAGTGACAAGAATGAAAGTAAAACTGAAATTTCTACAGATGGAACTACCTGGAAAAAACAAAATAAGGGGGTGTTGCTGGAAGGTTTCCAGTTCACAATATTTTCAAAGATGCAAAAACAATAATTATGATGAAAAAAATATGTAGCGTATTTTCAATAGTAATTGACATGTGGGAACTTGTAAAGATTTAGAAGTTGCTCGAGTCTTGAACAAATAATGGATATACATATACGCAAGCAAATTTAAGGCGTTCATTGCGATATTGTATGCACGTGGGGCGTATAAAGAAAACCTGTGAGAGTTGAATATTTATGGAATAAGAAGTGGAGACCAACCCCCCCCCCGCAAATTACGAGTAAAAGTTTTATTGCAGAGGTTCGACGTTATATTCGTTTTGACACAAAAATGAGAGAAGTTTACAATAAGACAAATTTTCTTTAGTTTCAACAGTTTGGAAGAAATTCATTGACAATAGCTAAAAATGCTTCAAACCTGGTGCATTTATTACGACTAATGAGAAACGGTGAGCAAAAAGTAAACATTCGTCATTTAGAGGAGGTGGGATTTGGGGGATTGGGGTCAGACGGATTTTGGGATTGGGGGAATGAGGGATTTCGGGAAACTGAAGATTGGGAGATTTTCGGCCTCTGGGGAATTTAAACGTGTACAGTACATTGAAATTTTTGCAAAAGCAACATACTTGGATCTACGTTTTCAAATGAAGGGATTTGACGATGCTAAAGCACTTAAACAAATCCAACAAATTCTGCGTCTAAAAATTTCTGATTTAATAAGAAGATGTTGCAGTTACTGCAGAAAACACTGCTTACTTAAGTGTAAGTACAGATCCAAATCTTATTTGGGGAGAATTTCATAATGATTTGTGCTATGATCAATCTACGCTACTATCTGTAGGAAAAGGAATATACTGAAGAACAAGTTATCCCCCGCCAACAAGATGCATTAGCATTGTGGAAGACTAGAGAAATAATTTGTCCACATTTTGCTAAGTTAGCACGAAAATACTTAGGTATAGTCGCTACATCGGTGTCGTGTGAGAGAATATTTTCAATAGCGGGCTGAGCTATTTCTGAAGAAAGATATCGTTTGAAGTCTACTAATTTTTATTAATTATATTTTAAATGCTAATTTTAAGCTATTAAATAATAAGGTTTTAAATATTTAGTGCTATGGATTTTTCATATTCTTATTATTATGATTTTTTCGAAAGGAAATTGTTTTGCGTTTAAGAGTTCGAATTTTTATTACATTGTCTTGATGATTTTAATTTGGTTGAGTAGCGTCGACCGTTTGCCCTTGTGGATCGCGATGCTTTCTTTCACATCCAGCTGCCTATTGCTTAACACACTTTCGATTTTCGTGTTTCCGATGTCGAATTCGTGGCCCTCGCTGATGATATGTTCTGCTACCTTTGATCTTACTTCTGCTGTTTCAAATAACTCATAACTCACGTAAACAATGTCCTATCGACTTTGTTAAGATGTAAATCGAAGCGTCTTTACAATCTTGAAAGCTGATTAGTTTTTCGAAAACTTCGGTCGGGGGAGTTTGTTGATTTGCCCCTTTGAAGGTCATTGCTGTTCATCGTTATATCTTGCGAAGGAAACATACGATTTGCATTGTTAAGGTGTCAAGCGACGCATAAAATTTTGAAAGAAATCGTTGGAACCGTTTTTTAATTTAAGGAAAAAAAGTGCAAAAAATTAGTTGTTTTTTTCATAAACAATAAATTTTTAACCTGATTTACGGGACCCAGTAATCAATGTTTATAAAATTTATATACTCCAGACAATGTTTGTAAAAAATCATCAAAACTTTTTGTCATGATTACAAAAAAAAATTAAATAAAAAATATAAGATCATTAACCGTTATTATGACCTTCAAGGTCATTTTTGTCATTCACTATATCTCACGAACCAGATATAATATTTCCATAATTAAAAAGTCAATAGACGTGTATTTACATTTTTGTGATTTGTTTAACATTATAAAAAATTGTTTCAGGAATTTTTTAATTTAGTAAAAGAAAATGCGAAAAATTAGGATTTTTTCCATAAAAAATAATTTTTTAACCTGATTTGCACAGCCCAGTAATACCAGTTTATAAAATTCATACATTTTTATCAATTTTTGACGAGAAAACAGCAAAAAAAGTCCATAATTATGAAAAAAAAACTAAATTAACAATAAAAAATCATTCAAACCTACCATTTAAAGAGGGTTCATACGAATGAAATTACTCAATATCTTTTATTCTAAAAACGTGGTTGTGAATTCTGTCAATGTGTTATAATATTTGCATAATTTGGACAGATTTTTAATAGTTTTTACAGTGTTTTGAATGCTTTGAATGGTAAAATGTTTTGTAGTCAATACTTTGCAATATCAAATGCTTTGAAAAGGTTTTATCGAATAAAAATATGTAGTTTTTAGTAGATTCATTCTTTAGTAATCGTAAGATTTGAATAACCTTCATCACTTGTAATACATTTTACTTTTTACATGCAATTGAACCTATTTTTGACTGCATATACAAAATTTTTCAAGATCAAAAAGGCCCCCACCGATTGATCCGCGTGAATATTCAATCTGTCCTCATCGACCAAAAACCTTACGTAATCAATGGACCCTCCCGTAGACGATATGATTCTTATTAAATCATTCCTGTTACTGCTATGAATACCTCTCATTGTTATTACTTAAAGTAGTATTATTTCCAAAATTATTATTGTGTTTAATGTTGTTGATTTTTATCTAGATATTACTGGGAAGTTGACCGTGTGGACCTCAAGGGTCGCACCTCGCGGCTTGTTTATTTTTAATTTAGAGAAAAATTTTTGCTGTTTTTTGTACAACAACTGTTTGGAGTATATAAATTTTATGACCAATAATTACTGTGTTTTGCAAATCTGGTTAAAAAGTATTGTTTATAAAAAAAACCTAATTTTTTGCACTTTTTTTTAATAAATTGGAAAACGGCTCTAACATTTTTTTTAAAAAAATTGCAGAATCAAACCAATGTTAATACGCGACAATTGGTCGCTTAATGAAGCAAATATTTTGTTTGGTTCGTGAGATATAGCGTATGACATAAATGACCTTCAAGGGGTCAAAACAGCAAACCCCCGACCGAAGTTTTCCAAAAACTATTCAGTTCTTAAGATTGCAAAGGTGCTTCGATTGACACCTCAATGAAGTCAATAGAACTTTGTTTACGTGAGTTATGCTCGTAGAAAAAACGTTCCACGAACGCACCTACGTACGTACCCACACACACACATACATCTCATTTTCTAAAAACACTTTAAATATACTCTAAAGACCTCAAAACGCGAAGATATGTTGGACATTTCAATTTCGATTTTCGACGTGATTACTAGAACTTACCATATATTCGGAAGCTAATAAAATATACTACAATTACTCTTATTGAAGTAATTTATCGTTTTTTGGAAATATATAAAGACTTACTAATCATTTTTTTCAAGACCATTCATTTTGAATGGTTTCGGTAATATCAGATGCAGTTCACATAAACGATTAAACTATGGTATATGAGGCATCCGTTCTGCCAATAGCAATCACAGATAGGGAGATTCAGTATAGTATAACCATGCAATTTTATTTTTTAATAAAACCTTCACGGTGAAACAATATCAATTAATGATATTAAAGATTTAGAACAATTACAACCCTGTCTCAAAAGCTGTTAACCTCCAAATAAAACCACGATAATCGGTAGCCATTCAAGTCTATAGAAAATTGAATTGAAATTGTAAAACTTTATCCAAAAATTCGACGAAAGTTGAATGCAAATATAAGTGTTCTTCGTAATCGTGATGAAATTCCTCCCTTCCTTCCGGCATAGGAAACTTAATTTCCTTACACTTCGAAATGTTTCTTCCACATTGATGAAGTGAATATTCATTTATATTCATCATATTATCCAAGTAAGAAAATAAACAGGCTTTCATCCATTTTGCGGATACAGAGCAAATGACTCAATTTTGCTTTGAGGATCATATTCGCCTCTAAAGTTAGTCCAACGCTTATTAAACCCAACCTCGAAGTAAGTGACTGCTACATTGTTACTATCACTACTAGGTTCCATTTCACTTGGCAGAAAGAATGAATAGTAATTCGCTCCTTGGTAAGATGTCCTGTTGGCTTAGGCCGAGGAAAAAATGTAAAACAGAAAAATGCTGACGGATGCTCGTTCTGGGTTACAGTGAAATACAATATTAATTGACTGGGTGGGTGAAAATTTATGCCTTGCTTTCCATTCTTTTTTGCGACAATAGTTTCAGAGAATGAAGAGATAATCTTGATAGCGCTTAGTAGAAAAGTCGGTGTATAATAGGTGTATATTTGTTAATGCAGCAGATATTGAAACGATTCAACTCTTTCAGTCACAATTCTGAATAAATAATAAAATAATTCTTCTTTCTTTATTTTGTTTGTATTCAGGGTTCAAATAACTTAAAAATACGATTATAAAAAATATTAAGTTTAAGGATTTCGAAAAACAAGGGGGTTAGCTATGGTAACCCTCTTTGACTGTTACGCATTTAGTTTTCCAAATCTGTAAGCCAAATTACGCATCTTATTGAAAATGGTTTTACATATGATAATACACTGTAGCACCTACTACAGACTTTATAAATCTGCAATCATCACGGTGGTTAGTTATCTAACCACCAAACTGTCTGTGTGGTATCACATTCGAAACGCAAAGTTATGTACTTCTAATATCACACAGTTAGTGTTACTAACCACCAAGCTTAACACAAGCCTGTTTCATGTTGCAGACTTTAGAATACTTTATTGAATTTATTGTCATGTTTCCAAGAGAATGCAGGGAAAGAATCAAAAAAAGCAAAACGAAATCTTTCTACTGATTGAAATTTATTGATGATCGTATCGCAATTAAAGAAAAAGTCAGAGACTTTTTAAATTTCTATAAGTTGTCGATTATTTTTGGAGTAAAAATCAGATTTTTCCAAACTTAACGAACTTTTTATTACACTGTAGATAGCTCTAAAGTAAATTCTTGTTTGGTTTCATTTCAAAAGGAGATGCTCGTTTTTTTTGAAAACATTACATTGTTTCCAAAAACCTTCTATTCCGGATTATAGTCACACTTGATACATGGAAATTTATCACCATTAAAATGTTTTCCAAGAAATAAGACTGCTATTCTGTCAGGAAGACGTACTTTTTGTTCCGGATTCTTCATTTTCCTATCATCATCATTTCTTTCAATGGTATGCTTGAAAATATGAAATCTAACTCATCCATAAATCATTGTCTTTAAAGTGTACTAAAGTTTCTACTTATTAAAAGAGTTCTACTTTTTAAAAGAGTTCAATTTCTTACAATTTTCTTTCGCCCTTCATTTGATAATTTTATGGTGGACACGAAGGGATCTTTAATAAATTAAATGTGTGTGTTTCAAAATTTATATTAAATCGTGCAATTTTTGAATCTAAGAATGCTTGATTTTTAAATGAAGGATTTTTTATAATTGGCATGAAATTACTTTCTCAATTCAACAGAATAAGTAGAGGTTTGAATGTAGCTTATAAGCTGTAGATTTCTCATAGGTCCATATGGAGAAACACTCTTATTCGTGCAATTTTCTCTGAAACTACTAATTAGAACTTAATGTAATTCGGAATTTGAAAGCCATTAAAGCATTTCAAACAATAGAAGTTTGTCTAGAGTCAATAATGTTCATATGGCAGCAACTTAATCTTAAAGAGACAAAATTTTAGAACTTTTCATCTTTGAAATTTTTTCATGGTAAGCATTTGATATAATCAGAAACTTTTGGCTCAAGTTGTTTTATTAGCATCAATGTACATCCGCAAGAAATACGTTGACGATTAGTTCATTGGAACATTCAGAAGAAACAAACACACGTCGTTTATATTTACCGCATGCACGTTTATTTTGAATCAATTTTACTCACTCGATTCAGTATGAATCAAAAATAAATGAACTTATTCGAAATCAAGATTGAGATGATTGTTCAGAAAATATGGACAAAAAAGACCAAAAAAGTGTAGTTAATAGACGAAAAAACAATATGTCTGAACTGAAAATGCTTACATCGATGCATTGAAATAAGTAAAAATATTATAAATGGAGACTAAAATAAATTTTAGTAATTTTGGACATGTTTACGTTTTCTCAATAATGAACAAAAAAGTTCGGTCCAAAAAACAATAGATTTGACTGAGAACTGGATAAGTTATTAGTCTAATAATTTTTTTTGGTTCATTGATGAATTACTGATGGCCACTGCTGATTTAAAAGGGCAGTCAATAATCAAGCTGATAATTTTGTTCAAATTGATATTTTGATTTGAAGTTTTCGTGAAAGCTGATTAAAATATAGTTGAAAGTATTGGTTCTTGATATAAAATGTAAACATATTGTACAAAAAAAAATTCTGTTCTTAAATGTTGAACATATCATCTTGAAAAAACTTTATCGTAATTAAAGTAAGCATTCAACTAAGAGGGTGCGAGATTTTCACAAAAACTGATTTCTTTGAAGGTTGGCTTCGATTGATTCGTAAAGCGAACAAGACTGTTCTTTGCTAAGCCAAAATGAAGAAGCCTCTAAGCAAATAAATTTTGGTTGGAGTTATTTAAAAGCATCCTTTTTTACCAAATTTTGCCGAGCTATAGATGCCGGAGAATCTGAAAAGCTTTTTCAGCAACCAAAAACATGAATTGGATTCTCATTTATTGATATTTGTCTACTGTTCTCAACCTCTTTTCCCAAAAAAGGCCGTTAAGTGTATAACACAAAGTTTTAAAAATGAGCAAATATGATAATTTATTTTGAACATTTTAGCTTTTAGTTTTTTGATTTCTGCAGCTTCTTGCTCCTGAAAG
Source organism: Oxycera nigricornis (assembly GCA_963942545.1). Taxonomy (NCBI): domain Eukaryota; kingdom Metazoa; phylum Arthropoda; class Insecta; order Diptera; family Stratiomyidae; genus Oxycera; species Oxycera nigricornis. The sequence goes on along the minus strand of OZ012660.1, from coordinate 53,185,424 downwards.
TCTGAGTTTTCAAAGCGAACTTATCAGAACACTTTGACCAAAAGACAAACAAGACAAGCTTCATACGGCTGAGTCTTTAAATTTAAATATAATAAAGTGTGTGTGAGATATCATCCAATTTTTTTATTCGTTTGAAAGGTCTATTGATGCCATTAGGAACGGAATATTACATCGTTGAAATGTCCAACGCCGCTTCTCTGGGTGGCGCGCATTCGAAATGTCCAATATTCCATGACTCTGGCAAATCAGGCTTAATTTGATCGATGTCATGAATTTTGTTAATTTTGAGGGCCGCTTGTCTCTGGTCTGGTCTGTGGCTTATTTTCATAGATCTGTCACTTAAGAAAACCCTTCAAGAAAAAGTCTAACGGGGTCAAATCGGACGATTTCGGTGGCCAATTCACATCACCTCCACGTGAGATGACCATGCCCTTAAATCTGTGGCATGCTGTGTGGCACGTAGCACTGTCCTGTTGAAACGCAATATCCGTCCACGGTGATTTGGCAAAATAGACTGAATAAATGGCAGCTAATTTTAAAGATCAACTGTCAAAGTTCGAAGTCCCTATTGGAAGACCGTATACTATAATACTCCAATGTGTTAAGATGAAAAGATATGGCTACGATTGAAAAAAAAAGTTCTCTCATAGCTTCGAATTCGGACAATATAAGGGATAGATATGTAGGTAATTATTATTAAATTATTGAATCCTGCAGAATTATGCAGACGGTTTTGAATAATTATTTCACCAAATTATCTTTAAGTAACATACAAAACAACATTCAAGATAGTATAAAATTTTATAAGAGGTTGTTTTGCAAAAAAGTCTAATTAATGTTTGGTGTTGAAACGAGCTTTTTTCATGCTTCACTTTTTACTGCTGGCAATACTATCCTGAACTTCAGGAAAATGTTTATTTAGGATTTCTAGTACTTAGATTTTTGATGTCTAAAAGTTCTTTCTTACAGAATTGATTGCTTGAAGTCTGTGAAAAATTTATGAACACTGTCAGTAATTCGTTCAAATTGCAGACATTTTTTTTTCAAATATTGCTAACATTTTCGACAATGGCACCCATATTCTCTGTTTTTGAAATATTCTCGATAAAAACAGGTATTTCAAAAGAAATTCAACAGGGGCTTGTGTTTTAGAAAATAAAATAAAACTTTGTTAGATTACAAGAGATGAAAAAAAAATCAAAATACTAAAGCTGTTCACTTCTTACAGCATGAAACCAGACAAATTTCCTCACTATGACGAAATAATTGAACTCACCTGCGTGGGGAAAATTATTGCTGGTGATGGTATAGTTTTTGACGAAGCTTCAATCAATCATGAACGATAATTTTAGAGCGCTATGACCTAATCATATTAAGGACACAGATACACATTTTATCTGAAGCTGATACAAACACTAACTTTATTTTAAGATTTTTTTATGCACTAAAACACGTGATGAAACTGATCAACTGATGACGTACTTTAAAACCAGTATCCGTAAGTTTCCTGAATTCTCTTTGTTTGCTCTAAAAATTATCTGCCAAACAATTAAGTTTAATCTGCTTCATCAAGACCACATTCCTGTTATCCTGCCTATCCCTCTTTTAGTCGGTGTCACTGTCCATGGCACTCGCTGCAACCTCAAGCGACACTACTTCCTACTTTTCCATAAATGAGTGGAGACAATAGCTGTGAAATATGAGCGAATGCAGATTCTTTCATTTTCTCCGGCAATCTCGTGCAATTTATTCTTGATGAAATATTCATGAAACAAAAGGAAGCAGGCGAGTGAATCCGCTTCATCCTATGATTAATCGAAGTGCTCGTCTCATTCATATTCTGCATAGTTCGTACCGTAGCGAGCGACTACAAATTACGAATCCATATCAATCCATTGCACTCCTGATCCACCTGGATGGACTTCACAATCCAACATTGCAGGCCGTGCCTTCGTTTCGATGGTAAAAGAACTCTTGCCCACCGCCACAATTATCTACGCTTTCGTAAATTGGTGGTGAAGAATAGATCCTAGGCAGAGGACTCAGGACGTGCTTCAATTGCAGAACAGAAACAAACCATGAAGCTTTCAAATACCATTTCGCTGGGGATGCAACATATTAACATTTTACGTCATAATGTATTCATAATGCCAAAAATCACTCGCCAGGACTCGGTGCCTGAAGTGTGAACTCAGAATAATTTGCCTGTGTTTGACAATGTTTCCTTCCGCCTGGTGCGATGGTGGTAACTCATTATAGTAAGTACTGTGTTCTAGTGAACAGCACTAGTCCGACAAAGGACGGAGAATATGAATTTATTACCTTGTCTCCTTGGCATTTTCACGCTATTCCAATTTACAGAGTAAAAAGGAAAAGCATTTCTATGTCGGTTTCGCGTTCTATGGAAAAAGGGAAATAGGTGAAATTTCACCTTTCTGCATGCAAATCAGCCGAGTGAGTGCGAAAAGATAAAAATTAAATGGTTTACGCGGAAGAAAAGTGGAAAGGATATAAATATGGATGACGATTCTTTGTTTAAAGTGAAAGTTTTTGAAGTGTGAATGATGCGGAAGATGAAATTTACATTTTATTGTTCTATTTATTTTTGCAAAACTGTTTGGATTGGTTCTTTTGGTTGTTGCTTTCTACTGGGAATTATAGAGAAATAAAGATACTCATTGAGTGTAAAATAATCAACGAACCACCTAAAGACTTTTCCCAGAATTTTGAGAAGTTTTTGAGGGTGATTATATTTGTTTTAAAAATAAAATTGCATTACTTTGCGTTTGCAAGTCACGGAAAGTTCAAAATTTCATTAATTAACTTCCCAGTATATGGGAAGTTCTTGTAATCGCCTCGAAAATCGAAATTGAAATTTTCAACTTTTCTTTACGTTTTGAGGTCTATAGAGTATATATAAAGTGTTTTTAGAAAGGGAGATGTATGTGTGTGTGTGTGTGTGTACGTACGTACGTACGTACGTATGTACGTTCGGGACACTTTTTTCTACGAGCATAACTCACGTAAACAAAGTCATATCGAGTTCGTTGAGGTGTCAATCGAAGCGTCTTTGCAATCTTAAGAGCTGATTAGTTTTTGGGATACTTCGGTCGGGGGGGTTTGCTGTTTTCACCCCTTGAAGGTCAACCATGTTATGCGCTATATCTCACGAACCAAACATGAGATTTTCACTATTAAGGTGTCAATCGACGCGTTTTAACATTGATATGATTCTATCAAATTTTTAAAAAAATTCTTGGAGCCGTTTTTTAATTTTTTTAAAAAAAGTGCAAAAAATTAGGTTTTTTTTCAAAAACATCAAATTTTTAACCTAATTTTCAAACCTAAGTAATCAATGTTTATATAATTTATATACTCCAAATAGTTTTTGTGAAAAAACCAGCAAAAGTTTTTTTCATGATTATGAAAAAAATTAAATAAAAAATAAAAAATCATTAAACGTTCAAGGTCATTTACGTCATTCATTATATCTCGAGAACTGAATATAATATTTCCATCATTAAGATGTCAATCGACGCGTATTATCATTTTAATGATGTTTTTATATGTGAAAAAATCGTTAAAGCGTTTTTTTTAATTTATTGAAAAAAATTGGAAAAGTAGTGTTTTTTCATAAAAAATTCATTTTTCACCTGATTTGCACATCGTAATAATAAATGTTTGTAGAATTTATAAAATTTTATCAATTTTTGTAGAGAAACCAGCAAAAACTTTTCTCATGATTAAAAAAAATTAAATTAAAAATAAAAAATCGTTCAAAGTCACCATGTAAAAAGGGTTCATTCGAATCATAGTACCTTAAATCTCTTATTGTAAAAACATTGTTGTAAAGTCAATCAAAGTTTATTAATATTTGCAAAATCTGAGCAGATTTTTAATCGTCTTCACAGCACCATGTTTTAACTTTAATGATAAAACTGCTTTGTCCCCCCTCCGATTGATCCACGTGAATAATCAATCAAACCAATGCACCAAAATCCTTACTTAATCAATTGACCTTCACGTAGATGTTATGATTAATATTAAATCATTCCAATAACTTTTACGAGAAGTACATTTTTATTATTTGAAGTAGTAGTATTTCAATAATTATTATTGTGTTTAATTTTTTAATATCTTTTTAGATATTACTGGGAAGTTGACCGTGTGGACCTCATGGGTCGCACCTCACGGCTTGTTTATTTATTTATTCATTTAAGAAGAAATTGTCTTACAGACTAACATAATCCAATTACAAGACAATAAAATAAAGGGAAAAAAATGCAAAAATTAAAGAAAAGAAAAACATAATATAAATTAAACTAATTAGTTAAAAAACCCTTCACCTTCTGCTTATGAATGTAGAGTGATTAAGGAAACGGACCAAGTCGCAGAGTATTATGGTTTCGAGGGAGTCGCAACATCGGCGAATGATACAAGGTCTCAGTCCTAGCATATGGAACTGTAAATATGGTGTCAGATCTGGCAGGGCGTTCTGAAGTGCGATACTCTAACCAATCAGAGAGGTTAGAGTTTATTTGATGGTGATGAAGCCGAAACAGAAAACATTCATCTAAAAGGAGTCTGCGGGATTTCAAAGTAGGAAGTTGCAGCAAGGAAAGTCGCTCTTCATATGGCATATATGGAATTTTAAATTTAAAGATAAGGAAACGAGTGAATTTGTGCTGAACTGATTCAACCATAGAATTTAAATATTGGTAGTGTGGTGACCATACTTGCGAGCAATACTCAAGGATTGGTCTAACGAAGCTAGTGTATAGGTTGACCGAGGAAGAAATGTCAGTAAACATATGAGAGTGTCTTAATACGAACCCGGAGACGCGAGAGGCGCGTGCGGTTATTGACACCATATGAGGCTCAAATTTAAGTTTTGGGTCGAAAATCACTCCTAGATCTTTTATTTGAGAAACCGGCGCAAGTGGAATACCATGTAATACGTAGGTGTAATCAATTGGACTGAGCTTTAAGGAGAAGGACATTTTGTGACATCTCTGAACATTCATGAAGAGAAAATTAGTTTCACTCCAAGAAACGATCGCGTCAAGATCCCTTTGGAGAGCAATACAATCCTCTTCTGAACGAATAACTCGGTAAATTTTTAAGTCATCAGCATACAAAAGACACTGAGGTGCTACGACAGTGGGAAGGTCATTTATATAGAGCAAAAAAAGAAGAGGGCCTAGAATTGACCCCTGAGGAACGCTGGAGGTTGGATGGAAGAGGGAAGAATGTGCTCCACATAGGCTAACACGGCAAGAACAAGTACTGATATAGGACTCAAGCCAGGAGAGTAATGGACCATACAGGCCAAAGTGAGCTAGCTTCTGCAATAGAACATTTAAGTTGACAGTATCAAATGCCTTACTGAAGTCAGTGTATACTACATCAACTTGAGTACGGCTGTCGAGAGCTTTTGCTACAGTTTGGGTAAGCTCAAGGAGATTCGTGACGGTCGAGCGGTTTGGAACAAATCCATGTTGAAACGGGGACAGCCTACAATTAAGAGCTTCATATATATTATTGTAGACAATGCGTTCAAGAATTTTGGGAAAACAGAAAAAAATTGAAATGGGACGATAATTGGAAGCATCAGAAGAGGATCCAGATTTGAGTACAGGAAAAATATTAGCCAATTTCCACAAATTTGGAAAGATACCAGAGGATAAACTAGCATTGTAAATATAAGAACGGGGAATGCATAATGCGGAGGATAAGGATTTAATGAATATATTAGGAAGTCAATCTGGCCCAGGGCCAACGCTGGAATCTAAAGAATTGATCAAAGCTTGGATTTCAGTTGGGTTAGTGGAGATAAGATTAAGAATGGGTGGAAAGCAAGAAGGAGTAAAGAGAATATACTAAGACAAACATTTGTTTGAATCTGCATGTGTAAGTTTTGAGACTTCCTTGAAATTGATAGAAAAGGGTTCCGCCTATTAATTTCAAAAATGTTCAGTGATCAACGTAAATCTTTGGAGTGCATATAATAGAATCGTGTTGATATTAATCGCTATTTGAAGCTAGAATAATACATTAATGCAATAAAAAACGTCAGCAAAGCATCTTATACTGTTCAATAGCTTGTTTAGACAAATAAAACACAGAGAAACCATTGAAATAGTTTTTTATTCGGCTTTATGTGCATGAAAATTTCATTGAGTTCAGTATTTTAAAACAATTCCTGGCATATGATCACCACGACTGCGTCTTAAGAAGACTATCTTGTGGCGCCAATGGGTCTTTTGTGAGGGCCTAGGCTAGCGCAGCACGATGCATAATAATTAATGTTTTAATTTCTTCTCTAGGCCAGCATTTGATCCATTGATTTATTAATGCGCTCAATAGTTACATTTTCGTGAGAAAGATTGATAGGATTCAATTAATGACTCTTGTGTTTTGAGTTGGCTTTGATATTATGTTTGTTGAATGACATAGCCACGTGGGAAATACTGTATAAAGATACAAAGCCTTTTACATAAACCATTTATTTGTAAACAAGCAGAAATTATTGATGCAATTATGTTATCGTTTGTAAAGCTGAAAGGGCGTGGCACGAACAATGTTAAATATAATTGTTGTTGAATGAATTAAAATAGACAGAGAAGTTCAAATAGAAAATTAAAAACTGAACACTAAAAAGCAGCAGGCATTGTACGCAAGCATTAAAAATACTATTTTCTTTTGGTTTGAGAAACATCGGCAAAAGTATTATTTAACCCTAAACCCGTGTTTGGGGCACTGAGTGCCCCAAACGATTTTCAAACTGAAATCAAATGAGATTTTAGTACGCGCGTAAATTGAGATTGCAATTTATATGGAAATGCATATTCTCATACATTGCAGAATTCAAAACAAAAGATCTTGTTTCTACGTATTTCAACGGTGGTAATTTTCTAAAATTAGGAAGGCGTTTTCGTGTTTGGGGGCACTGTATGCCCCAAAATTTTACATAGAAAATTTTGTTTGAAAACACATGACTATTCAAAGTTGATCGTCGAAGATAACTTTATAGTGTTGAACTAGTCGCTGCAAACGGTTGTATCGTGAAGTGTGTAGTGAAATATAGAATATTGAGAAAAATGGACTCAATTTTGAAGTTGCTAAATGATGCCTTGCACCGTGAACTCTCTGCAGAAGAAAGGGATCTCCTGCAAAGAAATCTGCATGTATTCATGCAGAGCAAAAACGAAGAGGAAGCAAATATTCCAGTTGGTGTTACGAATTCCTGTGAGGCTTGTGAAGATTATCTCGATTCAGAGGACGATGGAAACGCATCCGACGTTGACGATTCAAATTTTCAACCCGAACCATTACATGATCTTCGCTTCCTACAAGTTTTGGATGAACTACAGGATGGAACATCGTCAACAGAGAATCAAGGTGTAGCACAGCCTTATAATGAGGAAGCATTAGCAATAGAACTCAACAGGGGAATGCGGTACAAAGCGCAAAACAAGAATTTTAAGGAGATTTGGTGGTCAGCTCCAAGTGAGAGTGAATCGAGAAGGACGATGATTTCCAGACAAAATAGAAGAAACCATGTGGCCACGTGCAGCGAAACCTTTACAACGAAAGCAGATGGTTTCAAAAGTCTTCTTTCACCTTCAATAGTAGAGGTTGTTGTATTGGAAACAAATAGAAAAGCTAAGCGAGAAATTGAAGAGAACCGACGTTTGGTAAAGCCAAGACAAACGCGAAAATGGTATGACACTGACAAAGAAGAAGTTTATGCATACATTTCTATTCTGCTCTATGACGGAGCATAAAAATCATCCAGCGTTGAAGCGAAAGACCTTTTCCATGTTTAGAACGATTTGAGCAGCTTAGCAGGTTTACCCGTTTTGATGATTCACACACCAGGCAATTTCGTCTACAGGATGAAAAATTGGCAGCTTTTCGGCATGTTTGGAGTTTATTCCAGAAAAACCTTACCCAATATTATACACCATCCAAAGAACTAACGGTAGACGAACATCTTGTAACAACGCGTGGCAGATGTGGTTTTAGGCAATACATTCCGAACAAGCCAGGAAAATATGGAATAAAAATCTTCTGGGTAGTTGATGCTTCCACAAACTATCCTTTACAAGGAGAAATATATCTAGGAACGCAGTCTGGGCACCAGATGGCAAAAAATGTAGGATATGATATAGTACTACGTTTATGTAACTGTTACTTAGATGTTGGTTACAACGTTACAATGGACAATTTTTTTCACTGGGGTACTTTTGGCAGTGGAAATGCATAAAAGAAATACAACTCTCATGGGCACAATAAGATCCAACAAACCCCAGTTATCGAAACAGTTTGTAGATTCATTGGAAGTAAAACTTCGAGAAGCATATTCTTCAATTTTTTGCTTTTCGGATTGCATGAGTTTGGTGAGCCACGTATCAAATACGAAAAAAAACGTTTGACTTTTGTCAACAGCCCATGCTGATGAAGCAATAGATCCTGCAACGAGGAAGCCTCAGATAATAATGGACTACAACTGTACTAAAGGTGGCGTTGATACGCTCGACCAGATGATACGCATCCACACTTGTAAGCGAAAAACTAACCGTTGGCCCATGACTTTATTTTTCAATGTGATCAATGCAGCAGCTTTAGGTACCTATCGAATTCATACAATAAATAACCCTTCCACAAGTGCAAATAAAAAAATCAAAGGAAGATCTTCTTGAAAGAGTTATCCACTGAATTAGCTAGTAGTCACATTGAAAACAGATGTAAACGGAGTACATTGAAAAATTCTGTTAAGGTAGCTATGGCATTGATTGGTTTTCCTGCATCGACTTCCAAAAAGTGTCCTGAAATAAGGGCAAATCAAAAAAGGCAAAGATGTAATCCTTGCAAAAGTGATCGCAAAGGAAAAACGGGCTATATAAAAACTACAGCTGTTTGCGATATTTTGTATCACTCCTACCTGTTCAAAACACTACATTCGAGTATGCCAGTCATTGTATACTCAAAAAGCAGAATCAATTAGCAACAGTGAGATAGAGGATGAAGAAAATTATACACAATCAAGAACTTCGCCTACTTCTGACTCATAACGCTCATTAAAGCGATCACGTGCTCCTTCACCTGTTTGAAATTTTTTCATCGTATTTTGTGCAAGCAAATGCCAATTATTTCAAAAGAATTAAATTCATTGTAACTTGACTTTGTTTTTGAAATGACACCATTTTGTTTTCGTTACCTAAAAATAAAAACTATTAAGAAATTTCCAAAGCTTAACGAGTACAATTGTTGTTTTTATTTTGAATGAATTTATATACAATTAACTTAGCTGAATTTAACTAAGCGAAAAGACATTGCGCCATGGAAAGTATACTGGGGCTCAGTGTGCCCCACAACACGAAAACTAACATTTTCTATGAACACGGTTCTAGGGTTAAACTGGTTTTTTTTCATTGGGAGGCGGAATTTCCTCTTTGATTTAAGATTTGATAATATCTTATACCTAATTGTTTGACTCAGCTTAGCATAAATCTTGTACTCATATAGCAGAGAAAGCTTACGGCATATCAATCAAAACTATTTCATTGCGAGAAGTTCCTGCATAGCTAATATTATTAAAATTTGATCATCAATACTTGTAGAATGAAATGTCACATTTAAATCAGTCGTTTCGAAAACGCCGCTAGCTAACAAACATACAGTGGGTAAAAAAAAAGTTAAGGCACGATGCACCCAGCGACAAAAATTTGAACTTTTCAGTGATATTTTTTATCGAGAATGTTTTTATTTTCACATTATATCAGGAGATTGGAAGGTATATTTCCATAAAATAACAAAAAAAATACCAATCACGCAACAATTTTTCAACATAATTTAAAAAAAAAAAAATTTATGTGAAATTATTTGATTTGTTTTAGATTTATTTCCTTTAAATTTTAGAAACTTACTTACTATTAATATTTTGTGGGCTTTCCTCGTATTCTTATGACTTCCTGGAGTCGTTTCGTCGTCGAATTGACCAACGTTTTGCAAACGACTGGTGAAATATTTTCCCATTCTACAATAATGGCTGTTTTTAGTTCGCTTTTATTTTTTACTTTACGAATCGCAACTTTATTTTTTAGTTGGTACCATAGATGGGGTTTAAATCTGTGGACTGAGGAGATGTTTTGATCAGTCTTGTGCAATTTTAAATAGGCCAAAGTCCGCGTTGCTCCGAGGTTTGTTTGGGATCGTTATCCTGGTACAGGCCAAAAGAGTTTAAAATTCCTCATCTTTTGAGCACTTTGTCCAATATTCTTTTTTGAAGATATTTAGATAGTAATGTTGATCCATCCTGCCATTTATAATTTTTAAGTTTCCTGGTCCTGAAGCTCCCACCGTCGTGTTTTACTGTGAGATTGGTATGCTTGAAATTGAACTCAGTATTATTCTCTTGGTACTAATTTTTTTATGTTATTGAAATATATCTTCCAACCTCCTTATATAATGTGAAAATAAAAACATTCTTGATAAAAATATCACTGAAAAGTTAAAAGTTTTCTCGCTGGGTGCATCGTGCCTTAATTTTTTTACCCAGTATATTCACTGGGCACTGATTCAGTTCAATACGTTTGTTATTCATTTTGATTACTGCCTTTTTGGTTCGTGGACGATTCTCGTCTTGTAGTTGTTTCTTTCGCGAAACAAGTTTTAATTAACAATCCCTTTTTTCCTCTTCCTGAACAAACAAATAATTGTGGAACTGGCGATGTTTCGGATTATTAACTTCCCAGTATATGGGAAGTTCTTGTAATCGCCTCGAAAATCGAAATTGAAATTTTCAACTTTTCTTTACGTTTTGAGGTCTATAGAGTATATATAAAGTGTTTTTAGAAAGGGAGATTTATGTGTGTGTGTGTGTGTGTACGTACGTACGTTCGCGGACACTTTTTTCTACGAGCATAACTCACGTAAACAAAGTACGAAATTTAAATGAAACAATAATCACAGCTGGAGCCAAGATTTACTTTGTATTGCTGTGGTAATTACATCTGTTGCGAGTGTTAAAAAATAAACCCAATTTTTTATTCAGCAGTTGTGAACTCAGTAACTTTGAGGTTAAATGATCCATTTTCAACTCTTTGTTTTCTGTTTCAAATTTGATATACATGTACTCAATCCGTACTATGCTACTTCAAAGCCTTTGAAATTTTGATCAATTTTTTTAACTTCCCAGTATATGGGGAGTTCTTGTAATTGCCTCGAAAATCGAAATTGAAATTTTCAACATATCTTCACGTTTTGAGATCTAACGAGTATATTTTAAGTGATTTTAGAAAGAAGTATGTATGTGTGTGTGTATGTACGTACGTACGTAAATGCGTTCGCTGACAGTTTTTCTACGAGCATAACTCACGTAAACAAAGTCGTATCGACTTCGTTGAGGTGTCAATCGAAGCGTCTTTGCAATTTTAAGAGTTGATTAGTTTTTGGAAAACTTCGGTCGGGGGGGGTTTGCTGTTTTGCCCGTTTGAAGGTCATTTCTGTCATGCGCTATATCTCGCGAACCAAACATACGATTTTTCTGAAAAAGGTGTCAATCGACGCGTATTAACGTTTGTGTGATTCTATCAAATTTTTAAAAATATTCTTGGAGCGGTTTTCAAATTTTTTAAAAAAAAGTGCAAAAATTAGGTTTTTTTCAAAAACAATAAATTTTTAACCTTAATCTCAAGTCTTAGTAATCAATGTTTATAAAATTTATGTACTCCAAACATTGTTCGCAAAAACGTCATCAAAACTTTTTCTCATGATCACGTATAAAAATAAATTAAAAATAAAAAATCATTAAAAGTCATCATGACTTTCAAGGTCATTTTTATCATTCACTATATCTCACGAACCAGATATAATATTTACATCATCAAGGTGTCAGTTGACGTGTATTAACATCTTTGTGAAGTTTTCAACAATATAAAAATTCGTTTCAGCCGTTTTTTTAATTTAACAGAAGAAAATGCGAAAAATTATGTTTTTTTTTATAAAATATATTTTTTTAACCTGATTTGCACAACACAGCAATAAATGTTTATAAAATTTAAACATTCTTATCAGTTTTTGAAAAGAAACCGGAAAAACTTTTTTCCATGATTATGAAAAACAAAATAAATTAAAAACAAGCCGCGAGGTGCGACCCTTGAGGTCCACACGGTCAACTTCCCAGTAATGTCTACATAAACATCAACAACATTACAACAATGAGAGGTATTCATAGCAGTAACAGGAATGAGTTAATATGAATCAGATCGTCTACGGGGGGGTCCATTGATTACGTAAGGTTTTTGGTCCATGAGGACAGATTGAATATTCACGCGGATCAATCGATGGGGGCCTTTTTGGTGTTGAAAAATTTTGTTGGTTTTCAAAATTTAAGCAATTTTTTTAAATTAAAAGACTATAAAAACTATTCAAAATCTGCTCAAATTATGCAAATATCTTAAAACTTTGATTGAATTTACAACATTTTTTTTAGAATAAAAGATATAAAGTAATAGCACTCGTATGAACCCTCTTTACATGGTAACTTTGAATGATTTTTTTATTTTTAATTAAGTTTTTTCATAATCATGGAATAAAATTTTGCCAGTTTCTCTCCAAAAACTGATAAGAATGTATAAATTTTATAAACTGGATCACTGTGCTGTGCAAATCAAGTTAAAAAATATTTTTTTATGAAAAAAACTATAATTTTTCGCATTTTCTTCTATTAAATTAAAAAGACAGCTGAAAAGAATTTTTAAAATGTTTAAAACTTAACAACGATGTTAATATACGTCAACTGACACCTTAATGATGCAAATATTCTATCTGGTTCGTGATATATAGTGAATGATAAAAATGACCTTAAAAATCATGATGACTTTTAATGATTTTTTATTTTTAATTTACTTTTTTACGTAATCATGAGAAAAAGTTTTGATGAAGTTTTTGCAAACATTGTTTGGAGTACATAAATTTTATAACCATTGGTTACTAAAACTTGACAATAAGGTTAAAAATTTATTGTTTTTGAAAAAAATTCTAATTTTTTGCACTTTTTTTTTAAAAATTGAAAACCGCTCCAAGTATTTTTTTAAAAACTTAATAGAATCACGAAAACGTCAATACGCGTCGATTGACACCTTGTTTAAAAAAATAGTACGTTTAGTTCGCGAGATATAGCGCATGACAGAAATGACCTTCAAACGGGCAAAACAGCAAACCCCCCCAACCGAAGTTTTCCAAAAACTAATCAGCTCTTAAGATTGCAAAGACGCTTCGATTGACACCTCAATCAAGTCGATCGGACTTTTTTTACGTGAGTTATGCTCGTAGAAAAAAGTGTCCACGAACGTACAGACGTACGTACGTACGTACGTACACACACATACACACATACGTCTTCCTTTCTAAAATCACTTTATATATACTCTATAGACCTCAAAACGTAAAGAAAAGTTGAAAATTTCAATTTCGATTTTCGAGGCGATTACAAGAACTTCCCATATACTGGGAAGTTAATGAAAAATCATTCAAAGTTACCATGTAAAGAGGGTTCATACGAGTGCTATTACTTTATATCTTGATCCTAAAAAATTGTTGTAAATTCAATCAAAGTTTTAAGATATTTGCATAATTTAAGCAGATTTTTAATAGTTTTTATAGTCTTTTAATTAAAAATAATTGCTTAAATTTTGAAAACCAACAAAATTTTTCAACACCAAAAAGGCCCCCACCGATTGATCCGCGTGAATATTCAATCTGTCCTCATTGACCAAAAACCTTACGTAATCGATGGACCCTCCCGTAGACGATATGATTCATATTAACTCATTCCTGTTACTATTACCTCTCATTGTTGTAATGTTGTTGATGTTTATGTAGATATTACTGGGAAGTTGACCGTGTGGACCTCAAGGGTCACACCTCGCGGCTTGTTTGATTTTAAACTTCGCTAATTTTGTTTAATAAACTGTTTTCACGTCGCCATCTCCATGCAGGTTTGTTTTAAACATACCAGCTTCAATATAATTTAATTTTCAATATTTAGCCACTCTCATGCTTCATATGCACATCATCTATCTTTCCCTTCCAACACTTGTCACTCCACCCAGCAGGAAACATAAATCTTGTTTTCCGCATAGGGTTGCTGAAATTCTAACTGGGCAGTATGTCATAATTTTTCGAACACACGTCATCGCAGCTTCGGAAGAGACCTCTTTGTTGGTTCAGATCTGTAGCTATAGAAATTAATGAATTCATTATATTTTTTGACAGTGCTTTCTAACCAAGGTATATAGACTACAGGTATGATCATGCGCATCCTCTCGTCCTATTTAGTTCTAAAAATGACGAAACTGATGCCGAATCGTTGCACAAATTTCATGAAAATTAGGGATGCCGCTTCTAGTGATGGGAAAAAAACAAGAAATTTACGCATTGGTGCTACCATGCAGTAGAAGAATTGTGTGCAAATAAAGAAATAACAAGCAGTGAGGTGCGACCCATGAGGTCCACACGGTCAACTTTCCAGTAATATCAACATAGATATTAAAAATATTAAACACAATAATAGTTATGGAAATAATACTACTTCAAATAATAAAAATGTACCTCTCATAAAAGTTATTGGAATGACTTAATATTAATCATAACATCTACGCGAGCGTCAATTGATTACGTAAGGATTTTGGTGCGTTGGTTTGATTGATTATTCACGCGGATCAATCGGAGGGGGGCAGGTTTCAAAGCATTTTTTCATTAAAGTTAAAACATGGTGCTGTGAAGACTATGGAAAATCTGGTCAAATTTTGCAAATATTAATAAACTTTGATTGACTATACAACAATGTCTTTAGAATAAGAGATTTAAGGTATAATGATTCGAATGAACCGTTTTTACATGGTGACTTTGAATGAGTTTTTATTTTTAATTTAATTTTTTTTAATCATGAGAAAAGTTTTTGCTGGTTTCTCTTAAAAAAACTGATAAAAGTTTATAAACTCTATGAACATTTATTATTACGATGTGCAAACAAGGTTAAAAATGAATTTTTTTATGAAAAAAACACATATTTTCCATTTTTTTTATAAATAAATTAGAAAAACCGTTTAAACGATTTTTTTGATAAATAAAAATATCATATAAATGTTAATACGCGTCGATCAACGAGTGGGGTCACATTTTATTAAGTCTCTACCTGCACTGAGTTACACAGTTTCAATTAAACAATTATTTTTTTGGTGTTAGATGTATTTTATCATAGGGATTCTGAATAAACAATTATTAGACAATAGTAAATTAAGAAAACGTAAACAAACTAAAATTCGATTTTCTCAATAATTGGTTTTCATTTCGTTTGTCACGTTTCTACAGGATTCATTTCTATATACCGTGCAGCTTTCTCAATCTACTCCATAATTTCTCGAGGAACTTAACGTACCCGTTGATACGCATATCTTTATTATGAAGATGCTTAATCATAAAAGTACATCGTTGGCATTTGTTTGTTCATCATGCATCAATTTCGTTACTTTTCATGTAAAATTTACTTACGCAAATAACATATCCATCAACTTTCCTAGTGGAATAAAATTTCAATCTAATCGAAGCGAGATGAAAATTTGCACTGGGAATTTTTCGGCATCAGTTACGTACGTGCGCAGCCCGAACGAGTTTGGATTCACAGATGAACATACCTTGTACTCTATATACCTTGCTTTCTAAGTCAATTTGATTGGCATACGATTTAAGAATGAAATGACCTTTTTCAAACTTATATTATATATTGCTTTACATAATTTTTTATAATTATTTTGCCTAGTATATGATTCTCATCAGAATTTCAATGTATTTATTTATTGAATCTTAGTTTTGCAATGTTTTGAGACTAAAAATTTGTCGCTAGCAAAATAGTTTCATTAATTTTTTTAGTTTCTGAAGTTTTTGCTTCAGCTGATTTTTGAAATCTGACTGTGCTCTGCCAAAATAAACAACTTTTCGTTTATTAAAATATAATTTTTTTCGAGGTCTGAAGGTTGATGAGAACATTTTCAGGGCAATTTGTCTTGAACTAGCAAATCATTAAAAATGAAGACAATCAGTCTTTTTAATGCCGTCACAATACTGAAGAAAATAATTTTGCCACATTTTCAAAACATGTTTTGTTCCGTTTTCGTTCCAGAATCATCAAACAAAAATACCAAGAATTTAAAGGCTGTTACTTTGCGGAAACCACACAAAAATGAGGTGGACATACTTAAATTTGAAAATTATTACACAGGAAGTATGGATGATTTAAACGACAATTATTGTTAATTGTGAAAGATAAAATGGAACATTCGTCCCATATTACAGTTCAGAGCTACATAAATGTACCTTCAGTTACGACCAGCATTAAAAGGATGGTGTTAGATATTAAGATATAAATCCAGTGACAGTACAGCCTCGTATTTTTCGTGCATAAAATAACCACCTATGAGCGAGTCCAACATTAGCAGGTCAACCAGGAAATTTGTAGACGATGCGTTGATGGCAATTTTTGGGTTAATATATTTAGTACATTACGCGTTCCTGTAGTAAGCTTTACCTCACCATCAGTTCAACGCCTAGAATATACATTGCCGCTCGTACAAAGTCATTAAGGACTCAGATCACCATTTAAACGGCGTGAGTGTCATTCATCCGCACATATCCTTCCTGTTTATGTAGCAGGCGTAAAGTGTTTTAGGAAGCTATCAACCTATCAGCAAGTTCCAGCAAATTGATAAATATGTATGCATTCAATGCCAATGTAGCTATTTGTCTTCGGAAGCGCTACCAAAGAAGATACTAGTCAATATAGTGATAAGATTTTAAATTGAATTTATTGGGACAAAACTATTTACGCGAGTAAGTGAGTAAAATGTGTCGTACTGCGTAAAACTTTTGTTGAGTCTATTTGTGTATGCTATAGTTCATATTTTTGTATCTTTCGAGATTACGGATCATGATTTTTTTAACAAAACGATATAGGACTACAACATGTGCTACATCATTCAACACCACCATTTATGACGCTGACGCTTCAGCTGCATATGAGCCTTTCAGCTTGACTAGTAAAAGCTTTCCCATTTTTCGTTACAATTAAAGCTACAAATCCATTTAGTAGATACGGAGCTCGTTCGTTGTTGGAGTGTATTTAGAATTTTTTGTGAGCTACAATTACCAGGATTATATTGCGGAGGCTTGAATTCATAGAGAAACTACTTTTTATTGAAAAAAATCTAAGATTAGTCCATCAAAAGCACATTAATGTTAAAATGCAATCATCTTAATATCGATTTTACAGTGTTAATAGAGAGTACAAAACTCCACGCATACAGGTGCATGTAATTTGGTAATGTAAGTTATATCCAACACTACATAACTACATACGTTGAATATTGTATAAATGTATTTAAGTAAAATAACAAAATGATATTTTTGTTGACTTATTGAATTGTGAAAACTGTTAAGTTCAAGTGTTGATTTGAATAAATATATAGGAAAAACAAATTATGTCTACATGGATGGTAGTCTGTCAAATAAAATAATCAATAAAATTATGAAATATTTTTGATGTACAATGATGAATGCTGTTTTTATTAATTCGATTATTTCGTTTTCCATCCCAAATTATCGCAGCTTGTGCATAAATTTTGGATAGCGCTTGAAAGATTTGAATTTGCAAGGCATGATTTCCATTGAAAGAGCTAAATTCATACATAAGAGTCTACACCGTAATGAGTACACCACTGTGAAATTAGAAAGAATGAGAAACATGAATAATATAGCTATAGCATTTGCTAGAACTGATCGGCTTAAAGAAGACCCCTTCAACAAAGCAGCTAACTTTTACAATACACTCCCGGACAAAATTAAAACATACCGTACTCAAATTTCTTTAAAACGACACTAAAAATATCTCCTTCGGGACCAACTTTCGAAGTTTGTTGCGTGCTCCCACAATACCATATCTCCTGCCCAGACAACCATCCTCCACGTGCCTCGCCAATTCGGACGCGACGGGGAAGACGATTGCCGAGAGGAGACCACGTGAGGAGCACCCACCAACAGTGGCTGCATAGTGGCGACCGTAGATTAGCATTTTTTTGAAACCGGCTAGCTCACCAGATCGTGGGCTAATCAAAAATCACATAGAGAAAAAACATCAACAACCTGACTAAACCGAATCACGCACACGCTGAGGAGGGGAGAAACCATGAAAACTCACTTCATATTATCCACACTTTATTAGAACTTAAACTCATTTTCTTCCTTTAAGATAACAGAACAATACTGCTGATTTCAAATCGATTTAAACATGAAAATTAAGTAAAGTGTAGACATAACAATTGTAACCGAAATTTATGACGATATGTTACCAAAAAAACTTATGGTTGTCGGAACAACAGTACTCGCAGTACGAATAATATTAACAAATATTAATGCGTTTCACTTTCAATTATTCGGAGCTAGCCTCCAAGTGAATGGCAAACCTCGTTTCCAATTCTTCAGCATTCGCCCCGACAAAAGAGTCGATGTTCTCGCCGTTTCTGATGAAAACAAAATGTTGATCTGCTCGACACACCATGTTCACCGTCCAAATCATTGCAATCGTTGACATCAATCTTCAATATTATAACCTGGTCACCGTCCTGGTTGGCCAAATCTTCGAGTTTCGGACTGATGATTTTGCATAGCTCGCAACAGGCTGCAATGAAATCCACGCCAATGAATTTGTCGGTAGCCACTGGTACTTTTCTTTGGACTTCAGCTTTGTCTTGCACCATATAAACCATTTTTCGAGGGAGTTTAGCGGATGATTCAACGAACACACTACAATAATTATCGATTGAAATTTAATTTAATTTAAAGAAAACGGAAAACCCGACAGCTTGTTTTTTCTCGCGCGGAGCCGATCCCGTGACCGTCTTGGTGTCGCCCTCTTATTCAACTCCACTCTCTCACACATCCCACTCAACTTTCCCCTCTCACACCCACTTGTCCGCGATCACGAGCGGAAGCATTTTTGCTTCATTTATTACCATATATGGTAATCAGCAAATGTTTTCGGCCAATCAGAGGGTGACAGCATGCAAAGAGAACCAATTCGCGCTCGATCACCTGAACTCACCTCTCGAGAGAGACAGCGCGTGTGGTGGATTACCAATTTGGGATTTAGTACTGCCAATGCCGATTATTTGGGCAGTGTACTGAGGGAAATTTAAGTAGGTTACAAATTTGGAAGAATTGAAAAAATGTGAACAAACAAATGAAAACTGATCCGCAACAAGTTACAAGTACAATCAGCTACACTAAACTCAAAACCAAACATGTAATCAACAGGAAATAATTCATAAACATATAGTCTGAACTATTTATCTAACTAAAAGGACACTAAAACTTACATATTTGGTACTATCCCTTACACCGATTCTTATCGTCAGGGAAGTACTATGTCTTAAAATTTCAAATATGGAGAATTACTAAATTTTGATAGAGAGAGTGATTAAAGGAAACGGAGGTGGTTTAAGTCTGTAGAAATCCGGCATGCCGAAATACAGGGACTGATCAGTATCTTTTGAAGATTTCCACCTTCCAAAGTTGAAAAAAAGAAGTCATGCAAAATATCTTGCAGCGTAATGGGACATCTATTTGAGAAAATTGAGGTTTTGTTGAATCTTATTTCAATGCTTAGAATATATTGAAAGCATTTTTTTTCCTTCACTTTTTGTCATCAGATTTGCCATCAAGAAACCCACTACGCACTTGGTCTTCTTAACTAACTTAAAACTATTTAAATATTTTTCTATGTGACTTTCAAGCATGGCTGAAAACTGAGGCCACTAGTAATCAGGGTAATCTTGTACTGAAGTAGCAAGCATGGTCACGAAGTCCTGATTCTCTGCTTACAGTACTGTACTTTTTCTAAAGTACTATGGACATACTCCAAAGAGCAGCGAAAATTGTCGAACAATTACCGAAAATTGCTGGTTATAGCATGTTTAGAATATTAATTTGATCCTTAAATTTCACATACGAATGAAAATTGAAATTAAAATCTAAAAATATGTTTACAAACAACGTAATATTCATTCTAATATCCCAAACACATTTTTTGGATTTGTTAACTTTCCAGTATATAGAATGTTCCTGTAACCGCACTAAATATCAAAATTGAAATTGAAGTGATAGGAGGATTTAAGGGATCGGGGGATTAGGGGAATTTGGAGGATTGGTGGATTAGGGGATCGAGGGATTTAGGGGATTTGAAGGATTCATTTCATTGGGTATTGTTATGAAGTATAGAAGCTATTTGCCCGCGGATGTATAACTTTAATCTTTTTTACTAATTTTTTGAACTTTAAAATATTGCATTGCTCGGATTTAGTGGCAGCATACTACACTAAGGAAACATATGCAATGATTCATTCGTGTCTTATATGCAATCTTTCCTATAGACCACCGCGAATTTTCAACCTTGAAAAGTTTTAAGACATTTCTCAGAACTACTTTGTCTGAAGAACGATTAACAGCATTATAAATGATTTCCATTGAAAACATTTATTTGCTGAGGTTAGAAACTTCAATGAAGAAGTAATCGATAAATTTTCCACTCTTCGTAGACTGGAACTCATTTTCAAGCGATTATGAACCTCACCTTCGTTTCATTTTCATTTAATTTATACATGTTTGTACAAAACAGCAACAACAACTTAACGACTATCTTCTACATCCGTGTGAAGAGGTGAAAGATCTGGGTGTTATATTTGACTCCAAACTGAAATTCAATGCCCACATCGTTCGAATTACGACCAAAGCATCACGTATGGCCGGGTTCATTCTCCGAATGTCCCAATCCTTCAAGAATTTGTCATCCTTAGTGCAATTATTTATGTCACTTGTTCGTCCGATCCTGGAATACTGTTCCCAAGTTTGGTCACCGTATTTGGATTACCTGATACATGCCATTGAATCTGTTCAACGGAAGTTCACCCGTCTTGTATTTTACAAATATGGTCTCACTGCTGTGTCCTATGTGGACAGACTTCAATTTCTCAACCTCCCGCTCCTTAAGTCTCGTCGAGTTTATTTAGACCAGTGTTTTCTGTTCAAATTGTGCCTTCGTGGGAGTTCAAGCAACTTGTTCGCGACTTTAGAATTTCGCGAAACTGCGAGGTCCTCTCGTTCTAAAAACATTTTTAAAACTCAATTTGCGCGTACTAATATATATTTTCATTCGCCGATGCTTCGGTTACAACGGATGCACAATATCCTGGAGCTTGGTACTTACCCCCATTCTTTCTTTATTTTTAAGACAAAGTTACTTGCGGCGATAAATCGTTAGAAACAATCAATATTTTTCTTTTTTCTCCTCTTATTTTCCTTTTTAAAATTTTGACTTTTTCTTTATGATTTGTCCTTTCATTTTTCATAGGTTTACCTTTTGTAATTGAAAATTTACTTTACT
The DNA here is from genome assembly GCA_963942545.1 of Oxycera nigricornis. Taxonomy (NCBI): domain Eukaryota; kingdom Metazoa; phylum Arthropoda; class Insecta; order Diptera; family Stratiomyidae; genus Oxycera; species Oxycera nigricornis. The sequence goes on along the minus strand of OZ012660.1, from coordinate 53,163,925 downwards.
TGTTGTACTTTTTTTTTATAATTTGTTAACTTCCCAGTATATGGGAAGTTCTTGTAATCGCCTCGAAAATCGAAATTGAAATTTTCAACATTTCTTTACGTTTTAAGGTCTATAGAGTATATATAAAGTGTTTTTAGAAAGAAGTATGTATGTGTGTGTGTGTGTGTGCGTACGTACGTGCGTTCGTGGACAGTTTTTTCTACGAGCATAACTCACGTAAACAAAGTCCTATCGACTTCGTTGAGGTGTCAATCGAAGCGTCTTTGCAATCTTAAGAGCTGATTAGTTTTTCACTTCGGCCGGGGAGGTTTGCTGTTTTGCCCGTTTGAAGGTCATTTCTGTCATGCGTTATATCTCCGGAACGACACATACGATTTGCAAAGTTAAGGTGTCAATCGACGCGTATTAATATTTGTGTGATTCTATCAAGTTTTTAAAAAAATCGTTCGAACGGTTTTTTAATTTATTGAAAAAAAGTGCTAAAAATTAGTTTTTTTTAATAAACAATAAATTTTTAACCTGATTTGCAGCACGCAGTAATAAATGTATACAAAATTTATATACTTCCAACAATTTTTGTAAGAAAATCAGCAAAATTTTTCTTCATGGATACGTAAAAAATGAAATGAAAAATAAAAAATCATTAAAAGTCATCATGATTTTCAAGGCCATTTTTATCATCCACTATATCTCACGAACCATATATGATGTTTGCATCATTGAGTTGTCATTCGACGTGGATTAATTTTTTTTATGTTTTTAACTTTATAAAAAGTCCTTTCCGCCGTTTTTCCATTTAATAAAAGAAAATGTGAAAATTAAAGTCTTTTTTATAAAAAATAAATTTTTCATCTGATTTGCACAGCTCAGTAATAAATGTTTATATAATTTATACATTCCTAATAGTTTTCGAAGAGAAACTAGCCAAATTATTTTGTATGATCGAAAAAAACCTAAAAGACGGCTCGTGACAAAACACAAATTCAATGATTATGCCGAAGTCATGGCAATTTTGAACAAAATTATTTAAAATGGACACCTCGCGAGAAAACCTCTTCAGTGGGCGTAATAACAAAAATGCATTTGCTAGCGCTCTTTTGTCCTTCAAGCATCGATGTAAAAATAACAAATAACGTAAAAAAGGCTTTATAGCCCGCCCCCCTCCGATTTATCCGCGTGAATAGTCAATCAAACCAATCCACCCCGCATCCAACAAAAGCACTACGCAATCAATGAACGCTACAGTAGATGATATGATTGATATTAGCTCATTTCAATTACGGTTATGAGTACCTCTCATTATTATTATTTAAAGTAGTAGTATTTTCATAAATATTTTTGTGTTTAATATTTTTAATATTCATGTAGATATTACTGGAAAGTTGACCGTGTGGACCTCAAGGGTCGCACCTCGCGGCTTGTTGCATTTTGTAATTGGCTTAGGCTGTTAAATGAATGAATGAATAAATAAATAAATAAATACTACGAAAATACCACTTAGAAGATATAAACACTCCTACCATAAAACGCAATTTTAACTTCAAACCCTACCTATGGACTATGGATTCGTTTATGAAACGTAAGTACATTCTCTATATTTTTATGAGTACCATGTATCTTAGATATAGTTTTATAATTGATGCAAATTATACACGAAATGTATAAAATTAATCAAAAAGATTTTATTTTGTTTCTGTTATGTTTTACTTTCAAAAAATGTCAATGAATGCTAAACTAAGAGATAAGCTGCAGAGCTCACAGCCAAAATTTACACGGGCCGCACTGACTCGAGTTGATAAAATTTTGGTATATTTTGGCCGGTTTTCTTTTATTTTGACAAATCCAAGGTAATTTCCGTCTCCAAACCAAACGTCGAGTATTCTTCGTGCAGATTTCAATCAAAGCTTCTTAACATTTATATTGAAATTTCAAATTTTTAATAAATTTAATGGAACCTTTTTTTAATTGAAACAGAAGAGCCCAAAATATGACAGGGTTCCTCCTAAGCATACACTGCTCAAAAAATTCAAATACTCTAGGCAGTTTTTGTTAAAAAATCAATAAAAGTTTTTTTTGTACTTTCAGAAAATCTTAACATAAAAATAAATAAAAAACAGTCATAGTTACTATGAATAAAGAGTTGATACGGATAATAAAACATAATTTCTTTTATTCTAAAGTCGTTCTTGTCATGTCAATCAAAGCGTTTTAATATTTGTATAATTTGAGCAGATTTTTATTAATTGTAACAGAGCTGTTTTTACTTTAATAAATAACTGCATGAAATTTTCAAAATTTAATTTTCACCTGTAGAAATCTTTTGCCTGGAATATCGGATGTTTTAATAGCTTCTTTTTGAACAAAACGTCAGTGTTTTCATGGTTCAAATGAGAACAATGTACAATTAATATTTATAATGAATAAGTGAATAGTGAGTGAGTTGATACGAATATTATTGCCTAACTTTCTAATTATGGGTATGACCATATTGTGGTATCGATCAATGCGTAATATTATTCGTATGATGTGATGCTATTTTCAATAAATACAAAATATTAAAAATATTAAAAATATTCAATTCATATCTCTAATTTGCACTGTTAAAAATTTATTTTTTTACGTAATTATATGCTTGAAATTTTTTCCATCAAATAACAAATCATGTTTAATTTGAACTTAAAACAACAATCAATAGTTATGTATTATGAATAAGGGTGCCTCCGTTAGGTTATTAAAAATCATTCGTTAAAATTTTGAGTTCATTTATTGTGAGGGTTCGTAAGACTATTTATGTTTTCCATATAATCAGACATCGAGTTATTACTGCGTATTACATGTTGTTTTGTGATATTCTTTAAAATAGGAAATGATTAATGGTGTACGAATGTAAAATGGTGGTCTCATTAAATATAGTATAATAGTTTAGCAGTTTGAACGGTTGTAAGATTTATTTTGTAATAATTGATATATTTTACATACAATTGAACTGCGATAATTTAATGCACATTTAATGTTTTTCAAGATCAACTGCAAAAAAGAATCAATTATTAGTCTCATTAATGTAAAATGGTGAAATAAGACAGATTTAATGCTTATGCAACATCATCATAAATGGCGCACCAGCCCAAATCGAGCCTTGGCCTCCCGAAGACACAGCCTCCAACTGTCTCGGTCCAGAGACCGTGTCCTCCAATTAGCGAATCCCAGCAAGGATTCGCTGTCGTTGTCAACTGCATCCTCCCATCGTTTGCGTGGTTTTCCTGGTGGGCGGCTTCCTGTTGCTCGGCTTTTCATGGAGCGCTTGGGAATTCGCCTGTCATCCATACGCTCCACATGGCCAGCCCACTGAAGTCGTAGCAGTTTCGTCCGAATCGATACCGGTGGCTCGTCATAAAGAGCGTACAACTCATGGTTGTACCGGATTCGCCAGTCCGGTCCGTCCTTCACGGGTCCCAAAATACGTCTTAAAATGCGGCGTTCGAAGACGTCAATCCTTTTTTCTGAGGCTTGAGTCAAAGTCCATGTTTCACATCCGTAAATCAATACAGGACGGATGATCGTTTTATAGACGCGTAGTTTATTTTTTCGGTGCACTTTGTTACTTTCAATCACCGAGAGGACTGAAAAGTATATTTTATTGGCTAAACCAATTCGCCGTTCAATTTCGTCCTTTTCATTCCTGTCTTTGGCGAGGTTGACACCAAGATAAATAAAAGAGTTAACGCTTTCCACACTGTAGTTAGTTATTGTCATGTTTTGTCTATTTGGCGTCTTTTTCCTTGACTGGGTCATATATTTGGTCTTGTTCACATTGACCCTTAGGCCGACTTGCCTAGCCGCTGATTCCAGCTCAGTAAACGCTTCTTTGGCACGAGATAGAGATCTGGCCATGACGTTGATGTCATCGGCGTACACTACTATTTGAGTAGACTTAAAGACTAGCGTTCCCGCCTTGTCTACTGTAATCTTCCTGATGACATACTCTAGGGCCAAATTGAAGAGTATGGGGGCGAGGCCATCACCCTGTTTAAGACCTGAGCTGGTGTCGAAGCTTTGAGTCAGATCGCCTTGACATCTGACTTTAGATCGTGTGTCGGACATCGTTAGTCTGGTCATTCGTATTAGTTTGATAGGTATCCCAAAATCAAGCATTATTTTATATAGTATATTTCGATCTATACTATCGTATGCTTGTTGGAAGTCTACGAAGACCTGGTGCACGTCAATATTGTATTCCCAGCACTTTTCCAGCACCTGTTTTACTGAGAATAGTCGACCTATCGTCGACATACCGGATCTGAATCCGCCTTGGTATTCGCCAATTATTGTGCAAGTGTACGGTGTCAATCTTTTTTCAATAATTTTGGTCAGGATCTTGTAGGACGTACACAGCAGTGAAATGCCTCTGTAGTTGTCACATCTAAGCTTATCTCCTTTCTTATGTATGGGACATATGATGGCCGTCTGCCAATCATCAGGTAATTTTTCATCGACCCTTGCCTTGGAGATGATCTGGTGGAGGCGGTGTGTTAGTATTGGTCCACCTTTTTGAAAGAGATCTGCTGGTAAATTGTCGATTCCGGGTGCTTGATTTGGTTTTTGCTGTTGTATGGCTGCTTGCACCTCTTCAATAGATGGTATTGACGAAGATGGACTGCATAGGTCAGCATCTTCAGGAATAGTTATTGGCTGGGATGTAGTTACTGATGGTGGATTTAGTAGCTCAGAAAAATATTCAGTCCACCTGTGATTGATGTCGTCTGGGTCGCTTAAAATATTTCCCTGCTTGTCTCTACATAGTCTTGATTGCGGCTTGTAGCCTTGTCTAAGTCGCCTCAATGCTGCATAGGCGTCCTGTGTGTCGTTTCTGCACATATCATCATTGATCCTTTGGATAGTCTGCTTGTTATAGGTTCTACGCTTGCGTCTGACTATTTTTTTAGCTAACCGTCTTAGCTCGTCATATTTTTGCTTCTTGGCTCTTGTCGGTCTTTCAATGTATTGTAAATAGGCTTCTTTTTTTACTTTTGAGAGCATCTTCACATTCTTTGTCGAACCAATCGTTTCTTTTTGACGTCGTTTGTCTTCCTACGGTTTCTTCCGCTATTGATGTTACGCCTTCTTTAAGCTGCGACCACATTTGTTCAAGTGATGTGTCCGGATCTGCCGGCGGTGTATTGACAAGGTAATTCGTCAGTTTCGCTTGATAAGTTGCTGCTACTGTTTCGTTTTTCAGACACTCCACCTTGAACTTAGGAGTCCTGCTCTTTTTCTTGGTGGTGCATCTTGTTTTGCGACAGCGATATTTTGTCTTGACGAGATAGTGGTCTGAGCCGCAGTTAGCACCACGGTATGATCTAACGTCAAGCACACTTGTAGCAGCTCTTTTTTCGATGACGAAGTGATCGATCTGGTTGCAGGTTCGTCCATCGGGTGACATCCAAGTTTGTTTGTGGATGTCGCGGTGTTGGAAGTAGGTAGAGCTTATCACCATGTTTTTGCTGGTCGCAAAATCAACTAGTCGCTGACCATTGTTGTTGGTACTTTCATGGAGACTATGCTCTCCCGTTGTCCCTCTGTGAGTTTCTTCTCGTCCAACTTTAGCGTTAAAGTCCCCTAGTAGGATGTTGATATCATTTGAGGGTAGTGAATCGTATGTCCTTTCTAGGATGTTGTAGAATTCGTCTTTGGCGATTTCTTCTTTCTCTTCAGTTGGAGCATGACAGTTGATTAGCCATACATTAAAAAACTTCATTTTCATACGGATCGCACATAATTGTTCATTCACCGGTTTGAAGTCAGTTATGAGATGTTTAAATGAAGATGCTACAATGAAGGCAACTCCAAATTCCTTGTTTCCGGTTGGTTTGCCGCTTTTGAATATTGAATGCGATCTTAAGTCACTTATTTCATTGCCAAGCCATTTCGTTTCTTGGACCACCAGGATGTTAATATTGTATGTCGAGGCTTCCTTGAGAAGTTCTCGTAGTGATCCTGTTGTATTGAGTGTTCGAACGTTCCAAGATCCAATAGAGTAGTCCGTTTTTCGTTGCCATTTATCCAATCCAATCCGAGGCCGTGTTTCACGGTTCGTAGCAATTGGGTAATGCCAGGCAGGGTTGCTAGCCCTACGCTGGTAAGCAGGAATATGGCATCCCACACTCGCCACTACCGTCGTTAGTTGGGTATCCAGCGGGCACCACGAGGAGGTGATGGTTTGATTTTGCCCGCCGCTTATGCAACGTAGTGGTGTTCAAAAGTTAGCATTCGTTATTTTCCATTCGTTACTTCTAATGAATGGAAGTATCGAATACTCATTTCAAAATGTATTCGATGCTCATGTGTAAAAAGTAATCATTAAGTATTTTGTATTCGTTACTTGAAACAAGTAGAAACTTTGAATTCAGTGTTGCTACTCACTCAATTTATCAGTAACACTCGAAAAGTCGATAACTGTGCTATAAACAGTTTATTTCGCCTTTTCGTCAGATCAAGAAATTTGGGAAATTAGGATCTGGAGGATCGGGGGATTTTGGGGCATCTGGGAAATTGGTGGACTAGGGGGATTTTGGGGCATCTGAAGGATTGCAGGAATTAGGGACAATGAGGTATGGGATTAGGGGATTTGTGAGAATGGAGGATTTGGGAGGATCTGAGGAATTGGAGGATTACGGGGGTTTTGAGATCTGGGGGATTGGGGGACTCAGATCTGGAAACTTGTGATTGGTGAATTAGCGGATTTGGGGGATCTGTGGGTTTTGAGGATTTGAGATTGAAGGATTCGGGGGATTTCGGGATATGGTGGATTTTGAGAAATGGGGGATTAGGTGGTGTTGGGTGATTTAGGGGATTGGAGATATGGTGGTATTTGGAGGATATGTGGGATTAAGGTATTGGTATATTGGTAGATCTGGGTGATTGGGAGATTTGAGGATTAGGGGGATTTTCATTTCATTTGTCATTTCAAAATGTATTCGATACTCATGTGTAAAAGGTAATCATTAAGTATTTTGTATTCGTTACTTGAAACGAGTAGCAATGTTCTCATTCGCAGGATTCGATTACGATAACATGATGATGATATGACTGTGGGGTGCCGATGTTTTGGCGAGTTTTTTGGGAATGTTTAGTTCCCTATTGATGGTCAAGTAGAGATTGTGTTGCAAACAGTTTCATTTCACCTTTTTCGATAAAAGTAGTCGTTTAAGCTGTCCATGTAAATGCCATTTAAGTAAGTAATCAATATGAATTCGCATCCTGCAGCCAAGTACTACATACCAAATATTTAAGTCAAAATAAGCAGTAATCATTCGTTGCACAAGAGTAATCAAATTGCTCATCTCTAATGAAAATTTTCCATTATTATTATCTTGAAGAATTTCATTATTATTATCTCAAAGAATGTACCAGAAATCAGTGGTTATAAATTTGATATAAGTGGTGGAAAACACATTCGTGCTATCATAAACACCCATTATAGACTATTTTCTGCTAAAGTCATCAAATTTATGTGATCCTTGTTACGCTCCTCATTCTTATCTGCAACAGCATTAAACCAGAACACATACTCACTTTTTTGCGAGGAACAATTTCCAGAAATCTTAGTGAAGAGTATATCTCACCTTCGACAATCAATTCTTTTCACAACATTTTCAATCTTACACGCACAAAAAGAATTTCCATGTCACCAGTTTCCTGCAGGAGCCTGAAAATTTACTCTTGCTCTAGCTTTCGAAACGGGAACGTGCGAGTCTTGGGAAATTTCAATTCCGCTTAATCCATCATTTACTTGCGAGTCCATCAGCAATCGCTTTGAATGGAAGTGTTGCAGAAAAGCATACATTGAGAGGCTTTACAGCAGATCTGATGCAGACTGAAAGGAATTTACACTTCAATCCAATCCAATCTGGCCCCGCCGCAACGCTTGATCTTCTCCGACAGATACTTGGATGCGTCTCGGATGAGCGCAAGGAAGTGCTCGGCAATAATCAGATTTTCAATGAATGTGCAATGAATTGGAAGATTCAAAAGATTTCGCAAATTATGTTCCTGGCGTGGAATATAAAGATACACAGCTCGTGCTCCTATATAGCTCATCTGTTGGATTGATGCAGAAGAAGTATTTGTAAGCAAAGTGCGGATAGCATCTTTTGTCATAGAAATAAAAACTGTTGAAGTAGGAGTCATCACACAATGAGGGAAAATCGAAACCGTTAATATCAGAAAAATTAAAATTAATATTACAAATCACGATGTTTATCACCTAGCAATCTATAAGAACGCATATACGTTTAAAGAAGCGAGTAATTTTAAAGTCATGTTGAAAAACTATCCTTTTTTAAAAGATTCTTGCAAAAAATGTACTAAAGGGCTTGATTCTTGTTACAATTCTATTGGAAATGCATCGGTTTATTCGAAATACATGTTTGAACTGTAACAATGCAATGTGAAAAAATCGTGCATTGACCTTTGAGGTATATAGTAAATTTAGTGTAAATTCCGTAATTTTAAAATTCATTATTAAATCATTTATTTCCGTCATTGATCCCGTTCAATGTGATTTTTAACAGTTTTTAGGATTCAAAACTTTTAACATTGATCGAGTTGTTAACAATTGTTGCTCACATTATAAAACATAAAAACCTTTGTGACACTTGAGGCCTACACGGTCCTAGTAATATTTACATACATTTACTCGTGTATCAAAAATATCAAACACAAAAATTATAATGAAATACTTATAACAGTTTTTGGGATGATTTAATATTAATCATATCGTATCAGCTACGCGAGGGTCCATTGATTACGTAAGAATCTAGAGGAGGGAGGGGGGAGGATTGTTGAATATTTACGCGGATCCATCGGAGAGGGGGCGCCGGTTTGCAACATTTTTTCTACGTTATTCGTTATTTTCATATCGACGTTTAAAAGATTAAAGGGCGCTACCAAAAATGAATGCAGTTTTTGTTATTACGCCCACTGTAGAGAAAGTTCTATCGGGCAAAGCACAAAAACAGGCCACTCTCATCAGCATTATAAATATCTTTGGGTTTATACCCAGATAACAATTAAGGGTTTAGGGCAATTGTGCCCTAAACTGGTCAACGTCCAATCGATCAACAGCTGAAGCTTCGCCAGCTATGCACTTGATTGTTATATTGTGTCTTTTAACCCATTTTTCTAGCCATCCATTCGACGCCAAAACTCTCAATATCCCAATTGGTTGGCTATTTGTTTTGCTTTTGCTTTAATAATTGATCCTGAAATTGGAATATGCTGGCTTCTAACCTTGGCATACCAATCAAAACAGATCTAATCTATTTGTGAGCCTTACGTCTTGAGAAAGCTTTTCTTTTGTTCCAAGTTAATACAAAAATTCCATTTGGATCGAAAGACATCTCGATTTTTCACAATATTTTCCCGTTGAGTTTTCCCAATACCAAACCTTTCAAAGAAAAAAAATAGTCTTTTAGTAACCGAAAACCACCTCTTTTCGAACTGACAGCTTTTCTTTTTCAAATACATTAATAATACGATTGTAGGCTGCGGAGGAGACTAAGGAGGGCTAAGGGGGTCTAAGGAAGCTAAGGGAGTCTAAGGGGGCTAAGGGGGAGTCTAAGATTCGAGTCTGGGGAGTCTAAGATTCGAGTCTAAGGGGGAGTCTAAGGGGGCTAAATGGAAGTCTAATAGGGCTAATGGAAAATCCAGTAGGACTAAGGGAGAGTCTAAGGGAGCTAAGGGGAGTCTAATAGGGCTAATGGAGTCTAGGGGGCTAAGGGAAGTCTACGGGGGATAAGGGGGTCTACGGACGCTAAGAGGAGTCTAATAGGGCTAAGGGAAAGTCCAATAGGGGTAAGGAGAGTCTAAGAGGGCTAAAGGGGAATCTAAGGGCACTAAGGGGGAGTCTCATAGGACCAAGGAGGTGTCTAGGGGGCGTAGGGAGAGTCTGATGGGGCTTAGGGGAGCTCTAATAGGACTAAGGAGGAGCCTTAGGGGGAGAGTCTGTCCTGGCAGAACGTTTAAAATTATGCCTGACATAGGAAGTGTTTCGGGGAATACGTCCGTCTGGCAACACTAATCTGCACATAAAAATCATCAAATAACACACGCAAATTATGCTGAAGGAAATAAAATCAAACCAGAATACCGAAAAACAGTCACAAACAAAACAATTCATTTTCTAAAATGGGGACTCCCCTATACATTCCAGGCAACGACTTCATCAAACATTTAACAACAACATTCTTATAAGGAGAATCCCCGATTTGATATCAATTTTCGTATTAATATTTGGTAAAACACGTTTTGTGTCCGCTTGTGAGAGGTTTTTGTATCAAATGTACGGAAATATGGTGTCCGTGTCCGTCCATTGGAGAGTCCGCTTGTTGGAGGTCAATTTGTTCCCAAAACGAATCCAAAAGCGTGTGTAAAGTAAATTTGTCCGGATATGGGAGGTTTCCGCCTATAGGAGGTGTCCGCAAGCGGAGATTTCACTGTATATCAGTGGTGAGGCATTCATATAAGCCGATTGCCATCGGCTTTCCTTTCCAAATATGTTCCAAAAATGTCTAACACTTCAGTTTTATAAGGAAATGAAGTGTTTATTTACTTGCATGCATCACCGTAAACATGCACAATTTTTACACATGATCTCAGTGTTTATTACATCATATTCCATTCTCTTCATTCTACACTTTCTCAGTTCCATAATAGCCAGCAAAGCGATCAACATCTGTAAGAGTTGCAGCAAAGCTTTCCGAGTCTCGAATTCATCAATAATTTAAGGTGCCGTGGGCATTCAACTCCCGTTTGTTGGAATGGCAGCTCGGTTTTCTCAATAGGATATGGAAACAAATCGAAAAGCTGGTAGCGTTCCCGGCTTGCGAATCATCTGTGAAAATTGATGCTAGATAATCATCGAAAACTCCCAATTAGAAATACATACTTTGCAATAGTCTATATGCATATACCTTGATTGTTGTAGCAGGAAATTCACGTAAGCTCTACCATAGTGTAAAGCAGTGGCGAGGGGTGAAAAATTACTGTGGGTAAGCCGCTTACTATTTGAGAAGCCGGGAACGCTACCGGCTTCTTGATTTGTTTCCATATCCTATTGAGGAAAACCGAGCTGCCATTCCAACAAACGGGAGTTGAATGTCCACGGCACCTTCAATTATTAATGAATTCGAGACTCGAAAAGCTTTGCTGCAACTCTTACAGATGTTGATCGCTTTGCTGGCTATTATGGAACTTTGAGGATGTGTAGAATGAAAAGAATGGAGTATGATGGAATAAACACTAAGATCATGCGGAACGATTGTGCATGTTTACAGTGATACATGCAAGTAAATAAACACTTCATTCCCTTATGAAACTGAAGTGTTAGACATTTTTGGAACATATTTGGAAAGGGAAGCCGATAGAAATCGGCTTATATGAACGCTTCGCCACTGGTGTAAAGACTAACGAAGGTAAACCCATTAGAAAATCGTCATCCTGTTTCGCTCGCACATCTGACTCACATTGCGTCACGTATTCACTGAAATTAGGGCTACCAAAGTAACAAATCGGAGACGGTGCGTATGACATGTCAAAATATACCGAAATGTCACATTTGAATCAGGCGTTACAAAAACGCCACATATTAAAATTTAGCAAATCGTCAGGTAACAAAAACGAATGTGTACTGTGTTCAATATTAAAGCTTGAGAAACAAACAAATATTCTCTAAAGAATATTCAAATGGCACATTATTTATCTTTTCCTTCCAATTCGTGTCACTACACCCAGCAGGAAAATCACATCTTGTATGCCGTAAAGTGTTGCTGAAATTCCTACTGGGCAAAATGTCATGATTTCCTGAACACATGACGTTACCGCAGCTTCGGAAGAGACTACCTGTTCGTCTTTATACCATGAGTTCTACTAGTAAGCTACAGAACGTGAAAAGAGTTTATTGTTATTTGATTGTTTTTGTGAAATTGTGAAAGTGGTAAAGTGTTATTTTCAACTTATTGCAGATTTTCTTGTGGGTGATTTTTTTTAAATTTTAATTTGTCTTTAAATGTAGATTGCTGCCTTACATATTTTTTGACGACAGAAGAAACATCATTTTTTAAATTAAGTTTTGATTAGAAACAGAGGGTAATTCAAATGGGGCGAGCGAAACCTCGCTGTATATATATTATAATAAAATAAATACAAATATCGAGTTTTGTTAATTTTTTACTTATGACCAACTCGCTCTTGTGTGACCAATTGAAAACTTCAGCACTATCGTACTATTATCAAAATTTCAAAATACACCGTCTTTAAATTTTTCTAACAATAACCAAGCAGATGCCAGATATGCCTGAAACAGATTCACAATGGTTTACAAGCTATGACCATCGCCATTCATGCCTCCCACTATTTCCAGTAAACTAAAAGAATTGTTTTTACAAAATTTCAAAAACATGTCGTTGTGGTAGTTTTACCTAAAACATTAGCAAACCGAATAACGGTTTATTTTAAAACTCACTACACTACACAACGTGGACCTTTCACGAAGAATTTTCTCACTCCTTTAGTTTTAAAAACAAGATTGGCATTGCTGCTGCATCTGCGTGCACTATTTGAAATTATACGTTTGCATTTTGCGCTTTTTGCCTCAATATTGAGATGGCTCTTTTTAACTCTGTGTCTGATTTTTCAATTTCAAGTTTTAGTATAAAGTTCTAAAACATAACACAGTTATCTAAAATTACCAAGCATCGATAATGGAAGGTTGCATATTTTCAGCACGTGTATCCGTCAAACAAAATCATATTCAAGCTATCTTAACGACTCTCAATGTTTCCAAATGCTCTTATTTTCGTGACAATGTAATACTGATAGCTACTAGTCTCTAGAATTATGATAGTATGTTACTACTTCTTCACAAATGGGTGCATTTAAAGGAATTATGTAAGGCTATGAATCTCACCGCAGGTGAAGTATCTGGTAGTAAATATTTAATTCATCGCTTGTGAAAATCAGTGCTAACGTTTCAAGTGAAATGGAATATTTTTAATCAGAATTTTCTCCGATTTTAAGTTGTTTAGCGTTTATAGTTGAAGACTCGAAGATGAATTTATTATTCTCGCTGTATAAAACCGACAAATTTAGAAAATAATTACTTTCTAGCATAATAGGTTGCATTCATTGTCAACGAGACATTAGTTTCTCTTCATGGAATAACATTTATTTACATATCTTGGACACAATTGTGTGTACCGGCCTTATAAGGATTTCCACACAATCAGACATGAAATTGCTCTTCCAAAACAATCAAAGTTGGACTCTTATGCCATTGATACCATTTAGAGCCTGCAAAATGCGTGAGCGTTGTAGACAAGTACCTATTATGTATGAATTTCTTTCGTGCAGACCTTGAAGCCAAAGTAGAAGACACAGTAAGCTCTGAATACTCTCCAAAGATTCATTACTCAGATCAAATTGGCAGAAGCAATTAGCTATTGAAGAACCTGGATAACATATCTTGACACCGGCTTCCAAGTGAATACTTCACGCAATATGCTATGATACGAGGAAGGTGGTGCGAGCTGATGAGGAATTCCCATTCCGCACGAAGCAGGCAGTTAACCAACGTACACCACGTGCGTAAACTTCCGATCGGCAATTTAGACCAACAGTCACGTTCGTCAGATTTCCTCTCGAATTTGAATCCGTGTTAAGACACACGCTCACATGTCAATTACTATTAAACAAATCTTTCAATTGTTTGTTGTTATACTTTGAAAAGCAGTGGTTCAGAATTGCTGCGATACGCGCATTATATGAAAAAAATCCTTAAAAATTTCATAATCATGGTTTGGATGATATTTGATAGTTTTGAGTCAATATTTTAATTTATTGGCGTAAAAAATACTAACATATTTGTTTCCATAATTTCTTATTACAAAAATTTTTTTTGGAACATTGCCAAGACCAAAGTATCGATGATATCCACATAGCAAAACTTTGGGAAACAAAAATAGTTACTACCCCTTTTACAAATACATGAAATCCAATTCAAATCGAAATATTGATGAAAAAAATGGCATTGTATGAAATTGAAACATATTCGCTATTATTAGAGAATACAAAAAAAAACATAAAATAAGCGAGTACTCATGTGATTGACAAATAGGCCTCTAAAATGGCTAGCCCTTGATGTGGAAGCCTCATTTAGAAAGAATGACTTCCAGTAAGTGACTCATGTTGTTCTAAAAGTCTGGGTGGAGATATTCCATCTAGGTGACGCTTAAAGGGCGACATGTTTCATCCAAATGTTTTCTTATTTTCAAGGAAAAATAGCAATTGGAATAATAGATACGATTATATTATATAATAAAATAAACAATTTTCACATTTGTTGGTAAAATCTATTTTATGATATCTAAATGTTTCTGAATAGTGCTAAGTTTGTTATTTTATGTTTCATAATCTTTCATTTGCATTGTTATATGGGAAGTTCTTGTAATCGCCTCGAAAATCGAAATTGAAATTTTCAACATATCTTTACGTTTTGAGGTCATTAGAGTATATTTTAAGTGTTTTTAGAAAGAAGTATGTATTTGTGTGTGAATGTAAGTACGTACGTGCGCTCGTGGACAGTTTTTTCTACGAGCATGACTCACGTAAACAAAGTCGCATCGAATTTGTGGAGGTATCAATCTAAGCGTCTTTGCAATTTGAAGAGCTGAATAGTTTTTCGAACACTTCAGTTGGGGAGGGGTCTGTTGTTTTGACCCTTTGAAGGTCATTATCGTCATGCGTGAAACAAGGTGTAGAATTTGCTTGATTAAGGTGTTTATCAACGTGCCCTGACATTTTTGTAATTCTATTAATTTTTTAAGAAAACCCTTGTAACCGATTTTTAATTTATTGAAAAGAAGTGCAAAAAAATTTTTTTGCAAAAAGTTTTTTTCATAAACAAACAATAATTTGATTTTCAAAACACAATAATCAATGTTTATAAAACTTTTATACTCCAAACAGTTTTTGTGAAAAAAAAATCAGCAATACTTTTTTAAATAAAAAGTAAAAAATCATTCAAAGTCACCATGTAAAAAGGATTCATACGAACGATATTACTTCATATCTCTTATTCTAAAGACATGGTTATAAAGTCAATGAAAGTTTATGAATATTTGCATAACTTGAGCAGATTTTGATTTCACAGTACCGTGTTTTAATTATAATAGAAAAACTGCTTAAATTTTGAAAACCAAAAAAAATCAATCAATCGAATTTGCATTTGTCGTAATCAACGCTTTGAATGGTAAAATGTTTTATATTCAATGCTTTCCGAAATCATATGCTTTAAAAAGCTTTCATTAAATAAAAAAATATAGTTTTTAGTAGTTTTGTTCTTTAGGGTTCGTAAAATTTCAACTACTTCTTCCGTCATGATTTGTAATATTTTTTTACATGGAGCTAAACCGATTATTGACAGGATATTCAATATTTTTTAAGAACAACTGAAAATAAGGAATAATTATTAATCTCATTACTGTAAACTCGTGAAAAATTCAAATTCAGTGATTATGCCGCAGTCATGGACATTTTGAACGTAACTATTCAAAATATCCACTACACGACAAAATCTCTTCAGTGGGCGTAATAGCAATAACAGTATTCATTTTTGCTAGCGTTCTTTTGTCCTTCCAGGATTGATATGAAAATAACGAATAACGTAGGAAAGGCTTTGTAACCTGCCCCCCCTCCAATGGATCCGCGGGGATATTCAATAAAACCACTCCACCCCCCATCCATCAAAATCCTTACGTAATCGATGGACGCTCCAGTGGATCATACGACGCATATTAAGTCATTCCAATAACTGTTACGAGGAGTACATTATTATTATTTAAAGTAGTAGTATTTTCATAATTATTATTGTGTTTGATATTTTTAATATTTATGTAGATATTTGTGGGAAGTTGACCGTGTGGACCTCAAGGCTTGTTTAAAATTAATATCAACGCATTTACCAAATTGTGAATCATTGACAGATAGATGCTATTAAAGTTTCAGATTTTCGTTTTGAATAGATTAAATAACAAGCCGCGAGGTGCGACCTTTGAGGTCCACACGGACAACTTCCCAGTAATATTTACATAAATATTAAAAATATTAAACACAATAATAATTATGGAAATAATACTATTTTTAATAATAAAAATGTACTTGTCATAAAAGTTATTGGAATGACTTAATATTAATCGTAACATCTACGCGAGCGTCAATTGATTACGTAAAGATTTTCGTGGATTGGTATGATTTAATATTCACGTGGATCAATCGGAGCGGGGACAGGTTACAAAGCCTTTTCTACGTTATTTGTTATTTTCATATCGATGCTTCAAGGACAAAACAGCGCTGGCAAAAATGAATACAGTTTTTGTTATTACGACAACTGAAGAGATTTTGTCGCGTGGTGGCCATTTTGAATAGTTACGGTCAAAACTGCTAGCACTTCGGCATAATCACTAAATTTGTATTTTTTCACGATTTTACATCTGAAACTAGTAATTATTTCTTATTTTCTGTTGATTTTGCGAAACATTGATTATGCAGTCAAAAATAGGTTCAATCGCATGTAAAAAGTAAAATATATGTATTACAAATGATGAAGGAAGTAATTGAAATCTTACGAATACTAAAGAACAAAACTCCTAAAAACTATAATTTTTTATTTGATGAAAGTTTTTCAAAGCATATGATTTTAGAAAGTGTTAACTACAAAACATTTTACCATTCAAAACGTTGATTATCCCAATTGCAAATTTGATTTGATTTGTATTGGTTTTCAAAATTTAAGCAGTTTTTTTTATTAAAGTTAAAACACGGTTCTGTGAAGACTATTAAAAATCTCCGCAAATTATGCAAATAATAATAAACTTTGATTGACTTTACAACAATGTCTTTAGAATAAGAGATTTAAGGTATACAAATTCGTATGAACACTTTTTACGTGGTGACTTTGAATGATTTTTTTTATTTTAAATTCAATTTGTTTTGAAATCATGCGAAAATATTTTGCTGGTCTCTCTACAGAAATTGATTAAAGTTCATAAATTTTATAAACACTTACTATTACGATGTTAATTTTATTAATTATTAATTAATTTTTTTATGAAAAAATAACGCTTATTACCAATACTTTTTTATTAAATTAAAAACAATAGCTTCAAATTTTTTTTTTAAATTAAAAAACATCATTAAAATGTAAATACGCATCGATTGACTTCTCAATGATGCAAAGATTATATTTGGTTGTCGAGATATAATGAATGATATAAATGACCATGAAGGTCATGATGACTTTTAATGATTTGTTATTTTTAATTTAATTTTTTTTGTAATCATGAAAAAAACTTTGGTAATTTTTTTACAAAAACTGTTTGGAGTATATAAATTATATAAACATTGATTACTGGGTCTTGAAAATCAGGTTAAAAATGTGATGTTTTTGGAAAAACCCCAAATTTTTGCACTTTTTTTCAAAAAATTAAAAAACCACTTTTTTTTAAAAAAACGAAGCAAATCGTACGTTTGGTTCGCGAGATATATCGCATGACTGCAATGACCTTCAAGGGGTCAAAACAACAAACCCTCTTGACCGAAGTGTCCCGAAAACTAATCAGCTCTTAAGATTGCAAAGACGCTTCGATTGACCCCTCAACGAAGTCGATACGACTTTGTTTACGTGAGTTATGCTCGTAGAAAAACTGTCAGCGAACGCACGTACGTACGTACGTACATACACACACACACATACATACTTCTTTCTAAAAACACTTAAAATATACTCGTTAGATCTCAAAACGTGAAGATATGTTGAAAATTTCAATTTCGATTTTCGAGGCAATTACAAGAACTCCCCATATACTGGGAAGTTAAAAAAATTGATCAAAATTTCAAAGGCTTTGAAGTAGCATAGTACGGATTGAGTACATGTATATCAAATTTGAAACAGAAAACAAAGAGTTGAAAATGGATCATTTAACCTCAAAGTTACTGAGTTCACAACTGCTGAATAAAAAATTGGGTTTATTTTTTAACACTCGCAACAGATGTAATTACCACAGCAATACAAAGTAAATCTTGGCTCCAGCTGTGATTATTGTTTCATTTAAATTTTATCATATTAATTTTAATGAAATAATGGAAGAATTCGATTAATCAAAAAGTCAATAGGAGATATAATAAACTTCAGTGCTGACTTGAAAGTTCGTTTTCTTTTCCGATTCCCAAGCAATTGTATTGCAGATTTAGCAAGCAAGTGTAAGAGCCAAGTTGAAAAATTTATTTTGTGGATTGTCTAGTGATCATAAATTGGCATTAGTTTCGAAGATAAAGCCATGAGTTAAACTTTGAAATAACATTTATAGAACTACAAGTGGACTTTTAGCAAAAAAAAACTCACAGTAAGTCAAATTGATTATCACATAAATCCATTATCAACTAGAGTAACATATTGACTTCAATTTCTTCAAATTTTCGGAGCATTGTCGAGTTAGCCAATTTTGAAGCTAAATCTTAAGACATTTAGACATAATAAGATGATTTTTGCGAAGATATTTTTAATTTTTATAATGCAGTCTAACATTTGGATTTTAAACATTTCTTGTCTCTTACGGCCACAAATGGGTATTGGTTACTGTCAAGGAACCCAAAAATAAATGTTTCTAGCCTCTTTGTTTCATTGTTTGGATGAAGGTACTAAAAAATGGTAACTGTACTATTACCATACACTTGATGTTTTCTTCGATAGATATGATTATGTTTCTATACAATTTTTGCATTCAAAATTGCAAAATATAAAACAAATCTTTCAGAAAACTATTACTTCAAGTTAACTCTACAGATATCCTTGCCGAGACTGAAGACTTTTTGGAATCAATAGAATAAATTTTTAAAAAAATATTATTAAAACGTTTCTACACATCTATCGCATCACACATCATACACGCGATTTAAAAACGACAGTGAGTTGTAGATTTGCCATGGCTTTAGGCATCTGAGCAAATGTTTTAAAATTAATAATCGCCCATTTTCAGAGGGTTTCGTATTGAAATCGAATCACTTAGAAGCAGGCTGAAGGACTTTTCGTTGTGTTTCTCATGTAGTAAAAATACAATGTTCTGAGATTATTGTTATTAGAGTCGGTATAGGTGCTTTTATTTTAGCGCAATTCATTTTGCCATATCTATAAAATCTTGATTAGCTTGATTTGCCATATCTATAAAATTAGATTAGTCATTGAGTCGATTGCGATTGAGTACTAAGAAACACAGCTCAACCAATCCAAACCAAATCTCGCGCGAATGTTTTTTTTGCTTACTGTAAAGCAATCATCCTGAACTCTAGATTGTGATGATTTTGCAGGCTTCTTATATGCGCTACACATTTGCTCTCAGCCTCACCACCCAGAACGTATGACGGGCCTTAAGGGTCTTTTGTGGAAGTATTTTGTATTAGCTTTTTAAGCGTTGTTTTGGACATAGGAAACCTTTGTGTAAAAACGCATAACTGCCTTTCCCAAATCCGGAGAAAAGTTTTTAAACATTTTTTGAGTGTTGCTTCGTTTAATTATATATTGTGCGAATAAAACTCTTTTATCAACTGTATGTTATTTTTAAAAAATATAGATCCCACCAGCTCACAAAACCCAATATATTATTTTTCATTGATTTTCTTAGTGGCTCGTACATTGAAATTTAAAAAATAGAGAAAGCTTAGTAGTTGGTAACATCAAAAAATTTAGAGGTTAAGACGCTTAGAATTCATATTCGTTGTGGAAATGCTCTTCAGAGTTATTGCTTACTCACTTATCGAGAGCAACCTATCAGTTTTTATGAATATTTTTAAAATGATTTCAATAAATCCTTCAAATTTCTCATCCATAATGATTCAAAGCTTTGCTAAGCTTGTCATTAATGTTGCATAAGAAAACGAGTAGAAATGCACAACTGCAGGGATGACTATTTTAGACAAAATTGTTTACTCTTACTACGTTGATGGTCTACCAATAACAGTTTTGACCTAAGTTTTACTTTTTATGAAACTATAGTAGATACGCATCTAAAGGTTCTGTTCTAATGAGTAAGATTAGGTATCTCATGCGAGATGTGAAGAACTTTTCAATAAAAAATATATATCACATTGTGCTTTGGTATTAGCCAAATTCCAAAATCAGAAATGAAGATTTTTCAAGTCGAACAGCAAAAATATGTGTTTAAATCATCACTTAAAATGTTATGTCGTCATGTGGCTATTTAGTATTCTACGAGCTTTGGCTGATAAACCATTCTCACCGGAAGAAAACAAGCCACGAAGTACGACCCTTGAGGTCCACACGGTCAACTTCCCAGTAATATCTACATAGCTATTAAAAATATTAAACACAATAATAGTTTTGAAAATAATACTACTTTAAGTAATAATAATGAGCGGTATTCATAGCAGTAACAGGAATGAGTTAATATTAATCATATCATCTACGGGAGTATCCATTGATTACGTAAGGCTTTTGGTGGATGCGGGTAGATTGATTTGATCAATCAATCGGTGGGGACCTTTTCTACGTTATTTGTTACTTTCACATCGATGATTGAAGGACAAAAGAGCGCTACCAAAAATGGATGCAGTTTTTGTTATTACGCCCACTGAAGAGATTTTGTCGCGTGATGGCCATTTTGTAGTTTCGTTCAAAATTGCCATGACTTAAGCATAATCACTGATTTTTATTTACGATTTTACACCAATGAGATTAATAATTAATTTTGAATTTCCGTTGGTCTTCAAAAATATTGAATATGCAGTCAAAAATAGGTTCAATTGCATGTAAAAAGTAAAATGTACTGGACATGATGATGGAGGAAGTAGTTGGAATCTTACGATTACTAAAGAATAAATCTACTACAACCTACAGTTTTTTAATTGAAAGACTGTAAAAAACATTAAAAATCTGTTCAAGTTATGCAAATATTTTAAAACTTTGATTGAATTTACAACAATTGTGTCAGAATAAAAGATACAAAGTAATATCATTCTTATGAACCCTCTTTACATGGTAAATTTAAAAAAGTTTTTAGTTTTTATTTAGTTTTTTTCATAATCATGGAAAAAATTGTTGCCAGTTTCTCTTTAAAAACTGATAAGAATGTATAAATTTTATAAACATTTATTACTGCGTAGTGCAAATCAGGTAAAAAAAATATTTTTTATGAAAAAAAACCTACTTTTACGCAGTTTCTTCTATTAAATTAATAAAAACGGCTGAAAAGAATTTTTATAATGTTAAAAAAATCACAAAAATGTTAATACACGTTGATTGACACCTCAATTATGCAAATATTATATCTGGTTCGTGAGACATAGTGAATGACAGTAATGATTTTGAAGATCATGATGACTGTTAATGATTTCTTATTTTTTATTTGATGTTTTATGTGATCATGAGAAAAAGGTTTGATGTTGTTTTCACAAGCACTGCTTGGAGTGTATAAATTTTATAAAAATTTATTATTGTATTCCAAAAATCAGATTTTTGCACTTTTTTCCTTAAATTAAAAAACGTCTCCAACGATTTTTTTCAAAGTTTCATAGATTCACACAAATGTTAATATGCGTCGATTGATTTTTTACCAAGGCAAATCGTACGTTTGGTTCGCGAGATATAACGCATGACAGAAATAACGTTGAAAGGGGCAAAACAACAAACCTCCCCTACCGAAGTTTCCCAAAACCAAATCAGCTCTCAAAATGCAAGGACTCTTCGATTGACACCACAATAAAGACAATTCGAATTTGTTTACGTGAGTTATGCTCGTAGAAAAAAGTGTCCACGAACGTACATACGTACGTACACACACACACACACACACATACGTCTCCCTTTCTAAAAACACTTTATATATACTCTATAGACCTCAAAACGTAAAGAAATGTTGAAAGTTTCAATTTCGATTTTCGAGGCGATTACAAGAACTTCCCATATACTGGGAAGTTCAAAAAACTTGACTACATTAAGATGATGCCGAACCAAATCTATTTCGGGATCAAAATATCTACCATACATTTGCTTGACATGCACATAAAAATAAATAACGATTTTTGAAATAAATCATAAATGAAATTTTTTTGATTGTGAATGCATACCTAGCAAACGATAGCTCAGCCATTTGGCGTTAGGTCCATGTATCAAACTGACGTCAATTGTATATACTTTGGAATTTAGCGTATTTGAAAGAGCAGTAAATGTTTAATATATTGACTTTTTCAGTTTTCCACATGCTGCACCATAAAACAATTTAACAATTTAATTCACTTTCATAAGCTAACATAACTTTGATAAATTTTGCTTCCTTTTCAATAACATTAACGACTATCAGTGGTAGCGAAATAAAGCTGATTTAGTAGGAATGAGACAATCTGATTTACAAATCAAGTTCAGTAGTAACTCGATTTCATTACAGTCGTTTTGTTCCAAAATTAGAACAGAAACTAGAAATTCTCATCGAATGACTTCATTCATAGTTAATAAGGTATGCCAACAAAGTTTGGCGTTCAAAAATTCCGGCAAGAACACTGTTTAGTATTCGAAAATCGTCTTGACTCTTCACTTGGGTTCCTCATTAAAGCTATTTGAATTGTATTTGCATAGCGACCTCCAGCTCATTGAATATATTGTACAATATTCTGTTGTCTCAAGTTCACCTTCGATTCCCATATTATTTAACTTAGTTAAAGAAACCTCATTCAAAAGGATTTAACTTTTTGGATCGCTATGAAAGCTCATATTTCAGTTCCGTTGCTTATCAATGATATTTTCATTGATTGGAATATCCAACTGAATTTTGCTTTCCTGTGCATATTGCTTCGCTTTAAATTTCAAACACAGAATCAAAGGTTTTATATGTGAGCTGATTTTTTCACACTTATTTGAACATTTATTTCTATGTCTTATGGATTTCGTCTTCAAATATCAAAACTGATCCTAATTTTGACTCATAAATCGTCTTAGATTTCTATTTCCACGAGGATCGCAATAATTCGTTCGTTAGTATATGTGTATGTGTAAAGAATTTTATGAGAATGCCATCCGTGTATGTAAACTTTTGGTAGAAATTAGAAAGGAGCAAACCGTTGAAATATACCAGCAACTTCTTTATTAGATACTTTGGAACGATGGAAAAGCATGGGAGCGAACCAATTTTCCGGCATTATTTAAGTTGATTATTGTCGACTCACAATTTCTAGGTAGAATTTGTCCTCCTCATTGTTGTCAGTCAAAATGATTTTGCGTGGAGCATTCATTTTTTTAGTACATAAAATAAGCAGTCTCATCGCATGTGAAAAGATGTGGTACAAATTCCATGGCATAGTAATGGCTTTCAAAAATTGCCCCGGAGCAGTGATGCCAGATCAGGGGTTTCACCATACACTTAGGGTTTTTTCTCGACAGTTGGGGAGAAAATAATAGAAGCAGATTTTTAGGATTGTACTTAGGAAAAAACTACATTCACTTTTAGGGGCTTGAAAAAGCCATATTACCCAAATTAAACGAAACTGAAATGAAGGAGCGGCTCCATTGAAAACTTTCAGCGATGTACTTTTGTGTTTTTTGACCAAGTTGTTGCTAGAATGAAATGCACACCCTTCCCGGAGTTAGAGCCTGTGAACATTACTGATCTCCGCGCGGCTTGAGAACATGTAGTAAGTTTTACAAACGCTTACTCAAAACCAATTTTTGTGAACCTCGTACAAAACAACTTAAAACCTTTTTTTTTTAAATTTCAAAATCAGCTATCCGATTTTGAAATTTAACAACACTTTAAATAACTATTGTGTTAACGATATTAGCCTAAAATTCTGTGAAAAAATCAATTTTTCCTAAGAAAATAATGTGTGAATTTGGTGGAAAATTAAGCTTTTTTCAAACACGTATCATTTTTCAAACTTTCAATTTATTCAAATTTTGTAGGTTCACCTCGAGCTCATAAATTTGAAAAAATATCCTTATAATTGAATTCTTACAAGCTGTCTAAACGCGCCTGTCTAGCTACGACATACAGCACAGCTTACTAATAACAAATTAGTAAATTTGTACATAAAACTACAAAGGTTTGAAGTATATTATTTCGGCTCCTTTTTACTTTTTATGTTCCCAGTATATTTGGAATTCTTTTAATTGCATCGAAAATTTGAATTGAAATTTACAACTTTTCTTTACGTTTTGTGGTCTATAGAGTATATTTAAATAGTTTTTAGAAAAAGAGATGTATGCGTGTGTGTGTGTACGTACGTTCGTTCGTGGACAGTTTGAAGATAATTTCTGTCATGCGCTATATGTCGTGAAACAAACATAGGATTTGCATCGTTAAGACATCAATCGACGCTTATTGATAATTTCGTGATATTATAAATTTTTTCATAAAAATTGTTGGAACCGTTTATTAATTTCATAAGTGCAAAAAATTACGGTTTTTTCATCAACAATAAATTTTTAACCTGATTTGCGAAATACAGTAACCAATAATTTCTAGATCTCGGTTGTTTAACGTTCGAATAATTGATTAAAAAGATTACTTTAACTGTTCCTTTAAAACGTTATTTCTATTTTGAGTTTTTTCGCATATACGTATTTCGGGAGTAATTGTTCACCCTTCTTCAGTGTATAAACTAACTTTTGTACAATGAAAACCCTAACTTATATATTGAAAAGTATAAGCTAATATCAAACACAGGAATAAATATATACCCTAACAATTTCACAAAAGGATAACCTAATTGATTTCAGGTAATTAGCCGTAACCAATGTTTTTTTGAGAAAAAAAAACAGCAAATCTTTTTCTCAAGATTAAAAAAAACTAAATTTAAAAAAAAATCAAAGTCACCATGTAATAGAGGTTTATACAAAGTATATTGCTTTATATCTCTTATTATAAAGACAATGTTGTAAAGACAATCAAAGTAATGATTCGAATGAACCCTTTTTACATGGTGACTTTGAATGATTTTTTATTTTTTATTTAATTAATTTAATTTATTTTGTAATCCGAAGAAAAGATTTGCTGCTTTCGCTACAAAGATTTATAAATGCTATAAACATTTATTATTACGATGTGCAAATCAGGTTAAAAATGAATTTTTTTATAAAAAACACTACTTTTCCAAAGAAAAAATTTATTAAATTAAAAAAACGCTTTAACGATTCTTTTCAAATATAAAAACATCATAAAAATGTTGATACGCATCGATTGACACCTTAATGATGCAAAGATTATATTTGGTTCTCGAGATATAATGAATGACGTGAATGACCTTGAAGGTTTAATGAATTTTTATTTTTAATGTAATTTTTTCGCAGTCATGAAAAAAACTTTTGCTGTTTTTTTCACAAGAACTATTTGGAGTATATAAATTATATAAATATTGATTACGTCGATTCGAAAATCAAGTTAAAAATTTATTGTTTTTGAAAAAAAAACCTAATTTTTTGCATTTTTTTTAATAAATTAAAAAACGGCTCGAAGAATTTTTTTAAAAGCTTGAAAGAATTACATAAATGTTAAGACGCGTCGATTGACACCTTGATCAAGCAAATTTTACGTTTGGTTCGCGAGATATAGCGCACGACAGAAATGACCTTCAAAGGGTCAAAACAGCAAACCCCATCGACCGAAGTGTCCCAAAAACTAATCAGCTCTTAAAATTGCAAAGACGCTTCGATTGACACCTCAACAAAGTCGATACAACTTGGTTTACGTGAGTTATGCTCGTAGAAAAAAATGTCCACGAACGTACACACACACACACATACATACATACTTCTTTCTAAAAACACTTTATATATACTCTATAGACATTAAAACGTAAAGAAATGTTGAAAATTTCAATTTCGATTTTCGAGGCGATTACAAGAACTTCCCATATACTGGGAAGTTAATAATAATAATGAGAGGTGCTCATACCAGTAATTGAAATGAGTTAATATCAACCATATCATCTACTGGAGTGTCCATTGATTACTTTAGGCTTTAATTGGTTGGGGGTCGATTGGTTTGATTAAATATTCACGCGGATCAACCGGGGGGGGCAGGCTACAAAGCCTTTTCACGTTATTTGTTATTTTTATATCGATGTTTCAAGGACAAAAGAGCGCTAGCAAAAATGAATGCGCTTTTTGTTATTACGCCCACTGAGGATATATTGTCGCGAGGTGGCCATTTTGAATAGTTTTGTTCAAAATTGCCATGACCGGCATAATCATTGAATTGGTACTTTTTTACGATTTTACATCAATGAGACTAATCAATTACTTAATTATTTGCAATTTGTCGCGAGGAACATTGCATATGCAGTCAATAATCAGTTTAATTGCATGTACAATGTTAAATGTTTTACACATAATGATGGAGGAAGTAATTAAAGTCTTACGATCACTAAAGCGTTGATTACTTCCAAAGCAACTTTGATTGAAATTTTGTAGGTTTTCAAAATTTAAGCAGTGTTTTTATAAAATTAAAACACTGTAAAAACTATTCAAAATCTGCTCAAATTATGCCAATATTATAAAACTTTGATTGACTTTATAACAAAGTCTTTAAAACAAAATATATAAACACTTTTTACATGTTAACTTTGAATGAATATTTTTTAATTTGTTTTTTTTTTTAAATTTTTGCTGGTTTCTCTTCAAAAGCTGATAGCAATGTATAAATTTTATAAACATTTATTATTGAGCTATTTAAATCAGGCTAAAAATTTATTTTTTATGAAAGAAATCCTAATTTTTCGGATTTTCTTTCATTAAATTAAAAAAACGGCTGAAACGGTTTTTTTTATAAAGTTAAAAACAGCACAAAAATGTAAGTACACGTCGATTCATCCCTTAATGATGCAAATATCATATTTGGTTCGTGAGATATATTGAATGATAAAAATGACCTTGAAAATCATGATGACTTTTAATGATTTTTTATTATTAAATTAATTTTTTACGTAGTTATTAAAAAAAGTTTGCTGGTTTTATTTGGAGTGCATAAATTTTATATACATTAATTACTGCGTTTTGCAAATCAGATTAAAAACTTATTGTTTATGGAAAAAAACCTAATTTTTAGCACTTTTTTTAATAAATTTAAAAACAGGTTAATACGATTTTTTTAAAAACTAAACAGAATCACATAAATGTCAATACGCGTCGAATGACACCTTGATCAAGGGAATCGTATGTTTGATTCGCGAGATATAACGCATGACAGAAATGACCTTCAAAGGGTCAAAACAACAAACCCCCCCGATCGAAGTGTCCCAAAAACTAATCAGCTCTTAAGATTGCAAAGACGCTTCGATTGACACCTCAACAAAGTCGATACAACTTGGTTTACGTGAGTTATGCTCGTAGAAAAAAATGTCCACGAACGTACACACACACACATACATACATACATACTTCTTTCTAAAAACACTTTATATATACTCTATAGACCTTAAAACGTAAAGATATGTTGAAAATTTCAATTTCGATTTTCGAGGCGATTACAAGAACTTCCCATATACTGGGAAGTTAATAATTATTAGTCTTATTGATGTAAAGTCGTTAAAAAATACAAATTCAATGATAATGGCGAAGGCATGGCAGTTTTGAACAAAATTATTTAAAATGGCCACCTCGCGAGAAAATTTGCTCAGTAGGCGTAATAATAAAAACTGCATTCATTTTTGCTAGCGCTCTTTTGTCCTTCAAGCACTGATATGAAAATAACAAACATCCACCAAAATCCCTATGTAATCAATGGACGCTCCCATAGATGATACGATTAATATTAACTCATTCCAATTACTGTTATAAGAGGTACATTATTATTATGTAAAGTATTATTATTTTCATAATTATTATTGTGTTTAATATTTTTAATATTCATGGAAATATGTATCACTGAGAAGTTGACCGTGTTGACCTCAAGGGTTGCATCTTGCGGCTTGTTCGTTTTACTTTCGATAATGTATCAATACGATCAATAACTTATGGAATTGTCTTGTAGAAGGATATTTAAGATTTTTTTAAAGCAAAATGAAAGTGTTGTTGCCTTATTTCGGGTGGACCAGATGACACCACTGCCCCGGAGTGTCTTATGATAAGGCTTCAACTGTAATAAGACCTTACTATTTAGTTTATATGAAATACTCTGAAAGAATGGAAACATGTTTCTGCGACTGCTGTCCATAAGTGGTCAGAAGTTTTTTTTGATAGTCTTGTCCCCGCTTCTTTGTTTGGAATTTCGTTTTACGATACCAAGGATCTTCAAGTGTTGTGGTGCATCAGGATGTCATGACCCAAAGAATGATAGAGGATTCGAAGGGCCTCGCTTTCTATTATTTAGATTGCGGAAACTGGACTCGAAATACTTATACTGGTACTATAACTATGAATCGGAGGTCCCTGCTTGCTGCGTCATAAATAATCTGCGTCCAAAGATGACCGTGTGTCCTACTTTCTTGATAGAATTTCACATTAAACTTTCGGATTAAAAAGGAGTCGTTCAGCCTTTCTATAAAAGATTTCTTTGGTTTCGTGATCGTAGTGTTTGGATGGGACACGATTATTGGTATTATATGTATGTATATTAAAAAATTGACTTCGTGCCGAGCAAGCAGATGTTTACCTTGTTAAAAAGTAGTAAGAATATTTGAAATCCAGTCCAGTGAATATTGATTGACTTTTTGGGCTAATCCTAACGAAGGTACATTCTAATAGTGCTTATATTGGCATATCTAAATTATCGCCTGCCCAAAAATTATGACGCATTTCTATGCATTAAAAAAAATTAAAAAATTTTTTTAGAATGTCACCAATAACTATTTTTGAGATAGTTTCCAAGTGGCATGAAGATGCCATTGGCTCAACTGATTCTGATCTTCCCACTGGTAACGACCGTGACTTTAAGATTGCTATCATCATCAACGTGGATTTGGATAAGCAGATTAGAACTGATTGAAGCTAGAAAAGCCATTGCTCGCGCATAGAAGTTGGTCAAACAAGCACTGCCCTCGACTCTTAATGATATTATCATTCAACAGATTGTAAATTGGCCGCCGCGGGCACTACTTCAGCTTCGCCAAAGATTAAAGTCACTATTCGCGGATCAGTCAAGGTGGAACCATCCAGCCAACGAAATCGTTTGTGCGGCGGATGCAAACGGAAGATTGATTTTTCGGTGTTTGTAGTTCTTGGTCAGATACAATAATTCGTTTGAGTGGTGCTGGTTTGCAGTGACATGTAGGGGTGAAAGTGACCAAAGTTCGATCGGGTGACCAGTGCTGTTTAGCTGATAAAGTGCAAATATTTGATGCAGGGTCTCCACAGTCCTGAGACCCACAATTGCAGTCAGTGAAGCACGTCTGCAGATTGGCTGACGTGAGCATGCTAATTAACGCTTTATTTGCATATGAAACATATCAACCGTAAATCTTTTTCTGTGGAACACTGAAGAAGATAATTTTAAAGGCAAACAAACATTCTTGCATGTAAATTTTCAATGTGCTTCACAATTCTCATTGATCTTTCCATGGCTCGATTTTCTGTGTCCGAAATTCTCCTAAAGCATTTTCTGCATTTCGTCATAGAAACGCTAGATACCCTACATCCATATTAGAAGTAGGCAGAGTCAAAAAAGGGAAAAAGCTTCCATAAAGCGTATGCTCAAATACCTCACGTTGAACATTAATATCATAGCATACAAGCACTAAAAATTTTTTAGGTTTTCTTCTACCCACAAATGTACAAATGTACTCTCATTGAATATTGAATTTAAACTGTGATCAAATTTGTTTTCTTGGAATCCTAACGATATCTCATTTCTCAAAACACCAGAGCTTTTAATAATTTGACGAAGAACTCCCATTGATTGATCGATCCTGGTTTGCGTCTGATCATTTTTGTTCATTGCATCTTTTTTGAACATATGCTTACCTTTTGATATTGTTTGGTTTCAATTAATGACGATTTGTCGAGTCATACTCGTCATGTCACGAGCAAATGTGCAAATTTTAATTTGCAGCTATTCATTCTGGTGGAGGCAATAACAAGAAACGATGCAGAACTGGTTCGTATCTCATTTGATTTTCCATAAGCGTAGTTTACTATAAAAACTGATCTTTTACTATTCTAATAACATACTGTTTTTTCGCTTCTTCAGAATATATTGTCGTCTCGTGATCTACCACAAGTACTCAAATTTATTTATTTGTGCAGTCACGATTGAGAGATAGCCGAACTAGCGCATTTGCCAAATATTCTAGTTATTTTCTTTTGGAACTCGTAATACCAGTAATCGTGACTAAATTGATACTGATAATTAGTAAGTACACTTTGCTTCCGTTATATCCAAACGTATTTTGGATAGATCGAATATTTTTGATGTGACTAAGCTTTACGCGGTGCTAATAAACAATTTTATAGTGACTCAAATATAGAATACTGTTTATTGTATAGGTATTCTACTTTTTCAACTTCCAAAACATGTGAAAGTCTGCATACCAGAAATATTCACAATCTTCTATATATACCGTGTGAAAAGTATTTATGACCATCGGATGTTTAAGATATTATTGAAATTTTTCCGCATATGTTTATAAAGAATTCATTGATGTTTTCAACCGTAAAATAGACGCATTTTTGTGAAGCGTTCTGTAACTAAAATTGCTACTTTTTACTATGAAATAAATCATGTTTATTGGGAAGCTCCGTATGACACGATTCATGCTATCGTAATCGACTCTCTTGTAGGGGCTATTCTGAACAATTTTTTTTGAATCTGTCTAAGTTATAAATTTCCTGTGTGAGATATGATTTGATGTTCTGTTGAGCAAAAATACTTCCTCGCGTGATATTTTTGTTACTGAAGACTCCTTGCAACACAAGTAAATACCACATAAACAAGCCACGAAGTGCGACCCTTGGGGTCCACACGGTCAACTTCCCA
Organism: Oxycera nigricornis; assembly: GCA_963942545.1. NCBI lineage: Eukaryota > Metazoa > Arthropoda > Insecta > Diptera > Stratiomyidae > Oxycera > Oxycera nigricornis. The sequence continues at coordinate 53,132,903 of OZ012660.1, read as the reverse complement.
GTAATATCTAGATAAACATTAAAAATATTAAACACAATAATAATCTTGAAAATACTACTACTTTAAATAATAATAATGAAAGGTATTCATAGCAGTAACAGGAATGAGTTAATATTAATCATATCATATACGGAAGCATCCATTAATTACGCAAGGCTTTTGGTGGATGGGTGATGATGATTGATTACCACAAATGCAAATTTGATTGAAATTTTGATGGTTTTCAAAATTTAAGCCGCTTTTTTTAATTAAAAGACTGCAAAAACTATTAAAAATCTGCTCAAATTATCCAAACATTTTAAAACTTTGATTGACTTTACAACAAAGTCTTTAGAATAAAAGATATAAGGTAATATCAATCGGAAAAACCCCTTTCATATGGTCATTTTGTATGGTTTTTTATTTTTAATTGAATTTTTTTCAGAATCATGAAACAAGTTTTGCTGGTTTCTCTTCAAAAACTGATAGGAATGTATAGCTTTTACAAACATTTATAACTGTGTTGTGCAAATCAGGTTAAAAAAATATTTTTTATGAAAAAAACCCTAAGTTTTCTTATTTTTTTCTATTAAATCAAAAAAACCGCTGAAACGGATCTTTATAATGTTAAAATAATCAAAGAGGTTTTAAAACACGTCGATTAACACCTTAATAGCGTTGACACACTGACCCATCATCAGTACGAAAACCATCATCAGCACAAAAAACCCCATCATAATGACGGTGAGATAAGCACGAAAAAAGACCATACTTATCTCGATAAGTACGAAAAACTGCCATCTGAATAATGAGAAACCATTTGCCGTGTATGGAATTTGACATTATTTATATCAGCTTCGAACCAAATCTGACGTGCCATCGCGGACAATTGCCGTTTGAAATCGAAAGGACACCAACGACCGAATGATAATGACAGCACCAATGACGAAAACGTATGTGTCACCCTGTCATTTGAAGTTTCGTGCTGATGACGGTTTTCGTCCTGATGATGGGTCAATGTGTCAACGCTATAATGATGCAAATGTAATATCTGGTTCGTGAGATATAGTGAATGGAAGAAATGACCTTGAAGATCATGATGACTGTTAATGATTTTTTATTTTTTATTTAATGTTTTTTGTTATCGTGAGTAAAAGTTTTGATGTTGTTTTTACAAGCTTTGCTTTAAATATATGAATTTTATAAAAATTGAATACTGTCTTTCGTAAATCAGGTTGAAAATTTATTGTTTACAAAAAAACCCTAATTTTTTGCACTTTTTTTTCTTAAATTAAAAAACGGCACCAACGATTTTTTCTAAAATTTGATAGATTCACAAAAATGCTAATACACGTCGATCGACACCTTAACCATGCAAATCGTATGTTTGGTTCGCGAGATATAATGCATGACAGAAATGACCTTCAAACGGGCAAAACAGCAAACCCCCCCCGACCGAAGTTTCCCAAAAACTAATCAGCTCTTAAGATTGCAAAGACGCTTCGATTGACACCTCAACGAAGTCGATCGGACTTTGTTTACGTGAGTTATCGACGTAGAAAAAAGTGTCCACGAACGTACGTACGTACGTACGTACACACACACACACACACACACACATACATCTCCCTTTCTAAAAACACTTTATTTATACTCTATAGACCTCAAAACGTAAAGAAATGTTAAAAATTTCAATTTCGATTTTCGAGGCGATTACAAGAACTTCCCATATACTGGGAAGTTAACAAGACGTGAGGTGCCACACGGTCAACTTCCCAGTAATATCTACATAGATATTAAAAATATTAAACACAATAATAATTATGGAAATAATACTACTTCAAATAATAAAAATGTACCTCTTATAAACGTTATTGGAATGACTTAATATTAATCATAACATCTATGCGAGCGTCAATTGATTACGTAAGGATTTTGGTGCGTTGGTTTGATTGAATATTCACGCGGATCAATCGGAGGGGGGCGGCAGGTTTCAAAGCAGTTTTTTCATTAAAGTTAAAACATGGTTCTGTGAAGACTATTGAAAATCTTCTCAAATTTTGAAAATGTTAATCAACTTTGATTGACTTTACAACAATGTCTTTAGAATAAGAGATTTAAGGTATTATGATTCGAATGAACCCTTTTTACATGGTGACTTTGAATGATTTTTTATTTTTAATTTAATTTTTTTTTGGAACCATGAGAAAAGTGTTTGCTGGTTTCTCTAGAAAAATTGATAAAATTTTATAAATTCTACAAATATTTATTATTACGATGTGCGAATCAGGTTAAAAATGAACTTTTTTATAAAAAAACACTACTTTTCCAAAAAAAAATTTTAATAAATTAAAAACACCGATTTAATGATTTTTTTAAAATATAAAAACATCATAAAAATGATAATACGCGTCAATTGACAGCTAAATGATGGAAAGATTATATTTAGTTCTCGAGATATATAGAAAGCCGTAAATAACCTTGAACGTTTAATGATTTTTTATTTTTTATTTAATTATTTTTGTATTCATGAAAAAAACTATTGCTGGTTTTTTCACAAGAACTATTTGGAGTATAGAAATTATATAAACATTGATTACTTAAGTTTGGAAATCAGGTTAAAAATTTTTAGATTTTGAAAAAAACCTAATTTTTTGCCCTTTTTTTAAAAACATTAAAAAACGGCTTCAAGAATTTTTTTAAAAATTTAATAGAATCACATTAATGTCAATACGCGTCGATTGACACCTTGTATAGAAATATGGTACGTTTCGTTCGCGAGATATAACGCTTGACAATATAACCTTCAAACGGGCACAACAGCAAACCCCCCGACTGAAGTTTCCCAAAAACTAATCAGCTCTTAAAATTGCCAAGGCGCACCTCAACAAAGTTGATAGGACTTTGTTCACGTGAGTTACGGTCGTAGAAAAAAGTGTCCACGAACGTACATACGTACGTACGTACGTACATACACATACACACATACATCTCCCTTTCTAAAAACACTTTATATATACTCTATAGATCTCAAAACGTAAAGAAATGTTGAAAATTTCAATTTCAAAGACGCTTCGATTGATACCTTAACGAAGTTGATACGACTATGTTACGTGAGTTATTGTCGTAGAAAAAAGTGTCCACGAACGTACATACGTACGTACGTACGTACGTACATACATACACACACACATACATCTCCCTTTCTAAAAACACTTTATATATACTCTATAGACCTCAAAACGTAAAGAAATGTTGAAAATTTCAATTTCGATTTTCGAGGCGATTACAAGAACTTCCCATATACTGGGAAGTTAAAAATAATGGTAAATATGCACATTTTATTCATCCGAAAAAAGATGGAGCCCCATCTTTTTTTGGATGTATAAAATCAACGGATTTTGGTTTTTACATCAATGTTTTGCAGATTGTTTATTGGCATTACAAAAAGCATGCAATTGCTGAAGTTTTACTGGGGAAAAAAATATCGTACAATTAATTTCGATACAGCTCTTTTCAGGAGTGATAAGGCTATTAAGGGGGAAGCATTTCTTGCGCAAACGAATATCTTGGTTTCAGGACATTGTGCACTGACTCAAATTATTTTTCATCATCCGAAATGCCAAAAACCGATTAAAAATATTATGATCCGTTGAGCTTACATCCAAAAGTAATTGGTTGTGCATATTTTCCAAAATAATAATTTACCTTAATCTCCAAGCAAATATTCAAAAAAAAATCTTAAAGGATTGATTTTAAGAATAATCCTCAAGAGACTTTGGAAACACAATTACATCCCGAAAAAGTCACTGTATGATGCAGTTTGCATGCCGGTGACATAATTGGTCCTTCCTTATTTCAAATCTGAAGACGGAACCAACGCTACCGTTAATGGCGATCGCAAAGACAAATGATTTTTAATTTTTTTGATTCTGAACAAGATGGTGCAACACGATATACAGCACGTGAAATAAATTTCATTTATTAGGCCGAACCTTTAGTTACGAAATGGGCCTGTGAAATGGCAGTCCAGATAATGTGCTTGCATTGCACTACTTTTGAATTGAAAGCCAATGACCATAATCACCGAAAGAGATACTTTTCACGTTGACTTTCTCCTTGATCGACAGATAATTAATGCGCAATATTATTGCTTTTTACTGGTTGCCGGAAACTTACTTTCACTTATCGAAGGAAAAAAAACGTAGTCTCTGTTAAACGTTATTTTGCTTCATAACCACGTCAGGGCACAGTACGAGGTACAAATTGCAGTGAATTGATCGGGCTACGTTAAAACACCTGCCCTATGCTCAGTGCTTATCCTCAAATGACTCTCACTTTTCTCCAGTCTTTCAAAGAAGCTATAAGAAGTCTACAATCAACGAAAGATAGTGGAGATCATCGTCCTCCAGAACCCAACGCTCTTCTCCAAAGCATAGAAAATCCTTCAAAAAAAACACCAGCAAGAACTGTATGGAAATTATTTTTGCAATGTATCAGGCAAGTTACAATATACTTTAACTTTAACAAGTCAAGTTCGAATATCGGGTAGGAATGGTAAGCCTCCATTCCCGAAAAAAAGAAAGAAGAAGATGCCTAGTTACGGCAAGATTCTGGAAAGATACATCCATCCATTCCAAAACAGTAAAAGTTTACATATTAGGGTTTTCACCCCGAAACTACACTTCCCATTTAGTAGAAGTTTATCTATTGCCATGAAAATATGAAATACCGAAAGCTGAATACCTTTTCATCCTGTACAACGCGACATAGAAGCGTTACTGATCAAAGCTGCAGGACTCAGCGCTACCCTAGCCTCAGCCTACTTTTCATATACGGATCCATATACATGGAGCTGTTCAAAACTTGAACGAATGTTGGGTATCGATGGAAACATATCCAAAACTCTTAATTCTGATATATTTTTTAAAGGAAATTTTCTTGGCAACAAAATCAATTTGAAACGCATTCACGAAAAATTATTTTCCGAGCTTTGATCCAGCGTGGAATTTAGATTGACGCGTGGATCATTGAGGATTTCTCTTGCATTTTTATTGGAACCATACAATAATGCGGTATACCAAAATCCAGCTTTATAAGAATAGTTCCCAAGTTAGATCTTTTTAATGGTTAAAATTACTGCAACTAGCCTCGGTCATCTGTGAGTCAGGGTAGATCACCGTGTTTCACTCCTAGAATATGAACTACTGTACTTTGACGTACCAGTAACAATCGTAGTTGAATGGTGCTTACGTGCTCAATGTGGCGTTCGCATAAATTGTGTGGAAAGCCTATTTTTCTTCGAAATCTCGTCTAAAATCATTCTATAGTTTATCAAAATGAAAATCGTTGGGCATGAGGAATCTTTTTCAAATAAATTTTCGTAGACATGAAGAATACTTACGCTTCTTTCGATATTTTTTTCCAAATAATTCACTTCTTGAAATTTTTATTATGGAATATAACTAAATACCCATTAGCTTCGACAAAAGTAGTAGAGTTTTGGAAAAATTATTTCATAAATATATTTTGTAGAAGTTTTCATATGTATGATAATTTTAAAGCGTTTCTAAGTGTAAATCCCCAATGATTCTACTCCATGAGAAATCAATCAACACATGAATTCAAGATAGACACCTACAACACATTTGATTTTATATCGTTCTCGAATGAATCTAGGCCAGACATTAATGCCCTATATTTTTTCAAGTGATTGGCGTGCCAGTGTCAGTAGCGGAAGAAATCATGGCGATTCATCAATTTTTTGATAGCTCATTGTTAAATGCCCACCAGAAAATTTGAGCACTTGAATACAATCAACGGTCCATTGTATGACTGCGACAAAATGGCTTCTGCTTTCAGTTTCCCAGCCGTTTATGGACTTCTCACGTAGTTGTCGAAATTGAAGATGATGGTCTTTGTGTATCGTTGAATATAAATGTTGTTTGCTGCACACAACAACAGCTAACTGTCGTGCAGTTTTAACAATTGCACTCTTGGGAAGGATGTTTCGTACGTCAACATAGTATGGCTAATGATTCATTAGTATAAGTTTCAGGTAACCACTCTACATGAGAAGCAACCTTGGACTTCGACGTTTTGCTAGTGTAGATTGTAGTAAGTTTCCTGGCTACCGTGAAGACATCAAGCACTGTGGATATTGATTTTCACTCAAAATCTGTATCAGGCAGTTAGAAACTTTATCGAAATTTTATGTCTTATGGCCTGATGAATAATAAAGGTACTAAAAATGAAATACTGACATTCATAGCTTCCTAATTGGTAATAAAATCGTCTACTTCTCACCTGACTTAAAAAAGATACTAGTTATACTCTATTATCATGTAAACTAGATATTCTAGCTTGAACGTAATTATCATCCCAAAAGAACCAAACCAGCAAACTTTTAACTGGAGGAAATCATTTCAACTGCTTCATTATTATGAAATGTAATTTAGCTAGAAGCTCTTCAGAAAACTCCTTCGTTTACCAAGCCACCACGCTATGGTTTAAAAGCATTCATTCACGCCTTTCATTCAGGTAGCGAAGAATCTGAATTCAACATCAAAGGAATGCCAAGACACCACAATATTGCTAGCTGTTTTCTCCGCTCCTCCCAACAAAAACAAATAGTACGATTGAAATTCTCGCAGAAAGTTAAATAAATTCAAGGTATTTTCAGCCTCATCGAACCGAGTAGGCATCAGATGGAAAATAAGTCACTTGAAGATTCTTGAAAGCAAAGAAGATGTTCCAGTCAATGATTTTATTCAATCGCGATGATTTGTATCTAAATGGGCCATGGCTGCTAATATGTCTAAATAATTTATGAAGAAGAAAGTTAAGATGTGTATTTTGTAGGAAATCGTCCGTGTAATTTTGTGTTAGATGATACACACACAGTATATTAGAATCTTAAACTGATCACATTATTCGTTCAAGTTTTCCGCAATGAGATATGCAATTTGTATCTATGAAAAACACACTACATGCACGTAAGGAACTTCAGTATCTAGTAAGAAGTATTAGGTCATAAATTCTGTCTAACCTGCAGCCATTGGTTTTATATCGATTAAACGGTTTTGTCTCTTTTACGACCTTCGGAAAATACCAACAAGGCTAGTCTTACATCAATAACTGGATATGTTGCAGAATGAAAGCCGTGCAATTTTTCATTTCATTGTTTTAATACTTTATCGAGAAGTTATTTGTGAAACTCAAAACTCTGAAAGACCACAAAGGTTTTGGTCGTATTTTGGGTAGAAAAAACCTGCAGCCCCAAATCCAACCATAAGAGAAGCACAAAGAAAATATTCTGCATATGAAAAATTTATCCGAAAAGTTTTCCACCTCACAGCGTGTTGGTGTATTCAAATCCCTGTCATATTCTATTGCACTATAAAAACCTATAAAAAAATTCCTTTGATGTGAAATTGTTTCAGCTTTTTAGCCGTTTCACCTGATCGACTTAACGAAAACAACCCCACAGCGATTTGTTTTAGTGTTTTCGTAATGCTTTTAGATTCGAAAACTTTTCCATTGACTGACATCCGGAGATTTCCGTTTTCTTCCTGATTGCCACGGGGCAGATATTGAATTTTCCGGATAATAATGAACCCATGCGTCAGTAGAGCGGTAAATTCGCTCCGTTTGCCGAACAATTGGCCGAGAAAATCAACTTAAGAGCTTGCCGTGATAAGCAACTGCTTATCTTCGTTTCACGAGTGGCTCTCTGCGTTGTATTGATGCCCTATTGATGTCCTGAGAAGGTGGATCCATGAACCTATAGATGACCCATTATTTCCGTTTTGAGCAACGACAAGAAGTTCATCGGATTTAGCATCTTTTATCAATAAACTCAAGATTATTTTCGCTGTGTCAACAGATTTGTTGGTTTTGTTCAAAAAGGATCATTGAAATGGAACATTTTCACAAATAGAAAGTGATTTCAGATTTGTAGATATGTTTCAGTGCTTACTAGGTAGGAGTTGGTTTCGATGAAGTTAAGCGTTTTAGTTTAGGGACTCAAAATTCAACTACGAACTGAATGAAAATATGAGTCTATTCTAACATGCACCATCATGTCAAACACTATTTATTATCAGATAAACTACAAAAAAAACTTTTCCTTAAAAGTCCTTGAACAAAATTCACTTCCGTAAAAATATTCGTAAAAAAAAGACATTTTCTTCAAAAGAACATTTTTACTGAAGCAAGCAAGTTACGGTAGTAGAAAATTACTTCGTCGAAATTGCCATAATAAAATAATACTTCGGCTGAAAACAGCATATTCAGTGAGAAAGAAGTAGTAACGATAGTTAAGTATGGTTAGTAGGGTAGAATATGTTTTTTCATAATATTAATTTTAATTGGGTTAGTAATTGCTTGTATCTATTCATTGTATCCACAAGTTTCCAGTTTGAAAAAAATCGATCGATTTGTAAATAAATAAATTTTCGGCTTCAAAGTAGATCTTTGAATTGTATGAGACAACATTTAGATGGAAATGTTTTCTTTCTTCTGTGCTATAAGCACTTGAGAAAGCATTCTTAGCAATGGATGTTCATTGCCTTGAAAACCTGAAGCTTCATTGAAGCAAAACAAGGACTGTTAAATTGAATCAAATACAAATTATCGTTATTTTTCTTCTGAATATAACATCGAAGTATATGTCGAAACTTTCTCTTAAATTCAATTATCCTCATTTCACTTGTTTTACAAACTTGTGACTGTTGGATCACATTCTTGACAGAAAACAATGGAAATCGTTCTTCTATTCAAATGTTTCGAATTTAGTTTTCGAATTTCTAATATGCAATCGCTTGTGGAACTAAGAATTCACCAGGACTGTGAAACTGAGCTAGACATTTCTCTGATGAAGACAAACTTTCATTCAACGGTTACTAAAACTTACAATTTCTAATTACATTTTCACGTGCTGCACCCCACAAAATCTGCTAGACGATATCCAAGAGCAAACCATTTCCTTTATTGAAAACATTTGATATTCAGCCAAACAAACAGAGCGCTGCCATCGGCGACGACTTGTGTTTAATATCCGGTCTGCAGAGGAACTTGGCATGTCCTTCGAGCCAGTACGACATACGTATATACATGCTTGAACTTTACTCTCACCTCACACGCCCATATTCATTTGTAGGTCTACCCTCCCAGCTGCAATTATAATTCTATTTGTGCGATGGTGTATCAATAATCTTCTTTGCAGAGTGCTCTTGAAACCTGGAGATAAGTGAATATTCGACATCAGGATGAATGAAAGGAATGAAAGGAATTCAACTAGTGTTCCAGTGGATGGTGAAGTGCCACTCAAAGTTTTGGCACCCAGTAACGAAGGTCAAGCAGCCCAACAGTCAGAGGACGTGGAGAATGGGTTAGTTAAGCATAATCGAAGAAATGGAGGGTAAGTACTTGTTCATTTGTAAATTTGCATGAAATGACCCTTGGAAAAAAATTTTGTAACCCAGATGTTTTAATAAATTTCATACGATCAATGCAAAAAGGTACCAGCTACAAATTTCAATATTTTCAATATCGCATAAGAGTGACAATATAAACATGGTTACAAAAGGAATAATGCCATATTAAATCTTGTAGTGGCTGATTATTTAGCAAGCATTCATTTCGGTTTGTGGATCTTTTGCTTGTAAGGTGCGATATTTAGGCCGTTAATTGGTTTTCCCAAAATAAACTTTTGAAGCAAGTTGCTTTTTCAAAAATACCTCAACATGGAACACAAATTCAAATATGATATTTTACACGACTCACTCAAATAAAGATTAGAGAAAGTTTTTGAATAATAAACGCAGTTCATTTGAAAACACAAAGTACTTGGTTTATAGTACATACATAAAGGTCATTTCTGTCATGCGTTATATCTCGCGAACCAAACATACGATTTGCGTGGTTAAAGTGTCAAACGATGCTTTTTTACATTTATGTGATTCTACCGAGTTTTTAAAAAATTTCTTGGAGCCGTTTTTTAATTTTGAAAAAAAAGTGCAAAAAATAACGTTTTTTTTCAAAAACAATAAATTTTTAACCTTATTTACAAGTGCAAGTAATCAATGTTTATATAATTTATATACTCCAAACAGTTCTATTGAAAATCCCATCAAAAATTTTACACACATGATTACAAAAAAAAAATCAAATAAAAAATAAAAAATCATTAACAGTCATCATGATCTTCAAGGCCATTTTTGTCATGCTTTATATCTGGCGAATCAATTATACGATTTGCATTATTTAGGTGTCAATCGATGCGTATCAACATTTCCGTGAATCTGTCAAATTTTTATAAAAACTGTTGAAGCCGTTCTTTAATTTAAGGGAATAAAGTGCAAAAAATTAGTATTTTTTTCATAAACAATAAATTTATAACCTGATTTGCGAAATATAGTAACCATTGTTTATAAAATTTATATACCCCAAACAATGTTTGTAGAAACATCATCATAACTTTTTCTCATGATTACGTAAAAAATTAAATTACAAATAAAAAATAATTAAAAGTCATCATGATTTTCAAAGCCATTTTTATCATTCACTATATCTCACGAACCAGATATAATATTTGCATCATTAAGGTGTCAATTGACGTGTATTAACATTGTTGCAATTTTCTTAACATTACATAAAAATTGTTACAGCCGCTTTTTAATTTAATAAAAGAAAATGCAAAAAATAGGCTTTTAGGGCTTTAAGATCTTTTCATAAAAAATAATTTTTTTGACTTGATTTGCACTGCACAGTAATAAATTTTTATACAATTTATACATTCTTATCAGTTTTTGAAGAGAAACCAGCAAAACCATAATCCATGATTATAAAAAACCAAATAAAAAATAAAAAATCATTCAAAGTTATTATGTATAGAGGGTTCATACGAATGACATTAATTTATATCTTTTATTCTAAGGAAATTGTTGTATATTCAATCGAAGTTTTATAATATTTGCATAATTTGAGCAGATTTTTAATAGTTTTTACAGTGTTTTAGTGTTAATAAAATAACTGCTTAAATGATGGAAGTCCAAAAAAACCTTCCGTAGATGATATGATTAATATCAACTCATTCCTGTTATGAATATCTCTCATTATTATTATTTAAAGTAGTAATATTTTTAAAATTATTATTTTGTTTAATATTTTTAATGTTTATCTAGATATTACTGGGAAGTTGACCGTGTGGACCTCAAGGGTCACACTTCGCGGCTTGTTTACATTAATTTTTCGCTACCTATTCTGTACGCCAATTTACATTGTTTGAAAATTCGACAAATAATTGATTGCGGTGTATTGTCTTTGTACAACACTCGAACAATGTTACGTTTCTCTAACCGTGCAAGCAACTTGCACACTTTTCTCCGCACTTCTTGTTGTCGTGATATATTGCTTGCAACTGAAATGTTTGTACTATACCTCAATGAACGTGTCCAAAGCTGTATTCATAAATTGCAGAGTAATAAAAACTCCATCGACTCTTTTTCTAAGAAAAAATATTCATCGAAGTTTGTCTCATTTGTTTCATTTCTTTCAAAACTTGTAAGGTGACGGATTCCGTACATTTCACAAAAAAATCCTGCCTACCCAAAATAATTTCTCCACAGCTATAATAGCTTTGTATGCAGGCTCACTACTCAATGTGACAACGTTAAATGAATATATCAAAAAAATTCAAGTAATTTTTCGATAACGTCTTTAAGTAATCTTAAACATAAAAAATAAACTCCGTACTAAACTTCTAACAAAAACTCTTCCAAACATATTTACAAAGGCAAATTTCCATCGAAAACGATTTCTGCGAAGTTTTTCATATAATGATTTTCAAAAATTGTGTTCATATTTTAACAAAATAAATGACTTTTCATAAAATTTTAAGACAAAATGCTGAACAAGCAAGTTTGACGTTGGAGCGCTTTTTAGAAATTGTACGGTATTTTGCCCACGCTGGGCGCGGACTATGACATTTTTAATTTCGTCCAATTTAAAATAGTTGTGAGATCACAGAAATGTTTGAATTGGAAAAAGTAAGGAGTTTAGCTTCAACATTGACTAACGAAGCTTATTGTTGGAAAGATAATATATATATGTAATAAAGATACTGTAACGAATCGAAATTATAACCAATGAAACAATCGCAACAATTGCATTGCATTGCGTTAATGATTTTGATAAACTTTAAGCATCAAAGCTACGACTTATATAAAATGTACGTTGATAATCTCTACCATGATCAGAAAAATTGATTAAAAATTTGATAATGCATATTCATGGCTGTTTAATTTGCTATTTTTTTCTTCTGTCACGATGAAACACTTCGTTCAGAGGAATGTTATTTTAATAAAAAAAATGGTGAGAGTTAAGTTTAGTTCCTTATCGAAACTTAAAATATTATTTTCATGTTCTCTGCAACTTGGACTAGCTGTGCAGATCAAAATCAGTTCTATTCATTGCATTGATTTAAATTCAATAGATAAATTAAAGTTCCATACATAATTATCATACCAATTTCACTCAATGTGTTTGGAGATATAAACTACTATTGCTATTTGCATCACTGCATTACAATGGTAATAAATGCCATACAAGTTGGTCTTTAGATAAATTTTTATAAAAATCCATGGCCATAATGTGCACATTGTTCTTGAGCTATCAATTCCGCTAGGATGATGAATCAATTATACAGAGTCATCTATATGGTAACTAATTCATCCAATTAAATTGTCATCGTAGGAGTTTTTTGTGGGACAAAAATGAATTCAAATTAATGAAGTGCGTTGACGGCAGTCGAGTAGTAAAATTTTATAATTTTGGACTATGAAGTGATTATTATCATTAAACGATTCAGGTATTTAATTACCTTAAACTAAACACTAGTCACATAGTTCATATACACTACTGGCTAATGGAAAAAAAATCAAAATTAAAACTAATACTCAAAAGCGATTATACTCTTTACAAGTAGTCAATCTTATAAACGGCTAGCTTTTCATAGCAGTCAAATTTCCTGCATTCCTGATAGGCGGAATTGTATATTTAGCAAATCATTTAAAATGAATGAAGTGGCGAATCGATTGATTTACTGTACAAAAAAAAACTGTTTTAAGTTTGCTGACCGCAAAATTTAAAAAATATTTCCCTGCATTTCATGAAATAAATAACACCGCACAACGGAGATCTTTCTTATCATGTTAAGCTTTAGTTATTATAACTATCAGATTTTTACATTATGTTTAATTTACTTTGGCATATTACCACTCACACCTATAAAACGACTCTAAAAAGTGGAAATCTATTTCCAAAATACGCGTTCTGTGCACCAAACTTCGTCCAATTTTCATTCGAGCTTCTCATGTGCGATACGACGGAAAGATTTATGTCCATGTTAACTTTTTGCCAATGTTCATCTAACACAAGCTCGTACAGTGCGTACCGTGGCAGCTATCACTACTGTAGAGGGTAGTTTGGCTGAAAATCTAAATTTATCAATTTGACATCTTTCTCAACAACTTGGCATCTGTCCGCCCACTACATGGACAATTTTGAGAAAAGTTTTTAGACTAAAGCCCTATAGCATCTAATTAGTGCACCAATTGAGGCCATGGGACCATTGTTTGTGTCGTACGTTCAGTGAATGGGCTGAGAATGAGTTGTAAGTTAAACCACATTTTCAACGTCAAATTATTTTCAGCGATAAGGCTTATTTCTGGCTCAATGGGTTCATAAGTAAGTAAAATTGTCGCTTTTTGTGTGAGGATAATCCTTTAGAGAGTCCCATTACGAAAAAATCACTGTATGGTACGGTTTGCATACCGGCGGAATAATTGAACCTTTCGTTTTCAAAACTGAATACAGAACCAACGCTACCGTTAATGGCGATCGCGATTTTTTCGATTCTCAACGTAACTGCCAGTCTTCTGTGGGACAAACAGTTCCAACAGGAAGATCCAACATTATCTTATGGAGCCGAACCTGTGATGAACGAATCATCTCAAGAAGGGGACCTGTGGAATGGCTGCTGCGATCATGTGAAATGATTCCAAATGACTACTTTTTGTGGCGGTACTTCAAGTCACTTGCCTATGCTGATCAACCGCAACTATTGCTGACTTGAAAGCCAACATTTGTCACGTTATTGGCTAAATGAGGCCGGCTTCGCTGGATAAAGATAGTCCGAAATTGAACCGACATGATGGTCTTCCCAAGACACAGTCGCGGTAGCTATATGCCAAAAATGATGTTAAAAGACTAAATGCCATATAATTTGCAAACTAGCAATGCTAAAAATTGACCATTTCAATAATTTATCTGTTTCATTTTTTATTTGTTCGAAAATTTCTATGCGTCTTGAACAAACATCCTTTATTTGACTTAACTAACTGCTAAAAAAATGGTAATAGTGTGACAAAACTCATTTCAATTAAAACAGGAACGAAAATTCCATTCAAAAATCTCAATGTCCTTTTGTCTTTGAAGCGTTGATATGTACTGTTCCATATTGCCATTTTTTTTTCAATTAAAATTGAAGTAACAAAATGGATGGATTCGCCAAGTTTTAAATATTTTCGTCTAGCACCTTCAAATAATTTAATTTATAAAAACGATAAGATACTATGGAGCTTACAATTATTTTGTCAAAACTATAGTTCATTAAACATGACTGACTAATGAATTCAATAAATGGTTATGGTCCACTTCCAGATCTAACTATAGCTTTTCAAAATTAATGAGTAGTCTAAAACATAGTACTCACGGGGCAACAGCGCACAAGTCAAATACTTCAGGCATTGTGTACATTCTACAAAAATTCAAATATCCTTCCGCCACATGCGGCCAAAATCGATAGTCCCCAATCACTTGCGTCTGAAAGCGCCAAACATTGATACAAGAGCAAACACAAAACGTCTATCAGGAACCCATCAGCTTCTTTTTCTATTTGATTTTAATTATCAATGTTTGATTTCATTATTCACGAATGTAAAGACGCCAAAGCGGAACAGCTTAAATCAAAACGCAAAGAATGCTTGCTTCCAGCTCCTTACACAAGTAAAGCAAGGCATCCTTGAATCCACCCACACCCCATTCTGTCTCGTACATCGGCGAAAGTCAAATTATGCTCGTTTTTTGCTTGGAGATAGTCGCAATCTTTAACTAAACTTTCATGCACATGCAGATTAAAGTTTTTCACGTAGAATTTTCGAAGCAGCAACTTAACCGTGACTTTACAGACTCTGAAGCTTACAGTCTGAAAAGTTTGCTTAAGCACCAATCGTGCTAGTTAGCTTTTTTAGTTTGGATCTTTGAATGCTAGCGAATTGAAAAGTTTTCTTCGAGCTCACGGGTCTCTGCTGTAGATTTTCCCAAGCTTTGCATCTGCGCTGTTGAATTTCCCTCTCATATGTTCATGTTTTGGTATGTCGATGCAGTTGGAACCGAAATCTGTGATAGTAGTTCGATAAAAATGTTATATTGTTAAATGTATTTTTGTATAATTGGTTAAGGACTGTTTAAAGCATTAAAATGATGTGTGCCAATATTCTTGTTGTGTGTGGCGATGAAATCATCCTTTGAAATAAGGAATCGAGTTCGCCTGAAAGCCGACTCGCACTGTTGTCGATTTGAGCATAAAGTGACCACTCTATCGCAATGCAGCAGCGGTCACAGCAACGGGCAAAATTTATTCGCGGCCTTAGGACTTATTCGCATGTAAGTTGAGCAGCAAAACAACCCCTAAATGTGAATGAAAGTACTAATGATGTACTTGCCAAAAATCAGATGCAATTGCTTGGACATTTATCATATCGTATCTCCGCAATCACATTTTAGTTTTCAGGTGCCTCCGACGCGTTTTTATTTACTTATCTAACCGTTGAGGATGTACATACAGTCAGTCACAAAAGTATAGACACGCTACGCACATCTTACCTTCTTTCCAGTGTAATTCGAGTCCCGTCTGGACATTTGTTACCAATATGATCTAAAGTGCATGCATGGTATTTTCTAATAAATTTCATCTTAACGTTTTGATCATAAAAAGAATTGGCAAGGATAGTATTATAAAAAGGTGAAATAAACCTCACAAAAGTATTGATTAATACATTTTTTTGAAAAATATATCAATTTTAGAAGTATGGAACTGAATTTTTTTTATAATTGAGTAGTGCTGACGAGTTAAGCAGTCTCCAAAACTTGAACACGGTCGTTTATTTACTTAAAAGCTGAAAATGTTGCCAAAGGACGTGAAAGGATTTTCGAAGAAACAAATTCGAGATATCATTTTTTCATAAGAAATATTCACAGCGCATAACTGACAATGAGCTCGATATGCCGCAAAGCACGGTGTAAAAATTTACGAAAAATATAAGGACGCAAATAGTGTTGTAAATAAACTAAAAACAGGGTAACTAAAAACGTGAAGAGAAACAACAGAAAGGGGCATTAGGAGACGCGAAAAGAATAATCTAGAAATTTAGGCGTTAATGTGGTTAAAAGAGGTGTTACGGCAATTCGACGATCGATAAGGAAGCCCATGTAAAATGATGGAATTGCAAGGATGAAATTATTGGTTGAATATACGTTAGAATATTAGAAAAGATTAGCATTTGCAAAGCAACATAAAAACAAGCCGCGAGGTGCGACCCTTGAGGTCCACACGGTCAATTTCCCAGTAATATTTACATAAATATTAAAAATACTAAACAAAATAGTAATTATGAAAATAATACTACTTTAAATAATAAAAATGTAACTTTCATAACAGTAATTGGAATGGCTATTAATCGTATCATCTACGCGAGAGTTGATTACGTAGGTAAGGGAGATGATTGAATATTCACGCAGATTAATCGGGAAGGGGGGGGGGTAGGTTACAAAGCCTTTTCTACATTATTTGTTATTTTCATTTCAATTTTTGAAGGACAAAAGAGTGCTAGCAAAAATTAAAGCAGTTTTTTTTATTACGCCCACTGAAGAGATTTTGTCGCGTGGTAGTGGTTGAATGTGAAGTCAATAATCGGTTTAATTGCATGTTTAAACTAAATAGCCTCACGAATGATGATGGAGGCAGTAATTAAAATCTTACGAACAATAAAGACCAAAGCTACTAAAAATGACATTTTTTTTATTTGATAAAAGCTTTTTAAAGCATATGATCCAGCAAAGTATTGACTACAAAACATTTTACCACAAATGCGTACATTACCACAAATGCAAATTTCATTATTTTTTGCTTTCCAAAATCTAAGCAGTTTTTATATTACAATTAAAACACGGTACTCTCAAAATTTCAAAATCTGTTCCAAGTGTGCAAATATTAATAAACTTTGATTGGCTTAACAACAGTCTTTAAAATGAAAGATATAAGGTAATATCATTCATATGAAGACTTTTTACATGGCAACTTTGAATAATTTTTCATTTTTAATTTAACTTTTTTTGTAATCATGAGAAAAAGTTTTGCATGCTTTTTTACAAAAACTGTTTGGAGTGTATAAATTTTATGAAAATTGATTACTGTGTTTCGTAAATTAGGTTAAAAATTTATTGTTTACGAAAAAAATCCTAATTTTTTGCACTTTTTTCCTTAAATTAAAAAAAACAGCTCGAACAATTTTTTCAAAAACTTGATAGAATCATACAAATGCTAATACGCGTCGATTGACACCTTAGCAAAGCATATCGTACGTTTGATTCGTGAAATATAGTGCATGACACAAATGACCTTAAAAATCGTGATGAATTTTAATGATTTTTTATTTTTAATTTAATTTTTTTCGTAATCATGAAAAAAAATTTTGCTGGTTTTTTTTAAGTTTTGATGTTGTTTTTACAAACACTGTTTGGAGTGTATAAATTTTATAAACATTGAGTTCTGTGTTTCGTAAATCAGGTTAAAAATTTATTGTTTATGAAAAAAAACCTAATTTTTTCCACTTTTTTTCCTTAAATTAAAAAACGGCTCCAACGATTTTTTCCAAAGTTTGATAGATTTACAAAATTGTTAATACGCGTCGGTTGACACCTTAATCATGCAAATCGTATGTTTGGTTCGCGAGATATAACGCATGACAGAAATGAACTTCAAACGGGCAAAACAACAAACCACCCCCCCCCCCGACCGAAGTACCCCAAAAACTAATCAGCTCTTGAGATTGCAAAGACGCTTCGATTGACACCTCAACGAAGTCGATACGACTTTGTTTACGTGAATTACGCTCTTTGAAAAAACTGTCCACGAACGCACATACGTACGTACGGACGTACGTACGTACATACACACACACACACATACTTCTTTCTAAAAACATTTAAAATATACTCTAAAGACCTCAAAACGTAAAGATATGTTGAAAATTTCAATTTCGATTTTCGAAGCGATTACAAGAACTTCCCATATACTGGGAAGTTAATAAGCGTATGGAGTCTTGGGAAGACGTTTTATTTATTGGAAGAATCACTTGTGAAGAACTGCCTATCCGCAACAATATTATGGAAGCAATTGTCCTCTTAAACATATTGCAAGAAAATTTTGACGACAGTGCCACAAAACAGAGTTTGAGCAACAGATACATATGTATTTCCACAGTACAATGATCCGAAACATTATGCACATATTGTGCGAGAGTGGATACTGTTCAATGTATCTACATAGGCCAATTAAAACGTCCCCACAATCCTTAGATAAGAATCCAACAGAGAATTTATGAATACATCTGAAGGGTTTGATCAGCGAGCAGTATATATTTTACAACAGCAGTTGAGATCCCCGAATTCAAGAAGAATGGGAGAGAAAAAATGGTTAGAGCAGCCAATGCCTAGTAGAATGCAGAATATCACTTAAATGCTTTATATAATCTCAGTTAGTGTTTCAATCAATACCTTTTTAATACTTTGAGTATATATCATAAGCTTTCTGTTTACAACTTTTAAATACATGAATTGAACTTTAAATTTATATTTCGATTACGAATACGAAAAATTCAACGATGTTATAAAAGTTATATAATGAGTATATACTTTTGTGACTGAATGTATTTGTGAAGTTTTCTGCGTCTTTATCAAGAGTTTGTAATTGTGTTTTGTCTGTTTTGTCCTCAACGATATATTTTGCTACTGTAAACCTAATATCCGTCCTTTCGTTTTTAATAGCTAGTTCAGTCTCTTTGATATGCTTCTGCACCCTTTTATGACTTCACTAAACGAAAAATATATAGTCTCTATAAAAATTAAGCACAGCAACGAAAATAATTGCAATCATACTAGTCTTAACAGCTAGAAAATTTCACATGCTTCGCTTTCTCATCCTTTGGGGATGCTGCATGATTTGAATGCGGCCGTTTCCTTTGAAAAATACTGACAGCATTGTGTGTAATTTAAAAATTGGAATTTAATGTTTTTGCTTTCGTTTTGTCCTTTTGTGACGGGATACTGTTCGATTGCATGAAAACTGCTGGAAATGTGGCATTGATGCTTAAACTGATTTTAGAAGTTTGCATATAAACGCCAACGACAGTAACTCGCCATTCATTGTACACTTCTGGCTAATATTTGGTGTAAATATGCCAAAAAAAAAATGAACAATTTTAATGTTTAGTTGTAATACACAGCAACACCGAAAACAAACAAAAAACATTATGAGGTCGTAGCACGAAATCTAATCTTTGCTGTAGAGTATATCATCCAAAATTTCCCACTAAAATCAAAAGAAGAAAGGATAATACAATAAACTAATTAAATTTTTTAGTATTACTAACTTCCCAGCATATGGGAAGTTCTTGTAATCGCCTCGAAAATCGAAATAGAAATTATCAATTTGTCTTCACGTTTTGAAGTTTTAAGAGTATATTTAAAAAATTTCGCAGAAGTATGTGTGTGTGTATCTTCGTACCTTCGTGGACAGTTTTTTCTACGAGCATAGCTTACGTGAAAAAAGTCGTATTGACTTCTTTGAGATGTCAATCGAAGCGTATTTACAATTTTAAGAGCTGATTAGTTTTTGCAAATCTTTGGTCGATGTTTTGTTTGTTTGGACCCCTTTAAAGTCACTTCTATCATGCACTATTTCATGCGAACCAAATATTGGATTTGAATCGCTAAGGTGGCATTCGCCGAGTATTCACATTTGCATGATTCCATCAAATTTCGAGAGAAAAAATGTTTGAGCCGCTCTTTAATTTAATGAAAAAAATGCAAATAAAATAAAATACGTTTTTAACCTGACTTGCACAACACAATTATAAAACTCATATAATTAAACAGCAGTAAATTTGTTTTTTACAAACAAAAAAAAATTAACAAGCCGTGAGGTGCAACCCTGAGGTCCACACGGACAACTTCCCAGTAATATTTACAGAAATATTAAAAATATTAAACACAATAATAATTATCGAAATACTACTACTTTTAATAATAAAAATATACTTCTCATAAAAGTTATTGGAATGACTTAATATTAATCGTAAAAGTAAGTAAAATATATGTATTACAAATGATGAAGGAAGTAACTTAAATTTTACGAATACTAAAGAACAAAACTCCTAAAAACTACAATTTTTTATTTGATGAAAGTTTTTCAAAGCATATGATTTTAAAAAGTGTTGACTACAAAACATTTTACTATTCAAAACGTTGATTATCACAATTGCAAATTTGATTTGATTTGTATTGGTTTTCAAAATTTAAGCAGTTTTTTTATTAAAGTTAAAACACGGTTCTGTGAAGACTATTAAAAATCTCTGCAAATTATGCAAATAATAATAACATTTGATTGACTTTACAATAATGTCTTTAGAATAATAGATTTAAGTTATAAAAATTCGTATGAACCCTTTTTCCATGGTGACTTTGAATGATTTTTTTTATTTTTTATTCAATTTGTTTTGAAATCATGAGAAAATATTTTGCTGGTCTCTCAACAGAAATTGATAAAAGTTTATATATTTTATAAACATTTATTATTATGATGTTAATTTTATTATTTATTAATTTTTTTTTATGAAAAAAACACAAATTTTCAATATTTTTTTATTAAATTAAAAAAATGGCTTTAAAGATTGTTTTTAATTTAAAAACATCATGAAAATGTTAATACGCGTCGATTGACTTCTTAATGATGCAAAGATTATATATGTCTCTCGAGATATTATGAATGACATAAATGACCATGAAGGTCATGATGACTTTTAATAATTTTTTATTTTTTATTTAATTTTTTTTGTGATCATGAAATAAAAATTTGGTGGTTTTTTTACAAAAACTGTTAGGAATATAGAAATTATATAAACATTGATTACTGCGTTTCGAAAATTAGGTTAAAAATTTGATGTTTTTGAAAAAACTCCAATTTTTTGCACTTTTTTTAAAAATTAAAAAACGCCACCAACGACTTTTTTAAAACTTTGATAGAATCACGTAAATGTTAATACGCGTCGATTGACACCTTGACAAAGCAAATCGTACGTTTGGTTCGCGAGATATAACGCTTGACAGAAATGACCTTCAAGGGGTGAAAACAGCAAACCCCTCCGACGGAAGTGTCTCAAAAACTAATCAGCTCTTAAAATTGCAAAGACGCTTCGATGGACACCTTAACAAAGTCGATACGACTTTGTTTACGTGAGTTATGCTCGTAGAAAAACTGTCCGCGAACGCACGTACGTACGTACGTACACACACACACATATATATACTTCTTTCTAAAAACACTTAAAATATACTCGTAAGACCTCAAAACGTAAAGATATGTTGAAAATTTCAATTTCGATTTTCGAGACGATTACAAGAACTTCCCGTATACTGGAAAGTTAAAAATAAAAAAATTATTGAAAATCACTATGTAAAAAGGGTTTATATCAATAATATGATGATAAGACATTTTTGTTACGTCAATCAAAGTTTATGCCTAATTTGAGCAGATTTTTAATAATTTTCACAGTGCCTTTTTTTAATTTTAATGAAAAAACTGCTCACCGTTTGAAAACAAAATTACAATCAAATTTGCCTTTGTGGCGATCAACGCCTTGAATGGTAAAAATGATGATGATATCTGATTAAATGAATTCAACGTTCCATCTGATTTTAAAACATATTCGTACAAAAACAATACACCATTCATGAAAAAAGGTTTACTTAAATGATATTACCTAATTTCGCTTACTCTAATGACGTGGTTTCTAAAAAGTATCTTCTATCTAGTTTGCACTTCTGCCAATCATTACTTTTTGCATGTTTTAAATTCTCATCAAATAAATGATTATGATTGTTTGAAGTTAAAATGGAGTATTAGTACAAATAGAATGGTAGTCAATATTTTTTAAGATTATATGCTTTTAAAAGTTTTCATCAAATAAAACATTCTAGTTTTTAGTAGATAAGCAGTGTAGTTTTTTGGGGTTCGTGACATTTCAATTACTTCCTCCCTCATCTTATGTAATACTATTATTACATTGCTGCATATTGTAATATTTTTTTAAATACAATTAAACAACGAATATTTTTACTGGATATTCAATGTATCATAGAACTACCCCCAAAAATGTCACACATAAGTTTAAAAACTTAGTCCTTACAATTTTTGAAATGAATAGCAAAACTAGCATATATAAAGCCTGGTCAGTATATTTTTAAAACTTCATACCTTCAATTGTTTTGGAGCCACATTTGTAGTTTCATCAAAAAGTCAATTCCGTTTGATTCAAATCAATTCAGTGAAAACATATCTGCAAACATTCTTTACTTTGTGAGTTTTTGGACCACAATTATTTTCTGTTGTAATTTTTACATTAAAATTTTTGGGCATCATCTATCTAATCGCTTATGTTTTCTATTTGTTTCAGAAAATTTTGCAGCTATGCGATATGGATGCGCTTTGCAGGACTTATAGTAGCTTTAATACTCATTGGATTCTTTTTCACATATTTGATAACAAAGTATCTGGAAAGTAATGAATTTGAAGATATTTAAACTGCAAGCAGACGAATCAATTTCAACTTTTCAGTATCAGACTATTCTAAATCGTCCAAGAGGGTGACACCTCCAAATCCGGAAGTTCCACCACCACCATCATCCTCCATTCTTCATGTTTTTCAGAACGGTGCGATTTGTTCCGATAGTGATATCTGCAGTCAAATTGGACAGTAAGCTTGAAAGGATGGTGTTTTGGGAGATAAGAAACTTAACCCTCTTCTTTCAGATACACGATAGCTCGTGGTGGCAATGTGATGGACTCAGCTTTAGCGACACTCTTTTGCAACGGGATCACAACAATGCAGAGCCTTGGAATAGGAGGCGGTGTCATCATGAACGTCTTCATAAAGGCAGAAAATAAGGCGTACACCATTGATGCTAGAGAAACAGCTCCCAAGGCTGTGACCGCAGATATGTTCGGGGCAAGCAACAATGCATTTGGAACACCTATGTCGATTGGGGTTCCTGGAGAAGTTTTAGGGTACTACGAAGCGCATAAGCGGTTCGGCTCAATGACATGGAAAGAAATAATAGAGCCATCAATAAAAGTGTGCGAGGATGGATTTCCATTGTCCAAACACATGTTGGATGCATTACATTTCAATAAAAGGGTCAAAAAAGATCCACTTTTGAGGTGAGTACAAAATGTATGAAAACCAAGCAAACTAGGTTACGAAAGGTAATTTTGAAAATGTGAGTCCAATAACTATATTGACGATTTTCAGTTCTGTATTCATAGACGAGAAAACAGGAGACATTCACCGATTAGGAGCGCTTATTCATCCCCAAAAGGAGCTTTGCAACTCTTATCGAATTCTGGCCTTAAATGGTGCCCATGACTTCTATAACGGTAGTCTGGCTAAATTAATTATCGAGGATGTGAAGGATGCTGGAAGTATTTTAACGGCCGAAGACTTGGCTAAATATTCTGTCGATTGGCATGAATCGATTCCAGTGAATTTAAACGACAACGTTATGTACGTAGTGCCACCAAGTGGAGGAGGGACAATGTTGGCTCTGATTTTGAACATCCTGCGGGGCTATGATTTCACAAAGCTGGATTTGTCCTCTGAGAATAGTACGATATTAACGTATCATCGTATCGTGGAAGCCTTTAAATTTGCCTTCGCCAAACGATCTCTCCTGGGTGATATGAGGTTCGTCAACGTGACCGAGGTGAGAAAATTAGTAATCTGATCAGCTTTGTATGAATACTCGTCGTTTAGGTGATTGCGAGTATGACATCTATCACCTATGCTGAGTCGTTACGGAAACATATCAATGATAGTGCAACAAATCAGGACTATAAACACTATGGAGCTCAGTTTTGGGCCAAGGCGGATACAGGAACGTCTCATTTGTCGGTAATTGCCCCAAATGGCGATGCGGTGTCAGCGACGAGTACAATTAATTTCTAGTAAGAATTGTTTTTTTAATGTGCGCCAATTCACTTTCGATCAGTGCATTCTCTAAATATTTTTTTCATAATGGTATCATTCATCACATCTGCAAGTGTTCCAATTTTAAAGTACAGTAGGCGCTTGGTAATGTGAATACTCACAACGTGAAATATCCAGTAATGAAGATACGCGTTCATTACACCCTCGAATTTACATCGTGAACTTAGCGATAAATGTATTCTATAATTTGAACTTCCAATTCTTTTATGATCCATGCATAGCTTCTTAAAAATCCAAGAATTGTAGGGTTCACGTAGTTTTTCTTGTTCTCGAGAATTTTATGTTCCGAATTGAAAAAAAAATATTTTTTGTTCTTTTGTACCCAATATGAACTTTTCCTAGAAGTGAAATCGCTTGGTTTTGTTTAGTCCACATTATCGAGCGACTACTGTACATTTGTTTCATGTTTCACGCATTATCAAAATGTAATTTAGAAAGTAATTCATTCTGAGAAACTAAAGGAGCTTCCCACTCATCTCAAATTTTTATAAAACTCGTAAATTTTTCTTCATTATCCGATATTTCGTCTATGCATTAACTTCCAATTTTACATAAAAAATTTCTCTTTATTTTTTTACTCTAGTGTCTTTTTGATATTGAGATTAATTTAAATCTAAAATCATCCACCTTTAGCAGAAGTTCTCTTCACATAATTTCTATTTGCGTACAATATTGTTGAGTAAATTATACTAGGTAGCTATGAATGATGTAACTGCAAACAGAAAAAAGCAAATGTTTTGAGGTAGATTGTTGTGGCTAAAAGCCATCTTCAAAACATGTCTACAGATGGCTTATATTCCACAGCGGCGGAAAGAAGCTAAAATAGTCTTCATACCCAAAGCGGGCAAGACATCCCACTCCTCACCTAAGGACTATCAACCTAACCTCTTTTCTGCTGCAAAACTCTGGAACGCCTGATAGCGATTCATTTGAGAGCTACTCTGCAACCACTATCTAATGCGCAGCACGCATACACAAAAGGGAGATCGTTGAAACAGCTCTTCACTCGCTCACCAGCTACATCGAAAAATCCCTTAGCGTCAAAAAATATACGCAGACGGTTTTTCTAGACATCAAAGGTGCATTCAACAACGTCAGCCACAAGGCTATTGAGAAGACACTCGAGAATAACAATGTGGATGATAACCTGATTAGGTTTATCGTACAACTGCTAAGCGGCAGGAGCATCAACTCCACACTAGGAGACAGCATCCTAAAAAGGCGGACGTGCAGAGGCACTCCACAAGGTGGGGTGCTATCACCCCTTCTATGGAACTTAGTGGTGGACAAACTCCTATCAACAATGGAAACGACTGGCTGCAAAGTCGTAGCCTACGCAGACGATGTTGTATTAGCAATATCGTGCAAATTCGTTAAAACCCTATCTTACCAAACGGAGCAAAGAGTGCGGTCTAAAGATAAATCCGCAGAAAACGGAACTTGTGCTCTTCACGAGAAGATACAAAATTCCACGATTTGTCCCACCTAAACTTGATGAGACAAGTCTCAATCCATCTCATCAGGTCAAATATTTAGGTCTGATTGTGGACTGCAAACTGGCGTGAAAAGCGAACAAAGCAGAAAGAGCGCGTAAAGCGACATGCGCAATCTACTGCTGCAAAAGAGCTATTGGGAAGAGGTGGCGACTGAGCCCCAAAACTATATCATAGCTCTATACAGCGATAGTGGAACCAATCCTTCTGTATGGCGTGGTTATTTGGTGGCCAGCGAAGGCAAAAACATCAAATGCGAACCTGGTTAACAGGGTCAGGAGGACTGCAGCTGTTGCAATCACCGGGGCTATACCACTACCCCGACAAAAGCATTGTTTATGCTATTAAATTGGCTCCCGACGGAGCTCCTAATGAAACAGCAGGCCAATTGTTCTGCGATTGGATTGAAAGCTCTTAATCTCCGGCAAGAAGAGAATATTGGCTACTCCACCATATTACGGAATGATGGACCAACGCGAGAAAGAGAAAGTAGACCTCACTCCTCCGATTCCCTGCTTCCACCACGGTTTCAAGTCAGTCATCCCTAGCAGAGATGACTGGATCATGGAAAGAAGTAGGATACAGGAACCAGTCGACATTTACACTGATGGATCAAAGATGGATGCAAAAGTAGGCTGTGGCGTTTCCTTCGAACAGCTAAGCCTGAAACTATCCTTCCGGCTACCAGATCACTGCAGTGTTTTTCAGGCAGAGGTCATCGCAATACATAAGGCAGTGGACTGACTGGTTGAGAAACCAGAAAATTTCCATAAGAAATTTAAACATCTTTTCTGACAGTCAAGCTGCTATCCAATCATTATCCAACGTGTACACCTCATCCAAAATTGTAATGGAATGTCGCACACAACTGAACGCGATGTCGTTTTACTGTGAAGTGATTCTTTGCTGGGTACCGGGTCACAGTGATATACCTGGGAACTGCGAAGCTGATTCCCTAGCTAGAGCTGGCACCGAGCTCCAGGATTATACACTAACACCCCAAGTCAGCCATCCGTTGGCCTCCGTCAAGCTAAGTTTCAAGCAGTATTATATAGAGGCTGCAAACAGGACCTGGCTGCTGGAACAGACCTGCAGGACAACCAGGCAAACATAGCACGCACTAAGCTCAAAGCGCACCAAGCAGCTCCTCAATACGAGCCGTGAAACATTAAGTTCCATCGTATTCGTACTGACGGGGCATTGTCTCATTGGTAGACACGCAGAAAGACTGGGTGCCCCTTTCCATGATTTCTGCCGCAACTGCAGATCAAAGGAGGAGGAGGAAACGATCCAAAACTTTCTGTGTGAATGCCTAGCAATATCCAGGAAACGCATGCAAACTTTAGGTTCACCTTTCCTGGACAGCCTCACGGAAGTGGCCAGTTTAAATATTAGCTGCGTAGCCGGCTTCATACGAGAATCTAAATGGCTCTCGTCAGCCAACAGGTTTTAGTATTCACCCTATCTAAATGTGGTATCACAATGGGCCTATCTTGGCCTAAGTGAGCCGCCTTTTGACAAAGGGGGCTGCCACTACAACCAACCAAGGTAGATTGTTCTACAGTACCTCGAAGTTACAAGATTTCTAAATTTTGCCTTCTGCTAACTTATACGTCCGTGTAGCCCACATATTGGTGATAGTTTAATCGTCTTGTTAGTTCCCGAAAAAGAAAATTGCACGCTCACATAAGATGCTTCATTTTTCGTCTGATATTCATTGCAAAAACGAAATAAAATACATAAGTTGGCTTCAAAAAAGTATCAACGGGGATGAAACCAGCTTCCATTGATGGGGAGCATTTACACTGTCCGCTGTAGCAAACAACAAATATATCGAATGTATGGTAGCACTAGGACGAGTGCTTCCATGTCAACAAAGATATTGTTCGCTAGATGTCTGGCCGATTGCACTCTTTTCGAAAAGTTTTTCAGTAAGGAGCCGCTTCGAAAGTAACTAAAACGGTGAAAGAGCTGGAATGGCCTTATATTAAATATTTTTAGTTGGTAAACTACAAATATCGCACTAACTAACTAACACTTTCTATTAATTTTCTAGACCGTCAAACGTTTCAATGTTTTTGGCGAAATTAATAATCTTCATTGCTTTTTAACTTCCCAGTATATGGGAAGTTCTTGTAATCGGCTCGAAAATCTAAATTGAAATTTTCAACATTTCTTTACGTTTTGAGGTCTTACGAGTATATATAAAGTGTTTTTAGAAGGGGAGATGTATGTGTGTATGTGTGTACGTACGTACGTACGTACGTACGTTCGCGGACACTTTTTTCTACGAGTATAACTCACGTAAACAAAGTCGTATCGAATTCGTTAGGTGTCAATCGAAGCGTCTCTGTAATTTTAAGAGTTGATTAGTTTTTGGGATACTTTGGTCGGGGAGTTTGTTGTTTTGCCTCTTTGAAGTTCATTTCTGTGATGCGTTATATCTCGCGAACCAAACATACGATTTGCATTGTTAAGGTGTCAATCGACGCGTATTAACATTTTTTGTGAATCTATCAAATTTTGAAAAAAATCGGTGGAGCCGTTTTTTAATTTACCAAAAAGAAGTGCAAAAAATTAGGGTATTTTAATAAACAATAAATTTTTAACCTGATTTACGGAAGACAGTATTCAATTTTTAAAAAATTTCTATACTTCAAGCAGTGATTGTCAAAACAACTACAAAACTTTTTCTCGGGATTACGTAAAAAATTAAATAAAAAATAAAAAAAACATTAACAGGTATCATGATCTTCAAGGTCATTTCTGTCATGCGTTATATCTCGCGAACCAAACATACGATTTGCATCGTTGAGGTGTCAATGGACGCGTATCAACATTTTACTAAATCTGTCCAAGTTTTAGGAAAATTGTTGGAGCCTTTTTTTAATTTAAGAAAAAAAAGTGCAACAATTAGATTTTTTTTTAGGAGCAATAAGTTTTTAACCTGATTTGCGAGACGTAGTAATCAGTGTTCATAAAATTTATATACTTCAAACAATGTTTGTAGAAACATCATCAAAACTTTTCTCATGATTACGTAAAAAATTTAATTAAAAATAAAAAAAATCATTAAAAGTCATCATGATTTTCAAGGTCATTTTTATCATTCACTATATCTCACGAACCAGATATAATATTTGTATCATTATGGTGTCAGTTGACGTATATTAACATTTTTGTTAAGTTTTTAACATTATAAAAATTCGTTTCAGCCGTTTTTTTAATTTAATAGAAGAAAATGCGAAAAATTATTGTTTTTTTTCATAAAAAATATTTTTTTAACCTGATTTGCACAGCACAGTGATAGCAGTTTATAAAATTTATACATTCTTATCAGTTTTTGAAGAGAAGCCAGCAAAACCATATTCCATGATTATAAAAAACCTAAATAAAAAATCATTCAAAGCTACCATGTAAAGAGGGTTCATACGAATGATAGCACTTTATATCTTTTATTCTAAATAAATTGTTGTAAATTCAATCAAAGTTTTAAAATATTTGCATAATTTGAGCAGATTTTTAATAGTTTTTAGAGTCTTTTAATTAAAAAAACTGCTTAAATTTTGAAAACTAACAAAATTTCAATCAAATTTGCATTTGCGGTATCAACGTTTTGAATGATAAAATGTTTTGTAGGCAATACTTTGGAAGATCATATGCTTTAAAAAGCTTCCATCGAATAAAAAGTTGTAGTTTTAGTAGATTCATTCTTTAGTTATCGTAAGATTTCAATAACCATCATCATTTGTTATACATTCTACTTTTTGAACCTATTTTTGACTGAATATACAAAATTTTTCAAGACCAAAAAGGCCCCCACCGATTGATCCGCGTGGATATTCAATCTGTCCTCATCGACCAAAAACCTTACGTAACCAATGGACCCTCCCGTAGACGATATGATTCATATTAACTCATTCCTGTTACTGCTATGAATACCTCTCATTGTTATTACTTAAAGTAGTATTATTTTCAAAATTATTATTGTGTTTAATGTTGTTGGTGTTTATGTAGATATTACTGGGAAGTTGACCGTGTGGACCTCAAGGGTCGCACCTCGCGGCTTGTTATATACACAGTTTTTGTGTTAGTTCCAAAAGCTTTCCTGAATAAAATTCAGTACTTCTAGGTAAATATCAGCAGGATACCTTTGATAGTTGCATTGAAAATTGAAGCTCTGTCCTATTTCATGTAAAGTATCAAACGAATCTTGGGTGTCGTTTATTGACGAATCCTGGAAATTCGATTGAGTCACCTGCATATGTACTCTGATGTTAAGGGTGCAGTTTCCCGAGGAATGGATAGATTGTTGAAAATAATTGAGTACGCAGCATTCTCCGAAAGATCACTTTTACTCGTATGTTCTGACAACCTGGCGCAAAATAGATGTAGCCAATTTTGAGATGTCTTCAAATACCTCTGGTATTATTTATGCCCATATTACACTTATATATATACTAAGATGTGCTGCAAGATTTGTTGTATACGTCTTCGACTTTCCTTGATTGAGAAAGAAAGAAGGATATTTAGATTGGATCTTGAGTTATTTGGGTAATTCGACTCATTGTAAAAATACCAATTTATCCATTATAAACCAATAATTTCTAATAGAAACTCGTAAATATCTTTCTAGACAATATTTAGGTTTCTTTTAAAAATTCATGAAATGAATTCGGTCGATGAATTCAGCACGAATTAAATGTGAGTACCCAACCACATACAATAATCACTTCTTGTTGCAGTTTCGGTTGCGGTTTTGCTGGCAAGAGGACGGGCATAATCTTCAACAATGGATTGGACGACTTCTCATATCCAAATATCAAGCAGAACTTCTTTGGCTTGCCGAGCTCCAAAGCGAACTTCATTCAGCCCGGTAAGCGGGCCATGTCTTCCATGAGCCCAACCATAGTTACCGATGGAAACGGTAACGTGAAGCTGGTTATCGGATCGGCGGGAGGCACCAAAATCATAACTGCCGTAGCGATGGTTATAATGCGAGTTCTGTGGTTTGGTGAAGACATCAAGCAAGCAATCGACGCCCCCAGAATACATCATCAGCTCGTTCCCAACGAGGTCCAGTACGAATTTGGCAATTTGCAGGTATGAATCGAACGCTTCCTGAATGCAAAAACCACAGACAATGATCTTTTACTTTCACTTTGATATTCTGTACTCTGATTAATCAAAAATAACACAAATCTTCTACGAGTCGTCTGTTATATTTTTAAATCAAAAATCTCTCTTAATTTTCAGCAAATTATCAGCGGCCTGGAAGACAGAGGTCACCGGACCGATCGTTATCGCGAACGGGGGTCCACCATGTGTGGTATTGCCAAAAACGCGACTGCAATCTACGCAAATGCGGATTACAGGAAGAAGGGAGGAGTTTACGGCCTGTGACACGTCTCATCGTTGTTTTTCAATTCCAATTTATATTTAAGACAAGTCCTTCAAACCAAAAAGTAAAGAAATACTCAATAAATCTCGGCAATTGATAACTACTCTGTCTGATTATTTGATGATCCTAAATCGAGAAAAAAAACTAATTTAAATCTAATTAAAATCGAAGTGTTAATGCAATGACCATTTGCAGTCTTCTTTGTCGAGGTCCGCTGATAGTGTCTGTTATCAGTGGATGATGTAATCCGGACTCATACTCACGTAAGCCACAACTTTGTTTCATTTGAAGTAAACATTGCGGAAAACAGATAAGCGACACAGATTTCATTGCTTTGTTGATTCTTAGGTTGAGCTGCAAAACATAAACAAACCATTGTTAACAATGGATTTGTCCACAGACAATGTTAATCATGCACTTTGTTAAAATTGATTTATAGCAATTTAGCCTGCGTGATTGACAATATGTTCGTTTTCAGATCCTTATCGTCCATAGCGGCCTATTTTTTTTAGCTGGAATCAAAATCGACTTTGGTTGAAAATATTCCAATGGTTTGATACAAATCGGAATTTGGTGAAACGTAATTGTTTGAAAATCCCGAAATTTAATAAATATTGTTTTTCAAGAATTAAAGGTTCATCCGGATATTGGTTTTTGTATTTATACAGACGGACAAAAGTATTCGCAATTAGTTGTCCGCTAGAATAAAACGTTTATAAAAGATCCAACGAAAGCAGTAGCAACTAAATGATTACAGAAAAAGAAACTCCCTGTATTTACAAAACAATTCTTGTAAAATAAAACTTAGTCCACATTTATTGACATTAAGAATATATATAAAGCAGTTAGAATTCAAATTTCGCCTGGATAAAAGTATTTGCCATATTCTAATATACAATAAAGAAATTAACAATTATTGGAACGTTAGCAATGTTTATTGTTTGGTTGACCTTCCACTTCGCTCTATTACCTCCCTTAAACGACTTCCCATTGAATATACTAACTTTCTGATTGTATCGCACTGAT
This sequence comes from Oxycera nigricornis, assembly GCA_963942545.1. Classification (NCBI taxonomy): domain Eukaryota; kingdom Metazoa; phylum Arthropoda; class Insecta; order Diptera; family Stratiomyidae; genus Oxycera; species Oxycera nigricornis. Next base: position 53,100,558 of record OZ012660.1, on the reverse strand, counting down.
TTTATCCAATTCGTCCTTTATGATAGATTTCAACTGACTGTTTGAAGTAATATGGTAATTTCTTACTGACTTGTCGAGGGAATCCCATATATGTTCTATGGGGTTGTGGTCAGGTGACTGGGGAGGAGTTTTTAGAGTATGACGTGTATTGTAGAGAGTCCACAAACGTACTATCTCAGCAGTATGCCTGCTGGAAATAATAATTGTCAGCAAGATCCAATTTTTCGGCACTTTGTCTTAAATTTTCCTTTATGATATTTAAATCGTCAACAAATACCAGTTCTCCCCCGTCAAATGCCGCAGTACGCCCCCACACCATCGCCAAATTTCCACCATGCTTCACTGTTACTTGAATGTTATTTTTGTCGAACTCAGTTCCTACTCGCCTCCATACACGAATCCGTCCATCTGAGCGATTCAAGCACAACTTGCTTTCGCCAGTTTGTTGTTAGTTTGTTTATAAACTTAGCATTACTTATGAAGGGTTTTTTCCTGCAATATCGGGAATTGTACCCATCATTTTGTAGGACTCGACGCAGTGGCGGCTCTACCTTTGGGGCTATTGGGGCTCAGCCCCACCACTTATTGATGAGCTTATATTAGTGCAAATGTAATAAAATATCATTATAGATTTCAATACAGTTTTCATAATTTAATTTCATTTCAAAATATAATGTAGCATTTTTTTCGCCCATGATGTAGCTTACTTTCACATAGTCTTCTTGCCACGCACTGTAAAACAATTTGTTTTTCTCTTTGACTCGCTTCGTTGTTCCTGCACCGAGTAAAAGCTGAGAGTAAAATTCAAACTTATTTTATCTTTGAAAATTTTCCACCTTTACTATGAGGAAGGGCTACATTGAACTAGCCCCGAATAAGAGTATTTCGATTTGAATGGCTGCGTGAATTTTATCGTGAAGCGGCGGGAGTGTGCATGTTTGTAATATAATGTGTATACTCGCGGACGGGCTAATCATATACAGCCCGTTCAGTGCTTCGACAACGTTTAGTCTTGGCATGGTCTGGATAATATTTTTGAGCAGGCATGAGCAACATTTTTTTACGACGGGCCGAAGGGGGTGAAGGTGATGACTGTTAATGCAAAAGTAGTCTCATCAGTGTAGTGCATGGTATTAGTACATAGTATGCCTTCGTAGTGTTTTTAGTGTTTGGTATTTTTTAAAGTTTTGTAGTGCTTAAAGTTTGTTTCAGAAAAGGGTTCTTCAGGTTATGGTATTTATGATTTTGATGAAATAAATAATTAACAAAATTTCCCTTGCATGTGTTAAAACTTGCAAGAATTTTGAATTTCAATTTTAGTAAACAAAATTTCGGTATTTTCAAAATATGGATTCAGTAGAAAATTTAATTTCCAACCCGTTTTGCTCGCGGTTTTTGAAGAAAAACTTGAAATCAACCGCTTGGGATCTCATCAGCCTTCTTATTGTAAATTAAGCAGCAGCTGCGACAAAAGGCAACTTCGAAACTTTTCTACTGATTGGTTCAGTAAGAAACCTTGGCTCACCGCCGGTGAGGTTAGGAATTACCTGTTTTATTGCCTTTTGTTTGGAGGCGAAGCGACTTGGACAAGTAATGGTTTTCGCGACATGAAACATTTGTCCGAGAGAATTAAAAAACATGAAACAAATTCACGCCATTTAAATTATTTAGAATGCATTAAATTTCCAAACATTTGGTAAAATTAATATTATGTCGCAACTCGATAATACTCATGCAGCTTCCACTACTCTTCACAACGAAGCTGTGAAAAAAATCGACATGTACGAAGTAGATTAATAGACATTTTAAAATTTTGCGCCAATCATAATTTAAGCTTGCTTGCCAACGAATTTACTTTTGGGGAAACCAATCACTTAAAATCGGTTAACGTTCCACATGTGGTAACTCTTGGGTGGAGTGGAAACTCTCATAAGAACTTATATTGCTGATAGAAAAATTCGTACCAGTAGCCCCACCATACTTAACTCCCACGAAGTGTTTTTAGAAAGGGAGATGTATGTATATGTGTGTCCACGAACGTACGTACGTAAGTACGTTCGTGGAAAGTTTTTCTACGACAAAGTTGTATCGGCTTTGTTGAAGTGTCAATCGAAGCGTCTTTGCAATCTTAAGAGCTAATTGGTTTTTGAGACACTTCTGTCGGGAGAATTCGTTGTTTTGCCCCTTTGAAGGTCATTTGTGTTATGCGTTATATCTCGCGAACCAAACATACGATTTGCATCGTTTAGGTGTCAATGAACGCGTTTTAACATTTTTGTTAATCTGTCAAATTTTGATAAAAATCGTCATAGCCCCATTTTTAATTTAAGAAAAAAAAGTGCAAAAATTAGTGGTTTTTTCATAAACAATAAATTTTTAACCTGATTTGCGAAAGACAGTAAACAATGTTTATAAAATTTATATACTCCAAGTTGTGCTTGTGCATCAAAACTTTTTCTCGTGACTACAAAAAAAAATTAAGAAAAAAAAAATCATTAACAGTCATCATGATCTTCAAGGTCATTTCTGTCATTCACTATATCTCACGAACAAGATATAATATTTGCATCATTAAGGTGTCAGTTGACGTGTACTAACATCTATGTAAAGTTTGTAACATTATAGAAATTCGCTTCAGCCGTTTTTCTTAATTTAATAGAAGAAAATGCGAAAAATTACGGGTTTTTTCACAAAAAATATTTTTTTACCTGATTTGCACAACACAGTAATGAATGTTTATAGAATTTATACATTCTTATCAGTTTTTGAAAAGAAACCGGCAAATTTTTTTTCCATGATTATGAAAAAAAATTATAAAAAAAAAATCATTCAAAGTTACCATGCAAAGAGGGTTCATACGATTGATATTACTTTATATCTTTTATTCTATAAAATTGTTGTAAGTTCAATCAAAGTTATAAAATATTTGCATAATTTGAGCAGATTTTTTATAGTTTTTACAGTCTTTTAATTTAAAAAACTGCTTAAAGTATCAAAATCATCAAAATTTTAATCAAAGTTGCATTTGTGGTAATCAACCCTTTGAATGGTAAAATATTTTTTAGTCAATACTTTTCAGGCTCATATGCTTTAAAATGCTTTCACCAATTAAAAAATTGTAGTTTTTAATAGATTCATTCTTTAGTAATCGTAAGATTTCAATTACTTCATCCATCATCATTTGTAAAACATTTTACTTTTTATATGCAAATGCACCTATTTTTGACTGCATATTCAAAATTTACCAAGCGAATGTTTAAAGTAATTATGAATCTCATTGATGTTAAATCGTGAAAAAATAGTCAGAAGTCATGGCAATTTTGAACGAAACTATTCAAAATGGTCAACACGCGACAAAATCTCTTCAATGAGAATAATAACAAAAAACTGCATTCATTTTTGCTTACGCGCTTTTATCGCTCAAGCATCGATGTAAAAATAACAAATAACGTAGAAAAGGCTTTGTAAGCTGTCCCCCCTCCGATTGATCCGCGTGAATAATTAATCAAACCTACGCAACCCTACGCAAGCCTCCGCAAGCCACTGCAAGCCACCGCAACCCTACGCAAGCCTCTGCAACCCTTCGCAACCCTACGCAAAATTCCGCATTCCACCGCATCCCTACGCAACCCTACGCAAGCTTCCGCAACCTTACGCAAGCCTCCGCATCCCAACGCATCCCTACGCAAGCCTCCGCAACCCTATGCAAGCCTCCGCAACCCTCCGCAACCCTACGCAATCATACGCAAGCCTCCGCAACCATATGAAACCCTACGCAAGCTTCCGCAACCCTACGCAATCCTACGCAATCCTACGCAAGCCTCCGCAACCCTACGTAACCCTACGCAAGCCTTCGTAAGCCTCCGCAACCCTACGCAAGCCTCTGCAAGCCTTCGCAACCCTGCGCAAGCTTCCGCAACTCTACGCAAGCCTACGCAACCTTCGGCAACGCAAGCCTCCGCAACCGTACGCAAGCCTCCGCAAACCACCGCAAGCCTCCGCAAACCATCGCAAGCCTCCGCATCCCAACGCATCTCTACACAAGCCTTCGCATCCCAAAGCATCCCTACACAAGCCTCCGCAACCCTACGCAATCCTACGCAAGCCTCCGCAACCATACGCAACCCTACGCAAGCTTTCGCAACTCTACGCGAGCCTCCGCAACTCTGCGCAAGCCTCTGCAAGCCTCCGCAACCCTACGCAAGCTTCCGCAACCCTACGCAAGCCTCCGTAACCCTACGCAACCCTACGCCAGCCTCCGCAAGCCTCCGCAACCCTACGCAAGCTTCCGCAACCCTACGCAAGCCTCCGCAACCCTACGCGACCCTACGCAATCCTACGCAAGCCTCCGCAACCCTACGCAAGCCTCCGCAAACAATCGCAAGCCTCCGCAAGCCTCCGCAAGCCTCCGCATCCCAACACATCCCTACACAAGCCTCCGCAACCCTACGCAATCCTACGCAAGCCTCCGCAACCCTACGTAACCCTACGCAACCTTCCGCTACCCTACGCAAGCCTACGCAACCTTAGGCAACGCAAGCCTCCGCAACCCTACGCAGGCCTCCGCAAACCACCGCAAGCCTCCGCAAGCCTCCGCAAACCTCTGCAAGCTTCCGCAACTCTAGGCAAGCCTCCGCAACCCTACGCAAGCTTCCGCAACCCTCCACAAGCCTCCGCAACCCTACGCAGGCCTCCGCAAACCACCGCAAGCCTCCGCAAACCTCTGCAAGCCTCCGCATCCCAACGCATCCCTACGCAAGCCTCCGCAACCCTACGCAAGCCTCCGCAACCCTACGCAAGCTTCCGCAACCCTACGCAAGCTTCCGTAACCCTACGCAACCCTACGCCAGCCTCCGCAAGCCTCCGCAGCCCTACGCATGCCTCCGCAACCCTACGCAAGCTTCCGAAACCCTCCGCAAGCTTCCGCAACCCTACGCAAGCCTCCGCAAACCATCGCAAGCCTCCGCATCCCAACGCATCTCTACACAAACCTCCGCATCCCAACACACCCCTACACAAGCCTCCGCAACCCTATGCAATCCTACGCAAGCTTCCGCAACCATATGCAACCCTACGCAAGCTTTCGCAACTCTACGCGAGCCCCCGCAAGCCTCCGCAACCCTGCGCAAGCCTCCGCAACCCTACGCAAGCTTCCGCAACACAACGCTATCCTACGCAAGCCTCCGCAACCATACGCAACCCTACGCAAGCTTTCGAAACTCTACGCGATCCTCCGCAACCCTGCGCAAGCCTCTGCAAGCCTCCGCAACCCTACGCAAGCTTCCGCAACCATACGCAAGCCTACGCAGCCTTAGGCAACGCAAGCCTCCGCAACTCTACGCAAGCCTCCGCAAGCCTCCGCAACCCTACGCAAGCCTCCGCATCGCAACGAATCCCTACACAAGCCTCCGCAACCCTACGCTATCCTACGCAAGCCTCCGCAACCATACGCAACCCTACGCAAGCTTTCGCAACTCTACGCAAGCTTCCGCAAGCCTCCGCAAGCCTCCGCAAACCACCGCAAACCATCGCAAGCCTCCACATCCCAACGCATCTCTATACAAGCCTCCGCATCCCAACGCATCCCTACACAAGCCTCCGCAACCCTATGCAATCCTACGCAAGCCTCCGCAACCCTGCGCAAGCCTCTGCAAGCCTCCGCAACCCTACGCAAGCTTCCGCAACTCTAGGCAAGCCTCCGCAAGACTCCGAAACCCTACGCAAGCTTCCGCAACCCTCCACAAGCCTCCGCAAGCCTCCGCAACCCTACGCAAGCCTCCGCAAACCATCGCAAGCCTCCACATCCCAACGCATCTCTACACAAGCCTTCGCATCCCAAAGCATCCCTACACAAGCCTCCGCAACCCTACGCAATCCTACGCAAGCCTCCGCAACCATACGCAACCCTACGCAAGCTTTCGCAACTCTACGCGAGCCTCCGCAACTCTGCGCAAGCCTCTGCAAGCCTCCGCAACCCTACGCAAGCTTCCGCAACCCTACGCAAGCCTCCGTAACCCTACGCAACCCTACGCCAGCCTCCGCAAGCCTCCGCAACCCTACGCAAGCTTCCGCAACCCTACGCAAGCCTCCGCAACCCTACGCGACCCTACGCAATCCTACGCAAGCCTCCGCAACCCTACGCAAGCCTCCGCAAACAATCGCAAGCCTCCGCAAGCCTCCGCAAGCCTCCGCATCCCAACACATCCCTACACAAGCCTCCGCAACCCTACGCAATCCTACGCAAGCCTCCGCAACCCTACGTAACCCTACGCAACCTTCCGCTACCCTACGCAAGCCTACGCAACCTTAGGCAACGCAAGCCTCCGCAACCCTACGCAGGCCTCCGCAAACCACCGCAAGCCTCCGCAAGCCTCCGCAAACCTCTGCAAGCTTCCGCAACTCTAGGCAAGCCTCCGCAACCCTACGCAAGCTTCCGCAACCCTCCACAAGCCTCCGCAACCCTACGCAGGCCTCCGCAAACCACCGCAAGCCTCCGCAAACCTCTGCAAGCCTCCGCATCCCAACGCAGCCCTACGCATGCCTCCGCAACCCTACGCAAGCTTCCGAAACCCTCCGCAAGCTTCCGCAACCCTACGCAAGCCTCCGCAAACCATCGCAAGCCTCCGCATCCCAACGCATCTCTACACAAACCTCCGCATCCCAACACACCCCTACACAAGCCTCCGCAACCCTATGCAATCCTACGCAAGCTTCCGCAACCATATGCAACCCTACGCAAGCTTTCGCAACTCTACGCGAGCCCCCGCAAGCCTCCGCAACCCTGCGCAAGCCTCCGCAACCCTACGCAAGCTTCCGCAACACAACGCTATCCTACGCAAGCCTCCGCAACCATACGCAACCCTACGCAAGCTTTCGAAACTCTACGCGATCCTCCGCAACCCTGCGCAAGCCTCTGCAAGCCTCCGCAACCCTACGCAAGCTTCCGCAACCATACGCAAGCCTACGCAGCCTTAGGCAACGCAAGCCTCCGCAACTCTACGCAAGCCTCCGCAAGCCTCCGCAACCCTACGCAAGCCTCCGCATCGCAACGAATCCCTACACAAGCCTCCGCAACCCTACGCTATCCTACGCAAGCCTCCGCAACCATACGCAACCCTACGCAAGCTTTCGCAACTCTACGCAAGCTTCCGCAAGCCTCCGCAAGCCTCCGCAAACCACCGCAAACCATCGCAAGCCTCCGCATCCCAACGCATCTCTACACAAGCCTTCGCATCCCAAAGCATCCCTACACAAGCCTCCGCAACCCTACGCAATCCTACGCAAGCCTCCGCAACCATACGCAACCCTACGCAAGCTTTCGCAACTCTACGCGAGCCTCCGCAACTCTGCGCAAGCCTCTGCAAGCCTCCGCAACCCTACGCAAGCTTCCGCAACCCTACGCAAGCCTCCGTAACCCTACGCAACCCTACGCCAGCCTCCGCAAGCCTCCGCAACCCTACGCAAGCTTCCGCAACCCTACGCAAGCCTCCGCAACCCTACGCGACCCTACGCAATCCTACGCAAGCCTCCGCAACCCTACGCAAGCCTCCGCAAACAATCGCAAGCCTCCGCAAGCCTCCGCAAGCCTCCGCATCCCAACACATCCCTACACAAGCCTCCGCAACCCTACGCAATCCTACGCAAGCCTCCGCAACCCTACGTAACCCTACGCAACCTTCCGCTACCCTACGCAAGCCTACGCAACCTTAGGCAACGCAAGCCTCCGCAACCCTACGCAGGCCTCCGCAAACCACCGCAAGCCTCCGCAAGCCTCCGCAAACCTCTGCAAGCTTCCGCAACTCTAGGCAAGCCTCCGCAACCCTACGCAAGCTTCCGCAACCCTCCACAAGCCTCCGCAACCCTACGCAGGCCTCCGCAAACCACCGCAAGCCTCCGCAAACCTCTGCAAGCCTCCGCATCCCAACGCAGCCCTACGCATGCCTCCGCAACCCTACGCAAGCTTCCGAAACCCTCCGCAAGCTTCCGCAACCCTACGCAAGCCTCCGCAAACCATCGCAAGCCTCCGCATCCCAACGCATCTCTACACAAACCTCCGCATCCCAACACACCCCTACACAAGCCTCCGCAACCCTATGCAATCCTACGCAAGCTTCCGCAACCATATGCAACCCTACGCAAGCTTTCGCAACTCTACGCGAGCCCCCGCAAGCCTCCGCAACCCTGCGCAAGCCTCCGCAACCCTACGCAAGCTTCCGCAACACAACGCTATCCTACGCAAGCCTCCGCAACCATACGCAACCCTACGCAAGCTTTCGAAACTCTACGCGATCCTCCGCAACCCTGCGCAAGCCTCTGCAAGCCTCCGCAACCCTACGCAAGCTTCCGCAACCATACGCAAGCCTACGCAGCCTTAGGCAACGCAAGCCTCCGCAACTCTACGCAAGCCTCCGCAAGCCTCCGCAACCCTACGCAAGCCTCCGCATCGCAACGAATCCCTACACAAGCCTCCGCAACCCTACGCTATCCTACGCAAGCCTCCGCAACCATACGCAACCCTACGCAAGCTTTCGCAACTCTACGCAAGCTTCCGCAAGCCTCCGCAAGCCTCCGCAAACCACCGCAAACCATCGCAAGCCTCCACATCCCAACGCATCTCTATACAAGCCTCCGCATCCCAACGCATCCCTACACAAGCCTCCGCAACCCTATGCAATCCTACGCAAGCCTCCGCAACCCTGCGCAAGCCTCTGCAAGCCTCCGCAACCCTACGCAAGCTTCCGCAACTCTAGGCAAGCCTCCGCAAGACTCCGAAACCCTACGCAAGCTTCCGCAACCCTCCACAAGCCTCCGCAAGCCTCCGCAACCCTACGCAAGCCTCCGCAAACCATCGCAAGCCTCCACATCCCAACGCATCTCTATACAAGCCTCCGCATCCCAACGCATCCCTACACAAGCCTCCGCAACCCTATGCAATCCTACGCAAGCCTCCGCAACCCTGCGCAAGCCTCTGCAAGCCTCCGCAACCCTACGCAAGCTTCCGCAACCCTACGCAAGCCTACGCAGCCTTAGGCAACGCAAGCCTCCGCAACTCTACGCAAGCCTCCGCAACCCTACGCAAGCCTCCGCATCGCAACGAATCCCTACACAAGCCTCCGCAACCCTACGCTATCCTACGCAAGCCTCCGCAACCATACGCAACCCTACGCAAGCTTTCGCAACTCTACGCAAGCTTCCGCTAGCCTCCGCAAGCCTCCGCAAACCACCGCAAGCCTCCGCAACTCTACGCAAGCTTCCACAACTCTAGGCAAGCCTCCGCAAGCCTCCGAAACGCTACGCAAGCTTCCGCAACCCTCCACAAGCCTCCGCAAGCCTCCGCAACCCTACGCAAGCCTCCGCAAACCATCGCAAGCCTCCACATCCCAACGCATCTCTATACAAGCCTCCGCATCCCAACGCATCCCTACACAAGCCTCCGCAACCCTATGCAACCCTACGCAAGCCTCCGCAACTATACGCAACCCTACGCAAGCTTTCGCAACTCTACGCGAGCCTCCGCAAGCCTCCGCAACCCTACGCAAGCTTCCGCAAGCCTCCGCATCCCAACGCATCCCTACACAAGCCTCCGCAACCCTACGCTATCCTACGCAAGCCTCCGCAACCCTACGTAACCCTACGCAAGCTTTCGAAACTCTACGCGAGCCTCCGCAAGCCTCCGCAAGCCTTCGCAACCCTGCGCAAGCCTCTGCAAGCCTCCGCAACCCTACGCAAGCCTACGCAGCCTTAGGCAACGCAAGCCTCCGCAAGCCTCCGCAACCCTACGCAAGCTTCCGCAACCCTCCACAAGCCTCTGCAAGCCTCCGCAACCCTACGCAAGCCTCCGCAAACCATCGCAAGCCTCCCCATCCCAACGCATCTCTATACAAGCCTCCGCATCCCAACGCATCCCTACACAAGCCTCCGCAACCCTATGCAATCCTACGCAAGCCTCCGCAACCATACGCAACCCTACGCAAGCTTTCGCAACTCTACGCGAGCCTCCGCAAGCCTCCGCAACCCTGCGCAAGCCTCTGCAAGCCTCCGCAAGCCTCCGCAAGCCTACGCAAGCTTCCGCAACCCTACGCAAGGCTACGCAGCCTTAGGCAACGCAAGCCTCCGTAACTCTACGCAAGCCTCCGCAAGCCTCCGCAAGCCTCCGCAAGCCTCCGCATCCCAACGCATCCCTACACAAGCCTCCGCAACCCTACGCTATCCTACGCAAGCCTCCGCAACCCTACGCCAGCCTCCGCAAGCCTCCGCAACCCTACGCAACCCTACACAATCCTACGCAATCCTACGCAAGCCTCCGCAACCCTACGTAACCCTACGCAACACTGCGCAAGCCTCTGCAAGCCTTCGCAACCCTACGCAACCTTCCCCAACCCTACGCAAGCCTCCGCAACCCTACGCAAGCCTCCGCAAACCATCGCAAGCCTCCGCAAACCTCTGCAAGCTTCCGCAACTCTACGCAAGCCTAGGCAAGCTTCCGCAACCCTACGCAAGCTTTAGCAACTCTACGCGAGCCTCCGCAAGCCTCCAAAACCCTGCGCAAGCCTCTGCAGCCTCCGCAACCCTACGCAAGCTTCCGCAACCCTACGCAAGCCTACGCAACCTTAGGCAACGCAAGCCTCCGCAACTCTACGCAAGCCTCCGCAAGCCTCCGCAACCCTACGCAAGCTTCCGCAACCCTCCACAACCCTCCGCAACCCTACGCAAGCCTTCGCAAACCATCTCAAGCCTCCCCATCCCAACGCATCTCTACACAAGCCTCCGCATCCCAACGCATCCCTACACAAGCCTCCGCAACCCGACGCTATCCTACGCAAGCCTCCGCAACCCTACGTAACCCTACGCAACCCTACGCAATCCTACGCAAGCCTCCGCAACCATACGCAACCCTACGCAAGCTTTCGCAACTCTACGCGAGCCTCCGCAACCCTGCGCAAGTCTCTGCAAGCCTCCGCAACCCTACGCAAGCTTCCGCAACCCTACTCAAGCCTCCGTAACCCTACGCAACCCTACGCTAGCCTCCGTGAGCCTCCGAAACCCTACGCAAGCTTCCGCAACCCTACGCAAGCCTCCGTAACCCTACGCAACCCTACGCCAGCCTCCGCAAGCCTCCGCAACCCTACGCAACCCTACGCAATCCTACGCAAGCCTCCGCAACCCTACGTAACCCTACGCAAGCCTCCGCAAGCCTCCGCAACCCTGCGCAAGCCTCTGCAAGCCTTCGCAACCCTACGCAACCTTCCCCAACCCTACGCAAGCCTCCGCAACCCTACGCAAGCCTCCGCAAACCACCGCAAGCCTCCGCAAGCCTCCGCAATCCTCCGCAAACCTCTGCAAGCTTCCGCAACTCTACGCAAGCCTAGGCAAGCTTCCGCAACCCTACGCAAGCTTTAGCAACTCTACGCGAGCCTCCGCAAGCTTTCGCAACCCTGCGCAAGCCTCTGCAAGCCTCCGCAACCCTACGCAAGCTTCCGCAACCCTACGCGAGCCTACGCAACCTTAGGCAACGCAAGCCTCCCCAACTCTACGCAAGCCTCCGCAAGCCTCCGCAACCCTACGCAAGCCAACGCAAACCACCGCAAGCCTCCGCAAGCTTCCGCAACCCTCCACAAGCCTCCGCAACCCTACGCAAGCCTCCGCAAACCATCGCAAGCCTCCGCATCGCAACGCATCTCTACACAACCTTCCGCATCCCAACGCATCCCTACACAAGCCTCCACAACCCTACGCAATACTACGCAAGCCTCCGCAACCATACGCAACCCTACGCAAGCTTCCGTAACCCTACGCAACCCTACGCAATCCTACGCAAGCCTCCGCAACCCTACGTAACCCTACGCAAGCCTTCGCAACTCTACGCAATCCTACGCAAGCCTCCGCAACCCTACGTAGCCCTACGCAAGCCTGCGCAAGCCTCCGCAACCCTGCGCAAGCCTCTGGAAGCCTTCGCAACCCTACGCAACCTTCCGCAACCATACGCAACCCTACGCAAGCTTTCGCAACTCTACGCGAGCCTCCGCAACCCTGCGCAAGCCTCTGCAAGCCTCCGCAACCCTACGCAAGCTTCCGCAACCCTACTCAAGCCTCCGTAACCCTACGCAACCCTACGCTAGCCTCCGCAAGCCTCCGCAACCCTACGCAACCCTACGCAAGCTTCCGCAATCCTACGCAAGCCTCCGTAACCCTACGCAACCCTACGCCAGCCTCCGCAAGCCTCCGCAACCCTACGCAACCCTACGCAACCCTACGCAATCCTACGCAAGCCTCCGCAACCCTACGTAACCCTACGCAAGCCTACGCAAGCCTCCGCAACCCTACGCAACCCTACGCAACCTTCCCCAAACCTACGCAAGCCTCCGCAACCCTACGCAAGCCTCCGCAAACCACCGCAAGCCTCCGCAATGCTCCGCAAACCTCTGCAAGCCTCCGCAACTCTACGCAAGCCTAGGCAATCTTCCGCAACCCTACGCAAGCTTTAGCAACTCTACGCGAGCCTCCGCAAGCCTCCGCAACCCTGCGCAAGCCTCTGCAAGCCTCCGCAACCCTACGCAAGCTTCCGCAACCCTACGCAAGCCTACGCAACCTTAGGCAACGCAAGCCTCCGCAACTCTATGCAAGCCTCCGCAAGCCTCCGCAACCCTACGCAAGCCTCCGCAAACCACCGCAAGCCTCCGCAAGCTTCCGCAACCCTCCACAAGCCTCCGCAACCCTACGCAAGCCTCCGCAAGCCTTCGCAAGCCTCCGCAAACCTGCGCAAGCCTCCGCATCCCAACGCATCTCTACACAACCCTCCGCATCCCAACGCATCCCTACACAAGCCTCCACAACCCTACGCAATCCTACGCAAGCCTCCGCAACCCTACGCAACCCTACGCAAGCTTCCGCAATCCTACGCAAGCCTCCGTAACCCTACGCAACCCTACGCCAGCCTCCGCAAGCCTCCGCAACCCTACGCAACCCTACGCAACCCTACGCAATCCTACGCAAGCCTCCGCAACCCTACGTAACCCTACGCAAGCCTCCGCAACCCTACGCAACCCTACGCAACCTTCCCCAAACCTACGCAAGCCTCCGCAACCCTACGCAAGCCTCCGCAAACCACCGCAAGCCTCCGCAATGCTCCGCAAACCTCTGCAAGCCTCCGCAACTCTACGCAAGCCTAGGCAATCTTCCGCAACCCTACGCAAGCTTTAGCAACTCTACGCGAGCCTCCGCAAGCCTCCGCAACCCTGCGCAAGCCTCTGCAAGCCTCCGCAACCCTACGCAAGCTTCCGCAACCCTACGCAAGCCTACGCAACCTTAGGCAACGCAAGCCTCCGCAACTCTATGCAAGCCTCCGCAAGCCTCCGCAACCCTACGCAAGCCTCCGCAAACCACCGCAAGCCTCCGCAAGCTTCCGCAACCCTCCACAAGCCTCCGCAACCCTACGCAAGCCTCCGCAAACCATCGCAAGCCTCCGCAAACCATCGCAAGCCTCCGCATCCCAACGCATCTCTACACAACCCTCCGCATCCCAACGCATCCCTACACAAGCCTCCACAACCCTACGCAATCCTACGCAAGCCTCCGCAACCATACGCAACCCTACGCAAGCTTCCGCAACCCTACGCAACCCTACGCAATCCTACGCAAGCCTCCGCAGCCCTACGTAACCCTACGCAAGCCTTCGCAAGCCTCCGCAAACCTGCGCAAGCCTCTGGAAGCCTTCGCAACCCTACGCAACCTTCCGCAACCCTACGCAAGCCTACGCAACCTTAGGCAACGCACGCCTCCGCCACCCTACGCAAGCCTCCGCAAACCACCGCAAACCATCGCAAGCCTCCGCATCCCAACGCATCTCTACACAAGCCTCCGCATCCCAACGCATCCCAACGCATCCCTACACAAGCCTCCGCAACCCTACGCAATCCTACGCAAGCCTCCGCAACCATACGTGTAGTGGATCTACACGTATCTACACAATCAATCAGCATTTTACTATAAACTAAACCGACAAATCAATAATCAACGAGCAATCGTAGAATATACAAATGCATAATTTACGATCACCTTGTAATGCTCACTTTGCATACTCGTTTTGCATTACACATAATCTACTCACACGAAAGTCGCTAAAAATAGACACATGAACGAATGTTTATACTAACCCATCGCGATCGCACCAGACTAAGCGGCGCCTAGCATTGGCAGGTGCAATGTACACACAAAGTACGAAACCTGAGTAGTCATTACTCATGGACTATTATGAGTGTTGCATTTCACTCATGGACTATTATGAGTGTTGCATTTTAAATTGGGTCATATGGAAAAATGCTGATCGATATTTTGATTGGTAGAATGAATTTACCATATTCAATTCTTCCAGTTTTAGAGTAGGGATTATGTATTAAGTAGAATAAAATATTAGAGTAGGGATTATATGTTAAGTTGTAAAAAGTGTATAAAAGGAAATTGTAGAAAAGAAAATATAGTCATAGTTATAGCGTACTTTTGACTCGTTTGTATTAACGCATTATTGCCGTAGTTTGGCAAAACGCTCGAGCCGTAACTTGGCTTTAGAAGCGCCTCAATTGTAGCGTAACCAGTCGCTAAACAAAAACTTAATAAAAATATCGGCTAGCTTGGATCTTGAATCCTGCGCCAGACATGTGGCAATTAACTTGCCGGTAGGTACCCCAATTTAACCCTGTTCCCTCAATAAAAGTGCGCTTTTCTTATACAGCGCTAAATCCCGGATCTCCCTTGAGAAATACAAGATCCGGCGTTCGGCGTCCAACACCGAGAAGACATCTCCTGCGACGAGCAATCATTTACATGCCAATCTTTTACATACGCAACCCTACGCAAGCTTTCGCAACTCTACGCGAGCCTCCGCGAGCCTCCGCAAGCCTCCGCAAGCCTCCGCAACTTTTCGCAAGCCTCTGCAACCCTACGCAAGCTTCCGCAACCCTACACAAGCCTCCGTAACCCTACGCAACCCTACGCTAGCCTCCGCAACCCTACACAAGCT
This sequence comes from Oxycera nigricornis, assembly GCA_963942545.1. NCBI lineage: Eukaryota > Metazoa > Arthropoda > Insecta > Diptera > Stratiomyidae > Oxycera > Oxycera nigricornis. The sequence continues at coordinate 53,085,542 of OZ012660.1, read as the reverse complement.
TCCGCAACCCTACGCAAGCCTCCGTAACCCTACGCAACCCTACGCCAGCCTCCGCAAGCCTCTGCAACCCTACGCAACCCTACGCAATCCTACGCAAGCCTCCGCAAGCCTCCGCAAGCCTCCGCATCCCAACGCATCCCTACACAAGCCTCCGCAACCCTACGCAATCCTACGCAAGCCTCCGCAACCCTACGCAAGCCTCCGCAAACCATCGCAAGCCTCCCCATCCCAACGCATCCCTACACAAGCCTCCACAACCCTATGCAATCCTACGCAAGCCTCCGCAACCATACGCAAACCTACGCAAGCTTTCGCAACTCTACGCGAGCCTCCGCAACCCTGCGCAAGCCTCTGCAAGCCTCCGGAACGCTACGCAAGCCTACGCAGCCTTAGGCAACGCAAGCCTCCGCAACTCTACGCAAGCCTCGGCAAGCCTCCGACACCCTACGCAAGCCTCCGCATCCCAACGCATCCCTACACAAGGCTCCGCAACCCTACGCTATCCTACGCAAGCCTCCGTGACCCTACGCAAGCTTCTGCAACTCTACGCAAGCCTCCGCAAGCCTCCGCAAACCACCGCAAGCCTCCGCAAGCCTCCGCAACCCTGGGCAAGCCTCTGCAAGCCTTCGCAACCCTACGCAACCTTCCGCAACCCTACGCAACCCTACGCAAGCCTAGGCAACCTTAGGCAACGCAAGCCTCCGCAACCCTACGCAAGCCTCCGCAAACCATCGCAAGCCTCTGCAAGCCTCCGCATCCCAACGCATCTCTACACAAGCCTCCGCATCCCAACGCATCCCTACACAAGCCTCCGCATCCCAACGCATCCCTACACAAGCCTCCGCAACCCTACGCAACCCTACACAAGCTTCCGCAACTCTACGCGAGCCTCCGCAAGCCTCCGCAACCCTGCGCAAGCCTCTGCAATCCTACGCAATCCTACGCAAGCCTCCGCAACCCTACGTAACCCTACGCAACACTGCGCAAGCCTCTGCAAGCCTTCGCAACCCTACGCAACCTTCCCCAACCCTACGCAAGCCTCCGAAACCCTACGCAAGCCTCCGCAAACCATCGCAAGCCTCCGCAAGCCTCCGCAAGCCTCCGCAACCCTACGCAACCTACGCAATCCTACGCAAGCCTCCGCAACCCCACGTAACCCTACGCAAGCCTCTGCAAGCCTCCGCAACCCTGCGCAAGCCTCTGCAAGCCTTCGCAACCCTACGCAACCTTCCCCAACCCTACGCAAGCCTCCGCAACCCTACGCAAGCCTCCGCAAACCACCGCAAGCCTCCGCAAGCCTCCGCAATCCTCCGCAATCCTCCGCAAACCTCTGCAAGCTGTCGCAACTCTACGCAAGCCTAGGCAAGCTTCCGCAACCCTACGCAAGCTTTAGCAACTCTACGCGAGCCTCCGCAAGCCTCCGCAACCCTGCGCAAGCCTCTGCAAGCCTCCGCAACCCTACGCAAGCTTCCGCAACCCTACGCAACCCTACGCAATCCTACGCAAGCCTCCACAACCCTACGCAAGCCACCGCAACCCTACGCAAGCCTCCGCAAACCACCGCAAGCCCCCGCAAGCTTCCGCAACCCTCAAAGAGCCTCCGCAACCCTACGCAAGCCTCCGCAAACCATCGCAAGCCTCCGCATCCCAACGCATCTCTACACAACCCTCCGCATCCCAACGCATCCCTACACAAGCCTCCACAACCCTACGCAATCCTACGCAAGCCTCCGCAACCATACGCAACCCTACGCAAGCTTCCGCAACCCTACGCAATCCTACGCAAGCCTCCGCAACCCTACGTAACCCTACGCAAGCCTTCGCAAGCCTCCGCAACCCTGCGCAAGCCTCTGGAAACCTTCGAAACCCTACGCAACCTTCCGCAACCATACGCAACCCTACGCAAGCTTTCGCAACTCTACGCGAGCCCCCGCAACCCTGCGCAAGCCTCCACAACCCTACGCAAGCTTCCGCAACCCTACTCAAGCCTCCGTAACCCTACGCAACCCTACGCTAGCCTCCGCAAGCCTCCGCAACCCTACGCAACCCTACGCAAGCTTCCGCAACCCTACGCAAGCCTCCGTAACCCTACGCAACCCTACGCCAGCCTCCGCAACCCTACGCAACCCTACGCAACCCTACGCAATCCTACGCAAGCCTCCGCAACCCTACGTAACCCTACGCAAGCCTCCGCAAGCCTCGGCAACCCTGCGCAAGCCTCTGCAAGCCTTCGCAACCCTACGCAACCTTCCCCAACCCTACGCAAGCCTCCGCAACCCTACGCAAGCCTCCGCAAACCACCGCAAGCCTCCGCAATCCTCCGCAAACCTCTGCAAGCTTCCGCAACTCTACGCAAGCCTAGGCAAGCTTCCGCAACCCTACGCAAGCTTTAGCAACTCTACGCGAGCCTCCGCAAGCCTCCGCAACCCTGCGCAAGTCTCTGCAAGCCTCCGCAACCCTACGCAAGCTTCCGCAACCCTACGCAACCTTAGGCAACGCAAGCCTCCGCAACTCTACGCAAGCCTCCGCAAGCCTCCGCAACCCTACGCAAGCCTCCGCAAACCACCGCAAGCCTCCGCAAGCTTCCGCAACCCTCCACAAGCCTCCGCAACCCTACGCAAGCCTCCGCAAACCATCGCAAGCATCCCAACGCATCTCTACACAACCCTCCGCATCCCAACGCATCCCTACACAAGCCTCCACAACCCTACGCAACCATGCGCAACCCTACGCAAGCCTTCGCAAGCCTCCGCAACCCTACGCAATCCTACGCAAGCCTCCGCAACCATACGCAACCCTACGCAAGCTTCCGCAACCCTACGCAACCCTTCGCAATCCTACGCAAGCCTCCGCAGCCCTACGTAACCCTACGCAAGCCTTCGCAAGCCTCCGCAACCCTGCGCAAGCCTCTGGAAGCCTTCGCAACCCTACGCAACCTTCCGCAACCCTACGCAAGCCTACGCAACCTTAGGCAACGCACGCCTCCGCCACCCTACGCAAGCCTCCGCAAACCACCGCAAACCATCGCAAGCCTCCGCATCCCAACGCATCTCTACACAAGCCTCCGCATCCCAACGCATCCCTACACAAGCCTCCGCAACCCTACGCAATCCTACGCAAGCCTCCGCAACCATACGTGTAGTGGATCTACACGTATCTACACAATCAATTAGCATTTTACTATAAACTAAACCTACAAATCAATAATCAACGAGCAATCGTAGAATATACAAATGCATAATTTACGATCACCTTGTAATGCTCACTTTGCATACTCGTTTTGCATTACACATAATCTACTCACACGAAAGTCGCTAAAAATAGACACATGAACGAATGTTTATACTAACCCATCGCGATCGCACCAGACTAAGCGGCGCCTAGCATTGGCAGGTGCAATGTACACACAAAGTACGAAACCTGAGTAGTCATTACTCATGGACTATTATGAGTGTTGCATTTCACTCATGGACTATTATGAGTGTTGCATTTTAAATTGGGTCATATGGAAAAATGCTGATCGATATTTTGATTGGTAGAATGAATTTACCATATTCAATTCTTCCAGTTTTAGAGTAGGGATTATGTATTAAGTAGAATAAAATATTAGAGTAGGGATTATATGTTAAGTTGTAAAAAGTGTATAAAAGGAAATTGTAGAAAAGAAAATATAGTCATAGTTATAGCGTACTTTTGACTCGTTTGTATTAACGCATTATTGCCGTAGTTTGGCAAAACGCTCGAGCCGTAACTTGGCTTTAGAAGCGCCTCAATTGTAGCGTAACCAGTCGCTAAACAAAAACTTAATAAAAATATCGGCTAGCTTGGATCTTGAATCCTGCGCCAGACATGTGGCAATTAACTTGCCGGTAGGTACCCCAATTTAACCCTGTTCCCTCAATAAAAGTGCGCTTTTCTTATACAGCGCTAAATCCCGGATCTCCCTTGAGAAATACAAGATCCGGCGTTCGGCGTCCAACACCGAGAAGACATCTCCTGCGACGAGCAATCATTTACATGCCAATCTTTTACATACGCAACCCTACGCAAGCTTTCGCAACTCTACGCGAGCCTCCGCGAGCCTCCGCAACTTTGCGCAAGCCTCTGCAACCCTACGCAAGCTTCCGTAACCCTACACAAGCCTCCGTAACCCTACGCAACCCTACGCTAGCCTCCGCAACCCTACGCAAGCTTCCGCAACCTTACGCAAGCCTCCGTAACCCTACGCAACCCTACGCCAGCCTCCGCAAGCCTCTGCAACCCTACGCAACCCTACGCAATCCTACGCAAGCCTCCGCAAGCCTCCGCAAGCCTCCGCATCCCAACGCATCCCTACACAAGCCTCCGCAACCCTACGCAATCCTACGCAAGCCTCCGCAACCCTACGTAACCCTACGCAAGCCTTCGCAAGCCTCTGCAAGCCTCCGCAACCCTACGCAAGCTTCCACAACCCTACGCAAGCCTCCGCAAGCCTCCGACAACCTCCTTCCGCAACTCTAGGCAACGCAAGCCTCCGACAACCTCCTTCCGCAACTCTAGGCAACGCAAGCCTCCGCAACCCTACGCAAGCTTCCGCAACCCTCCACAAGCCTCCGCAACCCTACGCAAGCCTCCGCAAACCATCGCAAGCCTCCCCATCCCAACGCATCTCTACACAAGCCTCCGCATCCCAACGCATCCCTACACAAGCCTCCGCAACCCTATGCAATCCTACGCAAGCCTCCGCAACCATACGCAAACCTACGCAAGCTTTCGCAACTCTACGCGAGCCTCCGCAACCCTACGCAAGCCTACGCAGCCTTAGGCAACGCAAGCCTCCGCAACTCTACGCAAGCCTCGGCAAGCCTCCGTAACCCTACGCAAGCCTCCGCATCCCAACGCATCCCTACACAAGCCTCCGCAACCCTACGCTATCCTACGCAAGCCTCCGCAACCCTACGTAACCCTACGCAAGCTTCTGCAACTCTACGCAAGCCTCCGCAAGCCTCCGCAAACCACCGCAAGCCTCCGCAACCCTGGGCAAGCCTCTGCAAGCCTTCGCAACCCCACGCAACCTTCCGCAACTCTACGCAAGCCTAGGCAACTTTAGGCAACGCAAGCCTCCGCAACCCTACGCAAGCCTCCGCAAACCATCGCAAGCCTCCGCATCCCAACGCATCCCTACACAACCCTACGCATCTCAACGCATCCCTACACAAGCCTCCGCAACCCTACGCAATCCTACGCAAGCCTCCGCAACTCTACGCAAGCTTCCGCAACTCTACGCAACTCTACGCAAGCCTCCGCAAGCCTCCGCAACCCTGCGCAACCCTCCGCAAGCCTCTGCTAGCCTCCGCAACCCTACGCATGCCTCTGCAACCTTACGCAACCATACGCAAGCCTCCGCAACCCTATGCAAGCTTCCGCAACCCTACGCATGCCTCCGCATCCCACCGCATCCCACCGCATCCCTACATAAGCCTCCGCAACCCTACGCTATCCTACGCAAGCCTCCGCAACCCTACGTAACCCTACGCAAGCTTCTGCAACTCTACGCAAGCCTCCGCAAACCACCGCAAGCCTCCGCAAGCCTCCGCAAGCCTCCGCAAGCCTCCGCAAACCTCTGCAACCCTACGCAACTCTAGGCAAGCCTCCGCAACCCTACGCAAGCTTCCGCAACCCTCCACAAGCCTCCGCAACCCTACGCAAGCCTCCGCATCCCAACGCATCCCTACACAAGCCTCCGCATTCCTAAGCTATCTTACGCAAGCCTCCTTAACTCTACGTAACCCTACGCAAGCTTCCGCAACTCTACGCAAGCCTCCGCAAGCCTCCGCAACCCTGCGCAAGCCTCCGCAAACCACCGCAAGCCTCCGCAAGCTTCCGCAACCCTCCGCAAGCCTGCGCAACCCTACGCAAGCCTCCGCAAACCATCGCAAGCCTCCGCATCCCAACGCATCCCTACACAACCCTACGCATGCCAACGCATCCCTACACAAGCCTCCGCAACCCTACGCAATCCTACGCAAGCCTCCGCAACCCTACGCAACCCTACGCAACCCTACGCAAGCTTCCGCAACTCTACGCAACTCTACGCAAGCCTCCGCAAGCCTCCGCAAGCCTCCGCAACCCTGCGCAACCCTCCGCAAGCCTCTGCTAGCCTCCGCAACCCTACGCAAGCCTCTGCAACCTTACGCAAACATACGCAAGCCTCCGCAACCCTATGCAAGCTTCCGCAACCCTACGCATGCCTCCGCAACCCTACGCATGCCTCCGCAACCCTACGCAACCCTACGCAATCCTCCGCAACCCTACGCAACCCTACGCAACCCTACGCAAGCCTCCGCCTGAAGCTTCAAATGTTATTCAAAACACGATAATAGGAATATATCTTTGATTGCCAGCGAATCTACTTTTGGGGAAACCGATCACTCAAAATCGCTTAACGCTCCACATGTGATACCTCTTGGTTAGAGTGGAAACTCACATAAGAACTTATATTGGTGATAGAAAAATTCGTACCAGTAGCCCCACCATACTTAACTCCCACCAGCCGCCACTGACTCGACGTATAGTAAGAGGGTGAACATCGATTCCTGTATCTTCCTTAAATGCTGCAACAATTTTTGATGAACTGGTTTCTGGTTCCTTTCTAACAATTTTCGTAAATTTGTTTTGTTTTGTTTGTGAATTCCTGCAGTTTCAAATGTCCTTAACATACCTAAAAAAAAATTGCCAAAAATCAGTTTCGACGCAAATCAGTTTTTAACAAAAAAAAGTCGTAACTTTTTCAATTTTTAATAGTTTTGGCTAAAAATTTATGCGGATACTCTTCAGACATGATAAAATAAAGAAAAAGTTAGCCCTATAGCGGCTGTTGAAAATAAGGTATTTATTTTACATATTTACGGTAACCAATTTGAAAATTTCAAAATTTGCATATATAAAATTAGAAAAAATCATAAGTTCATCAATTTTCAATATTTTGAGCTAAAAATTTATTTGGATACTTTCACGACATAGTGGAATAATAAAAAAAATAGCCATGTATAAAAGGTTGCAAAAAAGTATTCGTTACGCATATTGGTAATGGTAATTTTGAGGGTGCAAAAAATCATGATTTTTTACGTTTTTGGGTTGAAAGCCCTTTTTTATTCATTAAAATACATAAAAACAAAAATAAAACAAATAAGAAATAAAGAAATTACTCATATCCAGCACAATCTTTGGATAAATATACCCGGTGATCGTTGCACATCGGTCGATTGCAGGATGTGCACACCATATTTGTTTTTTGGTCCTGCTGACAAGAGCACAAAGCACACCTTGCTCTTTTTCTGAGCTGAACATGTTACAATCTAACAGTTGGGATACTAAGCGTGGCACAGTTGGTTCGATTCAGTTCTACCTTTGGTTTTATTATAGTATTCGGTTTATCTTTTTCTCAAAATCATAACTGGAAACATTGCAGTTATGATTTTGTTTTTGTTTTTGGCGTGAAACTTGCTAAAGTGAGGTCGCCATGGTGAAAAAATTTAGTTTAAGGTTCCAGCAACCTTCATTTCAACAGGAATGTCGAATTTATTTTTGTGGATTGTGCCAGTTACATACGTTTTGTACTCTTCTTCCAACATTTCTTTCAGCAGAGGAATGGCTGTAAACCAATTATCGCAAGTAACTTAAAAACTTAACAAGCTTATTTTTTGGCCTTTTTAAATTAATCTATTCATTTATAAAGTAAAAAAAATTGACGTCCAGTACACAAGGGGGTCAATTTAACCCCACGCTTGCTTCAAAGGCTTCTCAACGACAACTGACGGCGTGACATTTTCTGCAAACGGTGTAAACTTATAGTCAAGACATAGAAATACACTTAGAAGCCTATAGTACCCCCACTCTCCCGCAGGCCTAAGCGCTGCGATGGGTGAAATTCGCCGCTGGGTGAAATTGACCCATGTGTACTCGAAGGGTTAACTAGGAATGCAAGTGGCGAATACTTTTGTCCAAGCGAAACTCGTCCCATAGCTAAATTATAAGTTTTTTCCTGGAAATGGTGACAATAAGACACATTGCTCCGTATAAGATGTTATAATCCCAACAAACATTATTGTTCCTATAAAGCACTTCAAGAGCTTTACAAGAATCAAATCAAGCTTTGGCTAGGAGTATAGCTTTTTGACATTGTTCTTATAGCATTCTTGAAGAATGTTAGTAGCGAGAAAGTGGCGTATGAAATTAGCCTTATAACGCTCTATAAACATATTTGAATAACTCTTGAAATCCCTTATAAAGAAGTTATAAGAACTAATTCCCATAACAACTTAGAGGAAGCTGGTATAAGACTTCTGATTCTTATTATGCTCTTGATTAAGATGACGTTCGGCGGAAAGAATGGAAAGTAAAGCTGTGTGTGTGGTTTTTGTATGAAATGGTAGTGTATTGATTAGTTTAGATGATAGCGTTGGAAAAGATTGCAAAAGTGAAGCAATATGGTGTCTCATATTTGCAAACTAGTAAAGCGAGTTGAATTATGACTATACGAACGTGAAATTTTTCTATGAAAGGAATTTCACTGATAAAGTATATTGTTCTACCCCTTAAATAATTGAAGCGCCTTTGAAATTCGGCTTGTATATAGTTTTCAATACTTCATACAAGAAATCTTTTTGTAATTTACTTGCTCAAAATAGTTCATAATCGTCGTTTGACAAAATGTGTACAAGTAATACCCAATAAATAGTATGAAAATTATGAAAATATCTTTAGATTAGCTTATTCAACCTGGTTGCATTTCACTTCAATGTTTTCATTTTTTACACAAGGGGAAAATATGGCCGATGATTTTTATCTGTTCTAAAGCTTTTATAAATCCATTATAGGATAGTTTCTTCATTGTGACTTTAATAAGTAAGTTATAATCCCTTATACTTATAAAGCTCTTGTTCAAGATTGTTACAAATATAAAGTGAGACAAATGTCAAAACTGAGCACAAATTACTCTTGAGAAAAGCTATTATAAGATTATTATTAGAACTACGATCAGTAGGTTCTATTCAAGAGCATTATACAACCTTACTTACTTGTAATGGCTTTCAGTAAGAGAACACTCTTCTCAAAAGATTTGAAAGCTTTTATAGGAACCAAGTCTTAAAATTACCAAATTAGAAGACATTATAAGCCTCTACTCTTAGAAATAACCTTAATAATCATTTTATACGAAATATTTCTTATTCGAAGCTGTAATAAGAGCTTTATAAGAATATTGCTTCTTTATCCAAGACTAAAATGTTTGTTGGGATGAAAAAACAGAGATAGTGTTTTCGAAAGAATTCTCCGATATACATGGTTTTGGAACATGCTATGAACAATTAAAGTCGATATATGTACGTCGAGTGGGGATATATATCTGCTGACATATTTTACGATAGCATAACTAAAATTTCACATTACTTTAGTCTGTGCTAAGTAATTTATTTGAGTAACAATCAAAAAAAAACTTGAAAAATCAAATTGATCCTATTTTGTAAAAATTGCCTTAGGAAACTATTTATCGGTATGTTCGATTCGTCAACATCAATGTTACACCAGTGCGAGCTGAGATTTCCAAAGAAATTGCCTCCAGCTGCCTCGGTCCAGCAGTTTATAAAAAGGTTTGAAAATAGATTTCCTATCCGTGTCCGCTGAGTTCTCCTGACGTTTACGCAGTTTGCCTGGATGGCGGCTGCCGACTTATATCATGTTAAATCACTGAATATCTAATTTTTCGTAAATTTTCCACCCATCAAAAAGATAACGTTTAACTTAAAACTCGTACACCTCAAGGGGTGCCTCAGTATGGCTATATAACGGGCTCACTGAAATTTTATTATTCTAAAGTCCTTGCAAGCATCTTCATCTGTGAAATGCTTATTCTTTGGAAACTAGAATAAGCGGTTTTTGCAGGTGTGATTCCTTACAACTTCCTAAAGTATTTCATACTCATGAGTAGAGGCTTGAGAGCAAGATAGGAGTGTTGATGCAAGTACATCATTTCACAAGATAGACTGTATGAATGTTTTATATGAAAGTAATAATGGAGAAACCTTTCGCAGTAAGAAAATTTACTTAAAAGCAAACGCTCTAAATCAAGTTTGGTTTTCTGTTAACCAAACTTGATTTAGAGCTTGTACAGTTTGATTTTCTGACTGGGATCCATGATGAAGGTGACTTCCGAATTTTTAAACATTTCATGCTGCTGCTTGTCTTTCGCTGCATAACCCGTCAAAAGGGATACTTACCTGGCTTCTGGCAACGCTATAGTTGATGCTGATAATAATTCCTTCCGTATTATCTGAGAGGATGCATGTGCTTTCGCCATATCAATCTTGAGGAGTAACATTTGCAACCAAGTAAGGACTAATAATACCAAAAAATTTCTGTTAGAAAATTCAGATGAATAAGAGGTGGGGGTTGAATCCAATGCGGCATTGGAAGATACCAAAAAAGGATTCAGATATTTTGGAATCTGATGACCTCAGCCAGTTTACTTGTCGTACACGTTAAGGATTCGATTGGGGGTTTTGGTTGGAAATTATGACCCTTGAGAGCTTAAGATCTACTGTAAGTAAGCCATATTTTCAATTTTAGACTAGATGTTCAATAATTTCTTCAACTTGTTTTGAAAGAAATATCTTCCGATTCTGCAAGTTATTTGTTAATCATTTTGCTACTTTGTGTTGTGAGCGGCAAAAATTTATATGATGCTTGCTTTTACCAGTTCAATTTAAAGAATTTTACTCGTGAAAACTAAAGTCGACGTCTACGAACATTTAGTAATTTAAAAGGCTAATGGAATTCCTCGACTCGGAACTCTTAAATTACTGTTCGATGGTTCTGGCTGTCTTGATGGAAACATTTGCTGATGATGCATCATTTTTAATAGTCATGTCATCTTCGTACAGCGTGATTAGAAGTGCTCTTTATTATTTACTATTTCGCGTATATTTCCCTTTCCTTTTGGAATATTTTACAAGTGCCGTATTTTTTGGTTCTGCCGGCAAAATTTCAGCTTTATGCTAATAATTCCCTATTTCAGAAAAATCCATTCCAGTGGATCTAGACTCTTGGCCATGTGGATGACATTCATAACCTGACTTTAAATCGAAAATCATTCATTTCTGTTGATGGCCGAAATTGTAGAAATTACATGATTCAAAACAGAAATCACAAGTTGACGAAAGACTTACTTTTATATATTTTTTATTTCTATATTTTTACATGTGAATATAACACAAGTTCACTCAGGCTGGAAAAAAGTACGTTATTTTATACAAGTGCTCTTTTCTTACTACAAACCATAATTAAATTAGTAAAGCTAGCAAAATCCTGAATAGGGAATTTCATATTCTTTCTAAATTTGTTTACCGCTTTTTTACGTTTGGTTTTGTATTTTTTCAAACAATGAGGGAATTATCGGGATAGTGATAGCTTGGACTGGGAAGTAACCGATTTAATTTAGCAAAATCCAATTTATGATTCGGAAAACTTATAATTTGAATTGTTAGGCACCTAAATTGAAGTCGGAAGCGCGATATAAGCATGACGAAATTTAATTTCAAAATTTCGTTTGGTGATTGGCTAGAACGATTGAGTTATTTAAGCTGCGAAAAAAGTAGAGTACAACCTCAGAACACTCCATTAAAACATGTGTTTTTAAATCATTTTGCAATGATGCATTCCCCAAGACTAAAAAGTTTTTAAAGCGAAAAATATGCAAATTTGTTTATTTTTTGGAAATTTTATTAAGCTTCAATCAGTCTCCCTAAAAATGACATTTATTGAACTTAGTATCATTTGGTTTTCTTGGAAATCTAGAAAAAAATAAGAAACATTTAAAGGTGATTTGAAATGCAAAATTGACTTTTTAAAAAACAACAAAATCTTAATAAGCTGTCAAAAAAAGTGGTGCTCAGTCTTCGGGCTTCTCAATAATGGCTCCTCTCATAATTCAAAGTTTAAGAATCAATATTTTGTAGAAAATTTATATTGAGGACAAAAACAAACAGATAATATATTTGAAATTTCCACTCTAAAGTCTAGAATGCACATTTGTAGCGTGTAGGGTTTTTTCAACTCATTAAAAATATAATTGCTTCGTAGTAATAATATGGTCAAACTTTGCGAATCGTTATCAATTTTGAAAGTTTTAATAAGTTGCAAATCGACTTTGGATCCTTACACAAACAAGAGGATGGTGGTTTGGTATCCACCACCAGACCGAAAAAAGTTTTCCTTGTTAATCTGACTTTAGCAGAATGACAAGACGAGCAATCAATAATACCTACATAAATATTGAAAATTATCCATAATACATAGGTATGTATATACATAATAATAATGAAAATAATTATACTTTAGATAATAACTCATTGCAGTAAATGGAAGTGGTAAATATTAATCGTATCATCTCAGTGAACGTTCAGTTGATTATATGAAGTCAGATTGAATATTTACGCGGATCAGTCGGAGGAGGAACAGGTTACAAAGCCTTCTTAAATAACTGGTTATTTTCATTTCGACACTTAAAAGACAAAAAGGCCATAGCAAAAGTGTTGGCGTAATTGCGATTTCAGGGCTATTGAACGCAGTTTTGGTTTTTACCCTGACTGAACGAGCTTTTGGCAAGTGGTGGACATTTTGGATATTTGCGTTCGAAATTTCTATGGGTGCTGCATAGACATTGAATCTGTATTATTTCACTACTTTGAATGAATAAAACTAAAAACTATTTTTTATATTGATGTAAAACATATAAACTATTAAAAAAAGTGGGGAAATAAGTGATAGAAATTTTGAGAACTCTTAAAAACTTAACTACTCAACAAACAAACAAGACGAGAAAACTTCTCAAAGCCTCTGATTTTGAAAAGTATACCAATGCATCAGCAAATTCGATGCCTGATTATATATAAAACATAAGAAATCTTATGTAAGATGGATGAGGAAGTAACTGAAATCCTACGAACCCTCCAATCATAAACTCAAAAATTTGACACATGAGCTTTACGTAATTAACGGAGGCTCCTTTACTTATTATACATATTAATTGTTTATTGTTTCTGTTTGAATGTTATTAGAAATATAAAAAACCTATGATGTTTTATTTGATGAGAACTTAAAACATCTGAGCAATGATTGGCAGCAGTGCAAATTAGATAGAGAGACTTTTTTTAGAAACCAAATTCTAAGGGTAAGTAAATTATGGTAACATTATTCTTATCAACCATTATTAATTATAAATTTAAATAGTTCTTTGTTTTTGTATCATTTCACTTAGGAATGATGAAAAAAAATTAAGTTAAATTTCAAAGTGAAATTTCTTTCTGAATTGTAAACAGTTTTTTCATAAAAATTTAATAAGGACATTGTAAAAATGTTGTAAAATCTGCTCAAAACATGTAAATATTAATGCATTTCGACCTACATGTCTTAAGAATCAGAGAAATTAGGTAATAACATTATTATTATTTATTATTAATATTATTTTTATTATTATTAACTTCCCAGTATATGGGAAGTTCTTGTAATCGCCTCGAAAATCGAAATTGAAATTTTCAACATTTCTCTACGTTTTGAGGTCTATAGAGTATATATAAAGTGTTTTTAGAAAGGGAGATGTATGTGTGTGGTTGTGTGTGTGTGTACGTACGTACGTACGTACGTTCGGGGACACTTTTTTCTACGAGCATAACTCACGTAAACAAAGTCATATCGAGTTCCTTGAGGTGTAAATCGAAGCGTCTTTGCAATCTTAAGAGCTGATTAGTTTTTGGTAGACTTCGGTCGGCGAAGTTTGCTGTTTTGCCCCTTTGAAGGTCATTTCTGTCATGCGTTATACCTCGCGAAACAAACATACGATTTGCTTGCTTAAGGTGTCAATCGACGCGTATCAACATTTAAGTGATTTCATCAAATTTTTAAAAAAATTCTTCGAGCCGTTTTTTAATTTTTTTAAAAAAGGTGCAAAAAATTAGGTTTTTTTTCAAAAAAACAAAATTTTTAACCTGATTTTCGAACCTTAGTAATCAATGTTTATATAATTTACATACTCCAAATAGTTCTTGTGAAAAAACCAGCAAAAGTTTTTTTCATGATTACAAAAAAAAATTAAATAAAAAATAAAAAATCATTAAACGTTCAAGGTCATTTACGTCATTCATTATATCTCGAGAACTGAATATAATATTTCCATCATTAAGATGTCAATCGACGCGTATTATCATTTTAATGATGTTTTTATATGTGAAAAAATCGTTAAAGCGGTTTTTTTAATTTATTGAAAAAAATTGGAGAAGTAGTGTTTTTTTCATAAAAAATTCATTTTTCACCTGATTTGCACATCGTAATAATAAATGTTTGTAGAATTTATAAAATTTTATCAATTTTTGTAGAGAAACCAGCAAAAACTTTTCTCATGATTAAAAAAAAATTAAATTAAAAATAAAAAATCGTTCAAAGTCACCATGTAAAAAGGGTTCATTCGAATCATAGTACCTTAAATCTCTTATTGTAAAAACATTGTTGTAAAGTCAATCAAAGTTTATTAATATTTGCAAAATTTGAGCAGATTTTTAATCGTCTTCACAGCACCATGTTTTAACTTTAATGATAAAACTGCTTTGTAACCTCCCCCCCTCCGATTGATCCACGTGAATAATCAATCAAACCAATGCACCAAAATCCTTACTTAATCAATTGACGCTCACGTAGATGTTATGATTAATATTAAATCATTCCAATAACTTTTACGAGAAGTACATTTTTATTATTTGAAGTAGTAGTATTTCAATAATTATTATTGTGTTTAATTTTTTAATATCTTTTTAGATATTACTGGGAAGTTGACCGTGTGGACCTCATGGGTCGCACCTCACGGCTTGTTATTATTTACTCTTTATTCTGACAAGAAATGAATCTTACAGACTTTGTAGCTATGAAACCAACTTTTATTGATTTTTTGACAATAACTGTTTAAAACATTTGAAAAATATAAGATTGATTTGTTGCAGTGCCATTGATATGTGGATTTTTTTAAAAAACATTAATTTGTAACATTTTTATTTATGAAATTAAAAAACCGTTGCACAGAATTTATTCAAAATTTGCTTGAATCAAAGAAGTGTTAATACGTTTCAACTAACTACACATTTAAGAACGAAAATCCAATGTATTTGCCAGTTTGGTCATGACAGTACTGACCTTGGAAGGGTCAATATAAAAAAACACATAACTTATCAGCTCGTCAAATTGCAAATACGAACAATTGACACTCCAACAAAGTCGATACAACTTTTTTTACGTTAGCTATGCTCGTAAAAAACTGTTCATGAGCGTACCAAAAATACTTCAAATATACTCTAAAGACCTCAAAACGTAAAGATATGTTGAAAATTTTAATTTCGACTGGAAAGAGAATAAACTATTTATATACATCATGATGTGTTTGATTTTTTTCTATTTCTCGACTTTTGATCCCTGCCTGCATTCATCAGGTTTCATTTAAATATGGATTGAGATAACTGTCCATCATGGAATGAAGTAGAAATCTAAAGTCATAATTTTGCAGACCTTTTTTATTACAAGTTTTATATTTGATTCGACGGTAGGCTTTGAATAAAAATTAGTGTACATATCGTGGGCATAGAAGGGAAATCTCCTAACTTCAATTTCGGCTCAAAAATAATTGTTGACTTGACTATGACGTTTATGGTGTACGACCCCATACCTTGGGTACCTGTTCTGAATCCAGAAACACAGCATTGCACATTAGGACGAGTAACTCATATCCACTACCACCAGAGAAGTAAAATGTTTGGTTGAAATTCAAAATTAAGCTCCATTTACAGCTGCGGATATATATAAACCCAATTTATCAATGAATCCTTCGATATAGCTCATTCGCCTTAGGTTTTTTACCTGATTCAATGACGATTAAGGTAGGCGACAGGAGAACAAAGTCCTGGAAATCCCAAGACATAGAGTGAACATGTAATAAGAAACACAGTATTTTACTATAAATAAGATGGCATGCAAATTCGTTGTGATCAGTATTGTAAAGTTTGGTTTTGAAAATACAAAACATTATGAATTTTAAGATTTTTATTATAAAATAGATTGTTACCAGTAAAGCTAAAGTGACTGCGTAATCGCAATCTTATTTGTACAGCGCTAGGCGCCTATTTATCCCTCACTAAGATCGACTGCGTATTCGCAATCTTGTTATGATTCAAGAATCTCAGGACGAGCCGCGATAATGCGCAGACTATAGTCAAGAAATTAATGAACGATTTCTTAACTATCTAGATGTCTTTTATACAAATTTTCTATGCACTAAACTTACCAACTAATTAATAAATCAATTCCATTCTCAACACATCCACTTGAGGACTATTGCTCGCTAAGCAGATGCAATCCCTTTTCTCCTAGTCATAAATTCTTCCTAGTTCACATGGATTGTCAACAGACCACCCACAACACAGGTTCACACTGCGAACGATCATTTGCAGCCGTGTCAATACTCATATTGCATCTTGGCGTGTGCCATATGTTATTCAATTTTATGTTGCAGTAAATTATGATGTTACGTTACTTGATTCAATTTTATGTTGTAGTAATTTATGACGTAGTAAGATACGTAGTAAGATACACTACACGTAGTGAGATACACTACAGTATGAAAAAGCTTGTTGCTTTTTTGCAGTTTAAACGTGATTTTAAAATTTTAAAAAGTGTTTTTAATTACAATAACGACGGAAAAGGCTAAGAGTTGCACTCCTCTAGTTAGACAAAAGATTTTCGACTTTAGAGAGTTAGTATTGTTGTCTCAACAAATTGACAGCCGGAGCCAAAAATATCAGCTGCCGAGTTTTATCGCCGACTTGTCAGAGAATGTAGCGATATTTTGGTGAAGATAAACAGAAGACATATTGTGGAAACTGGACTGCGAGGCAGCATAGCTAGGAAGAAGCCCCTAGTAGCGGGAACTAATACGAAGAAAAGAATAGACTTGTGCGAGTCCCCTATCTCTTATTGTAGGGTTCGTAAAATTTCGAAGTGTCGCCTCCTTTGGTCGGTTGTTTGGTTTTAGTGGCAGTCCCATTTATCCAAAGATGGCTCACTTATGCCACGATAGGCCCATTGTGATAGCACAGAAGATTGGGGCGGCACTAGAACCTACGGGATGACGAGAACCATTTAGAATCTCGTATGAAGTGGGCTATGCAGCTAATATTTAAATCAGCTTCTTCCGTGAGGCTGTCAGGAACGGTAAGCCTAAAGTTCGCATACGTTTCCTGGACAGCGCTAGGCATTCGCACAGAAAATGTTGAATTGTTTTTCCTCGTCCGTCTCCTCCCTTGCTTACATAAAATTTCATAGTTATTACTTGTGAATTTTTAATCAGACATAAATTGCTTACACAGTGTTTATATTTTACTGCTGTTATGTACCACTGATTTCCTTATGCCCATTGTCCTCTATCACAGTAAAGTTTCCGAAATTCGATGAGGAATATGACACACTCTTTCAATTAGATCATCGTTTAGATTGACACACTCTTTCAATTAGATCATCGTTTGGATTATCGCTTAGATCATCATATTCTCGGAATCAATTGTTTTGATTTCATTCCGGGATTTTAATTATCTCAGATACAAATAAATGTCACGTTCCGGGATTTCAATACAAACAAATGTCGCGTTCCGGGGACACTCTGCCTAAAGATCAATATGAAAGATTGTATTACTGCAATTATTGCCGGTCATAAATTATAAATCCAATTTGCCTAAACCATAACAACTGACTATTTTCGCGTAAACAATGTCCGACCCAAGTCGATAAAGAAATGTTTATACCAAAGCTTGAATTCGCTAATTTCATCACGATAGCATAATTAGATATTAAACTCTGAAATGTAAACATTAAACAATAATTTGAAGTATAAAAGGAATAGTGTCTAAGCCAGTCTAAGTCAGTAATTGTCCAGAAGTTAAACTTGTAATAAAGAAGAAGTGGTAAACTGTGTTTTTTCCCTCAATTATATAGAGTTTAAATTTGGAAGTTACGTTGTTAATAGCTAACAGCGTCCAAAGGACTCGGCGGCCCATAACAGGCAAAATATAATTTGGTGTCAGAAGTGGGATAGTTAAAAATTAAAAATTAACTATCCAGTGATCGAACAAGCTCCACGCTAGTATAGCTGGAAAAGGAAAAACACGACCACAACAATCAGGACAGGACTCAGGACAGGACTCAGAAGAGACCACGAATAATCGGGTACCGTTAACAAAACCATCAGAACATAGCAACGCTCCAGTTCTCCAAGGACAGTCAGGCAGTCAAAGAACGTAAGTCGTACAAACGTCTACCTTTTTAGAAGAAGAAGAAGAGCAACAACTAATTAAGATAATTAAAACAAAAATTATACATATATACATATAGACATAAATTGTATTTTTGTGCATTATATTGTAAATCTTGAATTTGTTGTGATTTTGTTTGTATTGACGGAACAAGCGAGTTCAAGCCTTATTCAAGACCACGACGATAACAGGTCAGTGGCAAGTGAAGTGTCGGAAGTGTTTCGTGCGGAAAAGATTAATTTGTCAATCCTCCTAAAATTTATTAAGCCATTCAATGGTGATCGCGATAAGTTAAATTCTTACATTACGGGTTGTAATCGCGCCTTCAAGTTGGCATACCCAGAACAATCACCTGTTCTCTTGGATTATGCCATAACGCAACTAGAAGGAAAAGCTGAAATAGCTGTGTCCAACCACACATTTAAAGATTGGGTCGAATTATGCGACTTCCTAAAACTCCTATACGGAGACAAAAAACACTACAATCATTTGTTGATAGAACTGCAACAATGCAGACAAATGCCAAAAGAACCCGTTTCTCAATTCATAGTGAGAATGGAAACTGCCGCGAAAAATTTAATTGTTTGCGTCAAACAATCAGTTGAAGATGAAAGGGAGTTAAAAGGTCAAATAGCCGCAATGGACGACCTAATCCTTCATACTTTCATCCTCAATATTGATTCGTCAATAAGTAACCTCCTACGCGTAAGAAATGTTAGAACTCTCACCGAAGCTATGCAAGTCGCTATTGAGGAGGAAAAATTGGCGAATTTAATAAAATCAAAACCCTCTAACCCGTCCAATTTCCACAAACCGTTAAAATTTTGCAACATTTGTAAACTCAAGAATCATAATACTTCGGAGTGTTTCCGGAGGACTAACCAAAATCCGCTCCATAAAATTAGTATCATAAACGAAAAAGTGTGTAATTATTGCAAAAGGAGTGGTCATGTTATTCAAGAATGTAGGAAACGTGCATATAACAACCAACAAAAAAATTCTCAAGGGAACCAGTATAACACATTTACAAAAATTGCAGGCCATCCAAAAAACGGGGAAGGCTCTCCGAACAGGAATGTTCGGACTATATCAGAAATCCTGAAAGTGGACTAATCACCCATAAAATACTACTTCTAGACAAAGCCCGTCTCCCTTACTTAACTGTAGCCAGTTCGAACTCAAAGACACACACCCTCAAATTTCTCATCGATTCTGGTGCCTCCATTTCAATCATCAAAGGAAAGTCATTGTTTGACAATACTCTTGTTGACGTGGGCGAACATGCATTTTTACAGGGAATATCCGGAACCACTTTAGCCGTAGGTTCGACCAAAGTTAATTTGCAATTTCCACGTAGACATCTGCAACATAGATTTCATGTTGTTATACAGGAATCGAACATACCGTTCGATGGCCTTTTAGGATGTGATTTCTTAAGTAAATTCAATTGTATAATCGATTTTTCCCAAAAGTTGCTATCAGTTAGGAACGAAGTAGTACGAATCGAAATAATAAATTTCAGAGATCTTCCAAACGATCAAAATGCCGAATTTTCGACAGATTCAGATGATGATCCACCTCAATTCCTCCCTTCAAATTCTAAACCACACGGGCTACAAAATAATTCATCGAGTCAAAATCAAAATACTATACCTGAATCAACAGGCCAAAATCCAGAACCTCAAAATGTTAATGCAACATTCAAAATCTCAAAAGACTCTACTATCAAAGCTCGATCTATAAACTTCTTGAAAGTTAATATTAACAATCCCGAAATCGAAGAAGGAATAATCAATCGAAAGGAACTAATTCCCGGAGTATATCTAGGCGAAGCTATCACTACTGTGGATAGCAATAATCAAGCTCTAATTTCAATCCTAAACGTAACCGAAAAAGACGAAATACTAAATCTATCAGGGCTTAATCTTGAACCTATCAACGACATAAATCCATTATTCCAAGAAAACTCTAAAATCACGCAAAATGATCCTAATAAATCAAAAGAATTCTTAAACCTCTACAATCTCACTATACAGCAAACTCAAATCCCTAGCATATCCAATAATCATCATAAATTGCTAGAACAATCTCTAAGGCTAGATCATTTAAACAACGAAGAAGCTAAATCTATTCTCGAAATCGCAGCCAATTATTCGGATATATTTCATTTAGAAGGCGATCAACTAACTAGCACTAACCTATGCCAACACGAAATCAATCTAACGGATACGCGACCAATATCCGCTAAAACATACAGGTATCCGGAAATACACAAAAATGAAGTTAATGAACAAATCAAAAAAATGCTTGACCAAAACATAATACAGCCGTCAAATAGCCCATGGTCAGCTCCCCTTTGGGTCGTTCCTAAAAAACAAGACGCTTCTGGTAAAATCAAATGGCGAGTAGTAATCGACTACAGAAAATTAAATAATATAACCGAATCAGATGTTTTCCCTATTCCGAATATCACTGAAATATTGGATCAATTAGGTCACTCCAAATATTTCACTACCCTTGACCTAGCTAGTGGATTCCATCAAATAAATATGAGACCAGAAGACCGATCTAAAACTGCTTTCACCACACCCCTTGGTCATTACGAATATGTAAGAATGCCATTTGGACTTAAAAATGCTCCAGCAACATTTCAACGCCTTATGAACACAGTACTGTCAGGTCTACAAGGTATCCAATGTTTCGTTTACCTTGACGACATCGTCATTTATGCCAGTTCCATCCGAGATCACGAAATGAAGTTGATAAACGTTTTCGAAAGAATTAGAAGTAGTGGATTAAAACTAGAACCCTTGAAATGTGAATTTATGCGACATGAAGTCGTGTACTTAGGTCATGTTATTTCTGGAAAAGGAGTTCTACCCAACCCCGAAAAGGTCAAAGCAGTGCAAGAATTTCCGATCCCCAAAAATCCAAAGACTATAAAATCATTTTTAGGACTATGCGGATACTACAGAAGGTTTATTCAAAATTTCTCCAAACTCACTAAGCCACTCACTAAACTGTTACGCAAAGACGTCAAGTTCGAATGGACAGAGGAACAGAATAAAGTCTTCGAAGAACTAAAACTGAAACTTATTTCAGCCCCAATCCTACAGTACCCCAATTTTACAAAAGAGTTCTTATTAACTACAGACGCATCCAATTATGCAATCGGTGCAGTTTTAAGTCAAATGGGTGATCAAAAAATAGACTTACCTATTTCTTACGCAAGTCGTACGCTAAACAGAGCTGAATCAAATTACAGCACGACGGAAAGAGAACTCTTAGCAATCGTCTGGGCTGTCCAAACTTTTCGACCCTACCTATACGGTAGAAAATTTAAAATTGTAACCGACCATCGACCTCTAATATGGCTACAAAATTGCAAAGATCCAGGCAGCAAATTAATAAGATGGCGACTGAAACTCGAAAAATTTGATTATGAAATAAAATACAAGCAGGGTAGAGTAAATGCTAACGCCGATGCTTTATCCCGAATCGAACAAACTTCAGCTGAAATTCCCATAAATATTCTTCAAGCTCAATTAGACGATACATTTCATGATTACGTAAAATTCTACTATAACTCTATGACCCCGACTATATTTGATTATAATGACATAGACAGTGCCATTGACACAACTAAGACAACAGTAGCATATCTAACAGCGATAGATAAAGATGAACAAAACCCACACACTTCTCTATTTTTAGACAGAAGTTTAAACAAAGAAAGCATTCTAAGTAAGACCTATGCACTATACGATATAGAAACGTCACGGACGATCTATAAACAGACAATATATCATTGTTTCGTAAAGCATTCATTCTTCGAAAAACCTTCATACCAAGACTTCTTCCAGTGCATCCTAAATCTTAAGAAGACCTTAGTCAAAGACAAAGTCAGGGAAATTAACATTCCAAATCCTGTTGATTCCTTCAACCAGTTCAATACCAACAAACTACAAGACATAATCCAATTCATATTCCGTAATGAAAAAATAAAGATTAACATTTTTCATAACAAAATAATTACCCCAGCGGAAGACCAAATCACCAATATTCTCAAGCAATTTCATGACTCCCCAGCAGCAGGACATAACGGCTTCCATAAAACATATAACAAAGTCAAGCAGTATTACAGATGGAAAAACATGAAAAAGAATATAAAAGCCTATATTAAAAATTGTTCGTCCTGTCAACTTAACAAAACTTCTCGCAAACTAACCAAAGCTCCTATGGAAATAACCTCTACTGCAAGTGCCCCACTCGAAAAGATCAGCTTGGACATCGTTGGACCATTGCCTATTACCGAACATGGTAATCGGTTCATCCTTACCCTCCAAGGTGATCTTACGAAGTTCTCAGATGCTTATCCCATTGAAAATCACGAAGCCAAAACTGTAGCAAATAAATTACTCCAATTTATTACACGATTCGGAATTCCAAAGCAAATACTCACTGATCAAGGCTCAGATTTCACTTCTATCTTGATGAAAGAAGTATCTAAACTTTTCCGTATCAAACTTTTGCATACGACGGTTTATCATCCTCAATCCAATGGCGCACTTGAAAGGTCTCACTCAACTTTAAAAGATTACCTTAAACACTACATCAATAGCCAACAAAACGACTGGGACGAATATGTACCATTAGCCATGTTTGCATATAATACGGCAATCCATACAACCACAAAATACACACAACATGAGCTCATTTTCGGAACAAAGCCTGTTCTACCAAGCGCTATAACAAGTACGCCCGAGTTCAGATATACATATGAATCATACGTCGACCAGCTTAAATATAAACTGAATAAGTCTTTCGAAATAGCGAAACAGAACATAAACAATTCTAAAGAAACAAGTAAAACATACTACGATAAAAAAATCCACAACCCAAAGTATCAAGAAGGAGACTACGTTCTAATGAAAAACAATGCTTCTAAACCAGGTATTACCAAAAAGCTGTCACCAAACTGGAAAGGTCCATACAAAGTAACCGAAATTTGTGATAATAACAAAAACATCATCATTAAACTAAAAAACAACAAGCGTCTGAAAGTTCACACAAATCAACTAAAACCCACCTCTCTTACAGGATGATCTTTATAGCTACACTTTGGTACTTTTGCATCTGCATTCTTCAAACCCAAGGGGACAACCGATACGAACTTCAGAAAATAGATAGCGGAAGTGGATTATTTTACGAACACATAGGGACTACCAGATTTTACTCAGAATATTTTAAAATAGTAACTCATATAGACATACAATCATATAGCGAAAGATTAAAATTAATTAAAAGAATTGCCAAACAATCCTTCAATTTGTGCGAAAAAATTGCACAAGATCATGTCAAATTCTTCTGCACCCAGAATACTAATATATTCAACATGAAAATGCCTGAAATTATCAGCAAAGAGGAATCGGTTAGAGCAATGGTAGGAAACCCCAAATTCCGACGAGGAATTCTAAATATAGTAGGTTCAGTATCTAAATTTCTGTTTGGAACAATGGATTCAAACGATGCTGAATATTATGACCAAGTCATAAATAAAGTAGAAGGGGACGAATCAGAAATTCAATTATTAATAAAAAATCAAATAAATGTAGTTAAAACAACCATAACTAACTTTAATAATACAATTTCTCAACTAAAAATCTCAGAAAAAGAATTAAACCAAAACATTGATAAATTCAATGCATTTCTCAAAGATCAAAACGAACTCAACTCTGAAGTCGGCTTAAGTCAGGAAATAATAGAGCACATTAGCATTTTAACATTTCTCATAAATGAAATTGATATCAGATTGGAAGAAATAATCGACGTTATCATGTCAGCCAGAAAAAACTCTATTCATCCTAGTCTTATAAGTCCTAAAAAGCTAATCGAGGAACTTACAAAATTCAAGCAGCATCTAACAAACGGACACGATTACGCCGTTAAGCCTGAAATCAGCAACATCAACCAACTTCTAGATGTAATCAGGATACAATATTCATTTAAAAATCAACGTATGATCTTCGTTTTATCTGTTCCTTTGGTAGACAATTCAGATTTCAATCTTTATCACCTAATACCATTACCAATCCCTCACGGAGAGCAGCATTCTTATGCTTACAATGATCCAAGTTTCAAGTACCTTGCAATTTCAACAAACAAATTACAATACGCCCAATTCCAAAGTCTCGAACCATGCAAACAATTGGAGTACAATATGTATATATGCGAGAACTATATTACTTATTCAACCTTGAATAAACCAATGTAAATGTAAAATGTAGTGTATCATAATCTTTACCATTTAATGTAGTATAGTGTAACATATTCATTATCACCTAGTGTAAGAAATCTTAGCCCACATAAGAAAGTAGGTCACAAATCCTACAATTGTAAACAATTGCACATGCATAAATCGATCCGCACATGTTGAATGTTTTGCCGTTACACTCATCGATCATGTACGCAACCTATGCCAAGGCAGAGGTTTGCCATGTCATCGATTAGTGTGAACGATTTATGAATGAACACTTGACCAGGCTAATGTGAGAACATGCATCGCGCCATGGGTCAAGTGGGCATGGTTCGATTGTGCAGCGTACACAATGTAATTCGATGACCTATGTTGCTGCATGGGCAAATAGATCATCGAACTGTGTGAAACAAAAATATATTGGGCACTTAGTCATAAGGTAATAAATAAATTTAGTACGTAAGCATATTGGAAATTGTAAAATAGTATAAATTAGAAACGAAAATATAGATTGGCAGGATTTGCTTTCCTGACCTAGACACGCGGAGTTATTACTACGCGACGCTGTGCATTAGTAGCGAAGTCGAAGTCTTGTAGCATATCCTTTCGCAATACAACAAATCGTTGCGTTTTCTCTTTAGTAAATATCGGCCGAGAGACATGTTCTCCACGCCACTCTATCTGCGGTTTGACCGCTTGCGTAGGTTTGTGCATTAGGACTATCCAACGGTTCCCCTAAATTACACTTTCAAATAATTATAGCGAAAGGACTCAGGCGTTAGAAGCTGCCGCAAAATCTCCATCTTCATTACATGACGATCTTTCATTACATGGCGATCCTGCCAGCTTTCTTTCATTACATGGCGATCCTGCACCTGACGACCCTGCGTTAGGGGGACCACAGAAACCTAAATCAAGGCAATTATGCCCATTCGAAGCTGAAAGTTTCTTATTTAAAATAAGAACAAGAAAATCTTGAATTTCTACGTTGACGACTAAGAATACGGCCGAAAATGGAATTTCAACGTAAGATAATGGAGATGGAACTTCATCGAAGTATATGGAAGATAATTGCAAAAAGGAAGAAGGCGAAGATGAAGGAGAATTTTCTGCGCTATTTACGAGTAAACTAACAAACAATTTAATGATGGCTAAATGATTTTACGGCAACGACCAGGAATTTATAATTGAACACTAATTATTTTTAGTCAAAATTTAAATTTTCATAGCTATGGACTGAAGAACAATACTATATTAACTATAGATTCTTTAAACAAATCGATAAAATTTTGAGATATCATGAAATCACTACGTAGACTCTAAGGAAAACTGTACCAATATGCACCTCACGTTAAAAAGGAAAAATATGATTAATGAAGTTGAATACGATTCATAAATTTGTATAATAAGCGATTTTCAATTGTTAAATGAGAAAGCGTACTAAAATAACACTTTACACTTTAGTTAGATTTACCATAGATCGTATTAATATGCGAAGTATTGTATTTAAACTTTGGGTTTTATCTATTCAACAAATAGTTTGCTATCAAGTCAACACAAAATAATAGTACAAAAGTTGACATTACCTATAAAAAAAATGAAAGATCACATTCTTTCTTTAAATTTAGTTCGAAGCATTCAATATAGTCAATGCTTAAATCGATACTGCAGATTAGAAATCGTCGCATTTTAATTATGATAGAAAACCAAACTAATGTAACACTGGTGGGATAGTGTTACAGTACCCTAATTTTGATAAACCATTCATATTAACCACAGATGCGTCTAACTACGCGTTAGGAGCAGTACTGTCACAAGGTGAAATAGGTTCAGATTTACCAATCTCATATGCCAGCAAAAGTTTAGCAAAGCACGATATCAATAAACCAATTATTGAAAAAGAGTTGCTTGCGATACACTGGGGCATTAACTTTTTCAGACCGTACTTATATGGAAGAAAATTCGTGGTAGTAACGGACCACAGACCTCTAGTTGCTCTCTTTACTCATAATAATCCATCATCTAAATTGACGAGAATACGTGTCGATCTGTCAGATTATGACTTTACAATCATTTACAAGAAAGGCTCCATTAACACAAATGCAGATGCCCAATCAAGAATCGAATTAGACTCTGATACCTTAAAAGCAATGATTCCTCCAGAAAACGATATTAAAGCAAAACGAAAGTTACTAGCAATAACAAGGGGTATGGCAAATAAAAATAAAAATGAAGATAATATTACGAAGAAAGTCAGCAGCAACTGCACCCTATCTAACATAGAATCTGATCAACTCTATTGTTGGGACTGCACGAGTCTGTCAGACATTACCGGTATAACAAAATTGAAATTTATAATATTGCGCAACAAAAATAATAATGAAAATATAAGCATCGTACGTACGAAAGAAGAGATAATAATATATTGCAGCGATATATCTGGCGAGAAATCCGTTTCAGCCAAAGGAAAGCTAGCAAATAAAAATGATAAAAATGGTACCAGAAACTTGAAAGAGCACAATAGCGATAATCCAAATGCGAAATACGTTTCCATCATGGAGAAACTATTGGAATTTGCTCATAAAGAAAATATTAAAGAGCTCTCACTGTCAAAGGATGACATGATATTCGAATATATAAACAAAGAAATGTTCAAGAAAGGATTTAATAAGTTGCAACGAACAAAAAGTACGCGTACGAAATTGAAGATAATGATATATAAGCCACCCACAAGAATAACAGATAAAATCGAGCAATAGAAAATTATTGAGGAATTTCATAATTCACCACACGGAGGACATTTAGGGATCCGCAAAACTTTGTTAAAACTAAAACAACGTTACTGTTGGAAAGGTATGAGCAGCATGGTTAAAACACACGTAATAAACTGCACAGCTTGTAAAATAAATAAGCAGACAAGACACACTAAGGAGAAAATGGTAAAAACCGGAACACCCACAACCAGTTTCGAAACAATAGAAATAGATACAGTAGGACCACTACGAATATCTAACTCGTATAGGTATATATTGACGTTACAATGTGAACTGACAAAATTTGTAGTAGCAATCCCATTAGAAAATAAGGAAGCACGTACAGTCGCTGAAGGTATAATCAATCAATTCATTTTAAAATATGGTCACTTTAAAAATTTAAAATCAGACCTAGGCACGGAATTTAACAATAAACTCATGAAAGAAATATGCGAACTATTACACATTAATCAAATATTCTCAACGCCGTATCATCACCAAACTCTTGGTGTGGTAGAAAGAAATCATCGTGTACTTAATGAATACATGTATGCATTTGCCGATGATTATCAATGGGACAATTGGGTTTCATACTATGCATTTGCATATAACACAACACCGCATGTAGACACCAATTATACCCCCTACGAGCTAATATTCGGCAAACTCCCCTACCTACCAAATGATTTAATTGAAAATAACGATAGGGTCTATGATCTAGACAATTACGCAAAAGAGCTAAGAGTAAGATTGAGAACATCAATAACGAAAGCGCGAGCTATCATAGAAAAAGTAAAAACAAACAGAGTCGCTGAAGATACAGACATAAATCCCGCGAAAATAAAATTAGAAGACCTTGTATTAATCAGAATAGAAAACCGAAAAAAGCACCAGCCACCATACAAAGGTCCTTATAAAGTAATTGAAATAGATAAAAGTAATGTTTTATTAGACATAGAGGGAACACCCAAATTAATACATAAAAATAGAATTAAGCTATATTGTACAAAAGAACAGATCGAATGATTCGTCTTAATAAGTATAAGACTCATCAAAAAAGGGTAAAGGTGTAGTGTATCATAATCTTTACCATTTAATGTAGTATAGTGTAACATATTCATTATCACCTAGTGTAAGAAATCTTAGCCCACATAAGAAAGTAGGTCACAAATCCTACAATTGTAAACAATTGCACATGCATAAATCGATCCGCACATGTTGAATGTTTTGCCGTTACACTCATCGATCATGTACGCAACCTATGCCAAGGCAGAGGTTTGCCATGTCATCGATTAGTGTGAACGATTTATGAATGAACACTTGACCAGGCTAATGTGAGAACATGCATCGCGCCATGGGTCAAGTGGGCATGGTTCGATTGTGCAGCGTACACAATGTAATTCGATGACCTATGTTGCTGCATGGGCAAATAGATCATCGAACTGTGTGAAACAAAAATATATTGGGCACTTAGTCATAAGGTAATAAATAAATTTAGTACGTAAGCATATTGGAAATTGTAAAATAGTATAAATTAGAAACGAAAATATAGATTGGCAGGATTTGCTTTCCTGACCTAGACACGCGGAGTTATTACTACGCGACGCTGTGCATTAGTAGCGAAGTCGAAGTCTTGTAGCATATCCTTTCGCAATACAACAAATCGTTGCGTTTTCTCTTTAGTAAATATCGGCCGAGAGACATGTTCTCCACGCCACTCTATCTGCGGTTTGACCGCTTGCGTAGGTTTGTGCATTAGGACTATCCAACGGTTCCCCTAAATTAAACTTTCAAATAATTATAGCGAAAGGACTCAGGCGTTAGAAGCTGCCGCAAAATCTCCATCTTCATTACATGACGATCTTTCATTACATGGCGATCCTGCCAGCTTTCTTTCATTACAGTCTCGCTTCTTACAAACATAAATAAGAAAATGCCGAAAGACTGTACAACTAAATTTTTGACTGGTAAAATCGAAATTTGGCAAAACCTAATAAATAACAAGTGGATATTTGTAGTGAGCGATCCGCATATGCTCACAGTCCAGTGTAATAATACAATCACTGATGTAGAAATTCACAGAACGGGAATACTGACGCTAGCAGGCAATTGTAAGGCATACTCCTCACAAACGCAGCTCATTGCCAATAACGAAATAATCATGTATTATGAGAATATTATCCCAAGTCTAAACATAGTAGAAGACGAATGCTGTGAAGAACGAAAGGTGAATAAATCAAATTTTCATTATTACCTAGATCAAATCCACTTATCAAATATTAAATTAGATGATTTAAATATAGCCTCTCATAAATTAGATGACCTAAACGAGCAAATAAATCAGTTGCATTCTCAGCCCCACTTTTATAGATACGGCAATTTCTACAAATATATTATTGCAATAGTCTCATCTATCGTCTTTGGCTACGTAATGTATAAATTGTACAATTGTTTCAAGCCTTTTCTCCCCAACTTCCTTAGAGTCGACCGAGGATGCTGTTGCCGCGCTATCACAATAAACCAGTATAATTCACCAATATCATCTCCCAGAAGCAATCTAGAATTGGAACTTACCTCTATCCCTGGGAACGCACCAGCAATTTTACCTGAAAATCAAAGTCTCAGAGCTCCATTACGTCAGAACAAAACTAGGAGTAGATTTCGATCCTCAATAGGAAATCTTAACTACGACGAATCCTGAATTAAAAAATATGGAATTCGTCTTCTTTAAGGGGGGTGTTGTTATGTACCACTGATTTCCTTATGCCCATTGTCCTCTATCACAGTAAAGTTTCCGAAATTCGATGAGGAATATGACACACTCTTTCAATTAGATCATCGTTTAGATTGACACACTCTTTCAATTAGATCATCGTTTGGATTATCGCTTAGATCATCATATTCTCGGAATCAATTGTTTTGATTTCATTCCGGGATTTTAATTATCTCAGATACAAATAAATGTCACGTTCCGGGATTTCAATACAAACAAATGTCGCGTTCCGGGGACACTCTGCCTAAAGATCAATATGAAAGATTGTATTACTGCAATTATTGCCGGTCATAAATTATAAATCCAATTTGCCTAAACCATAACAACTGACTATTTTCGCGTAAACAATGTCCGACCCAAGTCGATAAAGAAATGTTTATACCAAAGCTTGAATTCGCTAATTGCATCACGATAGCATAATTAGATATTAAACTCTGAAATGTAAACATTAAACAATAAGTTGAAGTATAAAAGGAATAGTGTCTAAGCCAGTCTAAGTCAGTAATTGTCCAGAAGTTAAACTTGTAATAAAGAAGAAGTGGTAAACT
This sequence comes from Oxycera nigricornis, assembly GCA_963942545.1. Lineage (NCBI taxonomy): Eukaryota > Metazoa > Arthropoda > Insecta > Diptera > Stratiomyidae > Oxycera > Oxycera nigricornis. Next base: position 53,054,835 of record OZ012660.1, on the reverse strand, counting down.
GTGTTTTTTTCCTCAATTATATAGAGTTTAAATTTGGAAGTTACGTTGTTAATAGCTAACAGCGTCCAAAGGACTCGGCGGCCCATAACACTGCATTGTTTGTTGATCCACTGGAAAACACTCTTCATTTCTTCTCTAAGGATCAAAAAGGTAGCAGTGAAGGTATTTGTAATTTTTAAAACAAATTAGCTGATGCTAGTTGTGAGAAATAAATTTGGATACCCAAAATTAAACATTACAACATTTCATATATATTATATATTATACATAGAGAAAATGACACTTATAAAAGGAAAAGCAGGAGTTCTATCCACCTCGCCTTCATCTCGCATTAGGATTCGATCGGATATCTCTCATTCTCCAAAAGAATTAAATGACATTCCCACCTATTATAATTTTCTAAAATTAAATTAGAATTTGTACGAAAGCCATTGGTATTGGTTTGTGAGAATCGGCATAACGTTTACTAAGATTTTTATACTCTTGTTAGCTATCACTAGTAATCTTTGTAATAATGATGAATGCATTTATTTAGGATCATCAATAGTTTGACTGATTTTACAATCATGACTTCTACACTTGGGGAACGACAAAAACTTTCTAATGCTGACGATTCGTTGATTTCTCGAAACTATTTGATATCAAAATAAAATTTAATTCGCAAATTTTTTTGATTTAATTTGACGTCTGATTATTTTAAAGAGCAACTGTAATGGTCAAAAGCTTTATAGACCAAGCTTGAATCATATGTTGGGTGCATGTGCCGACTTTTAACTCAACGCAGGAGGGGATGCAGATACAGATGTTAAGTGCTAGGCATATCAGGTAGGTGTTCAATATCTTGTCCTTGAACGAAAAGCTCCATCAAGAAGTTGTGTATGTTTTTATTGATTTTTATTTACCAACAAACGTTTGTTCCCCTCTGAAGCCCCCACCCTTCCTGGTGATAATGTTATTGTTTTTATCGCTAAGCCTGTGTACGTGTCATTAGCCCCAACTGCTACACCAGCCAAAGTTGTTCTTAGGTAGATATTTTGGCCGTTGGCCCATATGCGTGGCAGATTACGTAACGTGTTTTCATTTGCGCATTATTTTGTTCGCATCCAGACTGCCCAACAACAATGATGGTATTTTTGGAGTGTGCCAAACAGCTGATGTTTCTCATGCATTCGATATAAAGATAGATTCATCGGTATGCATACATATGTATGTATGTGCAGATTCGATTGTATCTGGCCGCGGTATCCGTTTATATTCGATGAAGGTCGCAAACCTGTGAATCAAATAAAAAATAAAGCCGATCAGAAGCACATTGTAGCATATGGTATCGCATGTTGAGCACAATCATCGGTAGCCTTGTTTTTGTCGCTTTAACATGACCCCACAATCAGGCGAATGATAATTGCCTGTAATATAAACAAGTACATCTTTATTTAATTACAAATAATTAATGATCCGACCATTGGACCACGTGGACGAAAACCGAACAGGGAAACTGGGTCAGACAAATTTCTTCAATTTAATTTTTTATTCGACACTTTTGCAATACAAGAATAATTTCGGGGTGAATTATCACTTTCTGCACAAATTGCACATTGAACTATAATGAGAGTGACTAGAAAAGTACACTTCTTCGAGATTTAAGACTATAGAGAAAAATTCGCAATACTGTATGCTGACAATAGTGGTGTCGGGAAATATTAGCGAGTGTAAAGAAGGTCACGGTTAGAGTCTTGGCTAGCGCAATAAAGCAAGTCCTTAACACAACGAAACATTTCCACTCATGGTACTTTCTAGTTTTTTTGAACGAAAATTGTTCGATTTCCTTTTGATCCATTTTGTCCGTTATGCATAATATCTCGCGAACGAAACGTTGTGTTAACATCGTTTAGATGTGAATTAAAGAATGTTAACATTTTAATGAGCTAATCAAATGTTAAGTAAATTTCATACAACCGTTTTTTTTAATTAAATAAAATAAAATAAAATCTCAAAACAAACTTTTGGCAATCAATGCTATGAATAAATAAGATGCTGTACAAAATCCTCAGTAATATAAAACCAGTAGTTTTTCATAATTGAAAGCAGGTATTAATATAAAAATGAAAAACTATTTACTGAATCAAGAGATGAAGCATTTAATGTTACCTAGTTTCAGTTACTTTAATTGCGTGATTAGCATTTGTATCATGTGAGCAGATTTTCAATGATTTTGTTACAGTCGTTTTTTATTTTGATAAAAAAAAACTTCTTACAATTATCTACATAGAAAAAGATTTGATGTTATAATATTTGTAAATATTGGTAGGAGAGATTTGCCAGCAACAAAATGGTTAGAACTTCTATAAAATTAGCCGTGTGACTAGACCGCTATTCAAGGTAAATTGAGTTTAGAAATTATTATCCGCAGTAATTTTAAACACATTATAGTGCCAAACGTCTTCTTTTCAAAGAGACACACCCAGCAGTTTATCAAATTTGAAAACTATGATCCGTTTTCAATGAAATTGGATCTGAAACCAACATTCATAAGTATCGCCAGTACATTGCTTTTAGTCAGTAATTCTTGGTAGTGTTGCCAAACACTTAATTGGCAGTAAAAATTATGGATATCTATGTACATACAGTTAGGGACAAAACTCTCCATGCACCCTCAAAATTTCATGAATTTAGTAGAAAATGCAAATATATATATGAGAATTTTATATGCAACTACACTGCAAATGTATTTTTATTAACGGAAATTTAAGAATAAATCAACCTTAATGAACTTATAACTGAAAAAAACAGCCAAACAACGAAATTCAGTAAGGACAAAAGTGTTCATACATTGATCAGATGTGTGTACTTTGGCTTCATTGCATTGCTTAACTTTTGCTTTTTTTCAACGTTGGGAGGTGGAAATCTTCAAAAGATACCGATCATCTCCTGCCTCACGGCATGCCGGATTTCTACCGACTAAAACCACCTCCGTTTCCTTCAATCACTCTCTCCATCAAAAATTTAGTAATTCTTCGTATTTAAAATTTTAGGACATAGTACATAATTCCTCAAAGAACCGTTGTATTTCTAATGAAAAGCGTAAGTACGATCTAATGACTAGTTTGTTCAAATAATCTGTGAGCAAAACAAGTGAAAAATGAGCAAGCGTAAGGAAGTAAGTGTTGAAATAAAAAAACTTAATTATTGCTGAGCATAGAAATGGAAAATCATCCCGCGCAATTGGAGCTTTATTTAGTTCAACCCGTGCAACAATACATTGTTCAAAAGCATAAAAATACAGGATCAGTGGAAAATAAGCCAAGAAATGGATGACCGAAGAAACTTTCCAGGCAGGATATCAGCATGATCTTAAAAGAGGTGGACAAAAACCCAAGGGTAACCGGTCTGCAACTGGCGGAACATGTCGCTAATACTTCGAATAAGTGTGTTCACCCTAAAACCATCCGAAGAATGCTACGTTCCAATGGATATGCAAGTATAGTTCCTCGTAAAAAACCGCTAACATCTGAATAGAATAGGCAGCTTCGACTTGAATTTGCAAAGCGATATTTAGGAAAGGAGTTGAAGTTTTGGTAAACTGTCTTATCGACTTATGAGAACAAGTTCAACTTGTTCGGTAATGCTGGCAAAGAAAGAATCTGGCGAAAAAAGGGAACGCCATTGCAACTGAAGAACTTGATACCAACAGTAAAACACGGCGGTGACAATGTGATGGTGTGGGGTGGAATTGCAGCTGGTGAGGTTAGCCGATTGGTCTTTATAGATGGTATTATGGACCAATACTATTATAAAAGACTGTTAGAAGAAAATTTGCAAATTTCTGTGGACAATTTGGGTCTTGGCCAGCATTGTATATTTCAACAGGACAACGATCCTAAACACACTGCACGCTTTGTAAAGAACTGGTTGCTTTATTACGCACCAAGACAGCTGTATTCTCCTCGTCAGTCACCAGACTTAAACCCCATTGAACATGTTTGGGAACTTATGAAAAAAAAAATCTCGAAAATTCACACCAGCAGCAAGGAATCACTCAAAACTGCGCTTCAACAAGCTTGGGGAGAAAAAAATCCGGAAGTCACTAAAAATTTGGTGGAACCAATGCCAAGACGGTTGCAGGCTGTTATTGATGCCACCGGCGGCCCAACAAAATATTGAAATATAAAAATATATTGAATAATGTGGAATTTTCAGTTCAACTACATAATGTATGAACACTTTTGGCCTTACTGAATTTCATTGTTTTGATGTTTTTACAGTTATAAGTTAATTAATGTATTTTTTTTAAATTTTCGTTAATAAAAATACATTTGCAGTAAAGTTACATATAAAATTCTCATATATATTTGCATTCTAAATTTATGAATTTTTGAGGGTGAATGGAGAGTTTTGTCCCTAACTGTATGCACATATGTATGTATGTATGTATGTATGTATGTATGTATGTATGTATGTATGTATGTATATATGTATGTATATATACAAGATACTGACATTTAAGATATTTTTTTAAATGTTAAAAGCAATGGACAACAATTTTTATCTGCCGGAATATACCACCAATACAGCCGAACATTTAAATCTACCAATCAGCAAACAACTTAATCTTCTCGTAGCCCAAGTTAAACAAAATGTTAACGAAAACATTTAAGATACAATAAAGCCGGCATGCTTGTTTGCGCAGCAGTTAAGATACTTTCAGATACTCTTCCACTTAGTCGCTTATTCTTTCTGCTTTCGGCTAACCATTCTAAATTTTTGGCGAAAAAAAATTAACTCCTCTTGCTATACCTTAAAGAATTTTGGCAAATGTACCCAAAATCTCCATAATTTTCGAAAGGCATTTGAATGGGACATGCTTTAGATCTGGACAACACCTTTTTTTAACTGATAATTACTCCATTTCAATGTGAATGTTCATGGTAAATACGTGCTGCCAAACATTTTGTTTTTTAAAGTGAAAGCCATTATGCAAAGCTAAGCGCGGCTTACTAAAGATTGTTGATTCGAAGTAAAAACAATTTCACCCACAAAAAACATGTCGTGTTGTCCAGCAAATCAGATTGATAAATTGTAAGCTATGTGACGCATGATTTGGCTGATGCTGCATTTTAAAAAGCATTTCCAGAAGAATTTAATCAGTCAAGTTATATTAAGCAACAAAATAAACACGGACGATTGATAACGAATTGATGGCAACCTGAATTGAAATTCAAATCGAAATCTTATCAGAATGTTTTGAATAAATTTCGTTCCGCTTATTTGGATGTTTTTCTTCAATGTTTGTTGCGAATAAACAAGATGATGAATTTTTTTTAATTGATTCAAAGTTTGGGAGCAGCATGCCAGCATATTGGTTACATGATTTCTTCAAATACATACCTCTTCATTGCAGTTATATATGTTCCTCATGTGTTCGGCTGTTCTTACATACATATTTCGTGTGAAATGTAGCATTGTTTCAAGTGCAATTATATACATACTACCGTGTACAGTAGACTCTAAGATTTACGTGGTTTCCTGACAAGTGTGTCTTAACACCACGAGCTTCTTAAGCTACGAGTTACGATATGTTCGCACCAAGACCCCCATAAACGTACTTGCCAAGTACCCATACCGTAGTATGAGCCACGTGGCTTTCGGAATACAGGTACCAATTTTAATTCAAAGCTGACAGGGCTCCTGCTTACCCTTGGTCAAGATTGTGTTACGTTCGCCACGCAACGTAGGCGATCCCAAATCCTCAAGGGCGAAATATGGGACTTCCCTGTCTTTGAGACCCCAAACCACCGCGCGGGTAAACGCCATTTTTAAAGAAAAATAAATAATGCTACGTTCGCCACTTCACGCAATCAGCTCATTAATGAAATGTTTTGTTATAACTGATTTATATTGTTACTTATGAATTGAATTGTTACTAATTAATGAATTATAGGGAGTTGATCAATTTAGGCTAGAGGTTTGAATATATGTATATAGACATAAGAATTAGGGCATAGGTCGCTTTAGATAAGGATTATTGGAATTGATGGAATATAAAGATGTATGGTTAGGAAATTAGATTAGATAGCTAAGTAGTAATAGTAGTTTTTATGGTGAGCGATCAACAGCAAAATGTATCACAGTTCACGGCACAGACACTGCGGATAAGTTGCCCACGATCACAACAACAACAACGCTCACCCAATCGTCGTAACAGATCCCAAATCAAGGCCCCGCACGGTCTACGATGCGCCCCAATGGAGTCCCCTATGCGCCAGTGAAACCCACAACCATTGGCACTGGCAATTCGCCATGGCTGGCGGCTGCCGCGAGTTTTTCGCCGGACAGGCGGCAATCGGAAATCCCCTCGCATCGAGACACAACGATTGACCCCTGGCGAAACCAGTTGAAAAGCTTTTGAAAGCTGCTGGGGTCAACTGCCCAGGTGAGTGGTCGACGACCTACGAACCGAACGGGACTGGGTTTGGTTTAAATAGATTGCGGGAGCAGCTGACGAGGCTTTTGAACGTCGACCGCGGGTGGAAGTTGGTATTCGCCTGGAACGTCTTTTTCGGATTTTGTTTGGAACGTCTTTTTCGGATTTTGTTTGGAACGTCTTTTTCTTTTCGGTGCGGATCTTCAGTGTGCGGAGCAAGTACGAAAACGAGAATTGGACGGCAGCTCGAGCGTGAATTGGCGGACGATTGCTTACCTTGGGGATCGTTGCTGGATTGACTGGAGGAAAATCAGGAGGAGGACGGCGTACGACAAGCGGCGGAAATAGACTAAGAAGAACAGACTGTAAGTAAACTTAAGACTAGATAGGGATAGATAGGGAGTTTTTGAGAGAATAAATAGTGTTCTAGGAAAAGCAGAGTGTGATTTTGTGAAGTGGCGAGGCGGAAATCGCGTTCCTGGTTGTATTTTTGTGCTCCCCTATCGGTCGGTGGTTTTGGGTCACCGTGAATCCAATTCCCGTTTCGGGATTCGCGGACAGGGCAGTCCCGGCGCGGAAACGGGTGGCGCCCTTTCATTTTAAATTACCTATTCCCACACCCCTCTTCGCGGGTGAAGCCGGGTGGGATTGCCCGAACCGTGGTTAGGATCGGCTACGGTGCAGTGCGGACGTTACGCGAAATTATAGCCGTAACAATTGGACCTATCATCATCCATGCCGCTTTTTGGGCAACGGCACCCCTGTCGTAAACGCAACAGCACGCCAATGCACCACATACAGAAGGGTCCTATACCAATGTGTTAAGATCCAAACTGTATTATAATGAAAGTACCCGCTAATGGGTGTACAACCACAGCCCCCAAGTTTCAGCCTCCACAGGCTCCTCACCGACACCGGCAGGGACAAGTCCCTGGGGCCCCGGTTCCCTTAGTACCAGTATACCCTGGTAAGGTTTCGAGGAAGCTCAACACAACCTCTTCAATTGAGCCCCTGCAAGCTCCGGATTGATCGCCGTTTGATCCATGGGTTACTAGGGGTCAACCACTTCCCCTTTATGCCGTGTACAAATATAACCCGGAATTTTCAAATTAAATTTTGCGGGGTTTTTGATAGCGACGAATCTTTTTATTTTTAAGTTGGAAAGACTGTCGCTGACATCTGTGTCAAATTTTACGGCAATATCATATGAGCGCTCATTTTCGTAAACAGCCAAAAATGATTTTTTTCGATTTTTACCATGTACGAAAATATTCAACAAAGAAGTTCGATTAAATTTTGTGTTCGGAATGAAATTTCTTTCGCTGAAACGCTCAAAATGTTGCAAAAAGCCTTCGGTGAACAGGCCATGTCTAAAACACAAGTGCATGAATGGCATAAAATGCTCAAAGAGGGTCGTGAAGGCGTTGAAGACGAATCACATCAAAGACGACCAAGAACATCAACTGATGAACATCACGTCACGCAAATCAAAGAATTGGTACTGCAAAATCGTAGATTGTTCACTAGAGAGCTTGCTGATGCTGTTGAAATTTCAAATGGATCAGTCAATACCATTTTAACAGATGTTTTGTGCCTCAAAAGAGTCAAATCGCGGTTGGTGCCAAAAATGTTCAAATTCATGGAAAAACAGCGTCGTGTTGAAGTGTGTGAAATGATGCTTTCTTACTATCAGGATAAGCTGAAATGCATAATTACAGGAGATGAGATTTGGATCTATGCTTACGACCCGGAAACAATCGATCAATTAAGCGAATATTGTGCCAAAGGTGAGACAAGATCGAGAAGATCGCGCCAAAGTCACTCAAAAATCAAGATCATGTTGACAGCTTTCTTCGATTATCGTGGTGTGGTGCAATATGAATTCCTTCGAACCGATCAAACTGTCAACAAGGAGTACTATTTGAAAGTCATGCGTCGTTTGCATGAAGATATGCGTCTCAATAGACCGGATTTACGGTGAGACAATTCTTGGTTTTTCTAATATGATAATGCACCATCTCACACTGCGCTCGTTCTTCGTGACCATTTCGCCAAAAAGTCCACCCATATTTGTTCCACAACCACTGTATTTGCCTGATTTAGCACCGTGTGACTTCTGGCTATTCGATAAGCTTAAGAGACCGCTCCGGGGACACCGTTTTGACACGATAGAAGAGATTGAAGCCGAATCGAAGAAGGTATTGATGGTCATACCCAAGGAAGACTTTTTCATGTGTTTTGATGAATGGAAAAACCGTTGGCATAAGTGCATTGGAGCCGAAGGGAATTATTTTGAAGGGGATGAAATTAATTTTCAAGGATGAATAAAAGTTTGAAAAATTAAAACAAAATTTCTGGTCATATTTGTACACAGTAGTATGTAGATAAATTATAAATTTAACAGTCTTCAACCAGTCTACTCATGGCTACGTCACGATTTTCCAGTTCCAGCCCGTCGGTTTTTCCTCCAATGGACGATTAAAACTCGCTTCTATGACCATATTGTTAGTAGATCATCTAATTTTTCATTGACAGTAATACAAGCTAATGTATTTCCATTTCCTAAGTAATTCAACTTAAATACTACTATCAACAGCTTAAGGTTACCTTGATTGTAATTTCTTATCAAAAGATTTTAATCTTCAAGAAAAATTAGTAATTTAAAATTTCCAAACTTTTTGAAGCTTTCGTTGATGAGTATTTTTAGAAGAAACCGGAAAGATTGTAAACCGTATAACAAGTAATTTGTAGGCATGTTTGCTTCTTGATATTCTTCCTGGTACTTCGTAAATCCTTTAAATACCAAATAATGAAATAACGAGGCCGTCATGTTTGCTATTTAAACTGATTTAATTCTGTTCACTGTACTTCAAGATGATTACACAGTTTATCTGTAAAACACCATTTGCAGCATATGTCTGGTTTACTCTGGAATAATTTGATAATATCATTCAAAGTATTCTCGGATCAACTGCATGCTTTGAATGTTAAACGTGAGCACAAAAAAGGAAAGCAAAATTTAAAAAAATTGTTTTTGGAGTTCATACAAATACATATTTATATATTTTCCCTCAGCATGTTGATCATGTGAAAATCCATTTTACAAGTGCTAAGATTTCTTTTATGAAATGTTTTTCTATTAACATGCTATCGCTTATTTGAAAATGGCAGTTTTGAGCTAATATTGGTTACGTAATGTCCAAATTATTACCATTTTCAACCTGTTCACCACCATGTATTCCCAAAAATTCACAACTGAATTAATTTCACATAAGCATCCAACCCGAAAGATACTCGAGTAGCGACGTTAGGTTTGGGTGATGTTAGATCATCGAAAAGACATCCAGAATAAGAAAGTGCTAATCATAGAAGTCTTGGACGCCTGCGCGTGGTGGTGCCAGGTTGAAAGTGCACTAACCTCCGACTAAACTTTGATACTATTAGACTATTTACAAAGATCTCATCCGAAAAGAAATTGCTTGAGTATCCTCACATTGCAGGCGGAAATGCATTACAGCACATTGTGACCGCATCTGCTTAGTATAAATAGAATGACAATGCCAAGGTGTTGCGATTGAACAGACCAAAAAATTTGTCGTTTTCTTATGCTTTGTGTGCAAAGATACACAAAAAAAACTCTAAAATACTATAACTGAAAAAGCAATTCTGTCGTTAAAATGTCGAGTGAAAATATTGTGTGGAATTCCAGTTCATTTTAAACCTTTAATTTTAACTAGGAATATTTGTTAAAACCAGTCTCTGATATATGAAAGTCGGTTTGCTTTACATGAGCTCATTTTAGATTCAAATATTTCTCCCTATTTGCCTAAACTAGAAGCGAATAAATATCAAAGCGACAGTCTATTCTTTTTCTTTCTTCTTAGAACATCGTATAAATTCAATAATACCTTACTAATGAACTACTTAAAAAAAATTTCACCAGCGAAAAAGTGTTGTTGTACTATGTCCCATGCGAGAAATTTGAATTTTCAAAAGAAACCATTTTTGAAGGTATACTATATTAGATGTTTTGCTTAGCTCATTATCTAAGCGTTATTGTTGCAATTAGATAGTGTTCAATCATTCATGATTCGTCTGAACAATAGTTTGGTGAAAAAAAATTCTTTTCTCACATGAAACAAGTCATATTCAGGATTCAAGAGCATACTTAAAAGTAACCATTAACAGTGTATGCGTATGAGGTTTATTGATGAGTTTTATTCTATGGTTCTGATGTTCTTTCTGTTTTCACCCTACCAGTTTTTTGGGAGAAAAGTAGAATCATTTTTTTGACTTGAAAATCAGCAAGCTCGAGGTGGACAATTTTCTCCAACATTGATGCTTCTAAAAATACGAGCTCGAAAAGAATAGAATAGAATAAAAGATATAAAGTAATATCATTCGTATGAACCCTCACTATATGGTAACGTTGAATATTTTTTTATTTTTAATTTAGTTGTTTCATAATCATGAAAGAAAATTTTGCCGGTGTCTCTTCAAAAACTGATAAGAATGTATAAATTTTATAAACTGGATCACTGTGCTGTGCAAATCAAGTTAAAAAAATATTTTTTATGAAAAAAAAACATAATTTTCCGCATTTTCTTCTATCAAATTATAAAAAACGGCTGAAACGAATTTTTGTAATGTTCAAACTTCACAAAGATGTTAATGCACGTCAACTGACACCATAATGATGCAAATATTATATCTGGTGCGTGAGATATAGTGAATGATAAAAATGACCTTGAAAATCATGATGACTTTTAATGATTTTTTATTCAATTTGTTACGTAATCATAAGCGTCAATTGATTACGTAGGTAAGAGGGATGATTGAATATTCACGAGGATTAATCGGAAGGGGGGGGGGGGCAGGTTACAAAGCCCTTTCTAGGTTTTTTGTTATTTTCATATCGATGAAAGCTTTTTAAAGCATATGATCTAGCAAAGTATTGACTACAAAACATTTTACCATTCAAAGCGTTCATTACCACAAATGCAAATTTGATTATTACTTTTGATTTTCAAAATTTAAGCAGTTTTTATATTAAAATTAAAACACGGTACTGTAGAAATCCTTCAAAATCTGTTTAAACTATGCAAATATTAAAAAACTTTGATTGACTTAACAAAAATGTCTTAAAAATAAGAGATATAAGGTAAAATCCTTCATATGAACACTTTTTACATGGCGACTTTGAATGATTTTTTAATTTTTAATGTAATTTTTTTAGACATGATGAAAAAAGTTTTGCTACTTTGTCTCCAAAAATTGATAAGGATTTATAAACTTTATAAACATTTATTACCGTGTTGTGTAAATCTGGCTAAAAATTTATTGTTTATGAAAAAATCTTATTTTTTTTGCATTTTTTTGTTATATTAAAAAAACGGCTCCAACAATTTTTTTGTAAATGCAAAAAAACAACAAATATGTTAATACATGTCGATTGACACCTAAATGATGCAAATATTATGTCAGGTTCGTGAGATATAGTGAATGACAGAAATGAACTTGAAATCATGATGACTTTTAAGGGGACATTCGCCTTTGAAATTTTCAAAAAATCACTTTTGAGAATTTTACATATTTCAATTTTATACACGTTCAAAAGTTGGCTCCGAAAATTTCGTCAAGAAATTCGTAATAGAAAAAAAGGTACAGCTATATTTGTAACAGTAACAGTGAGTAAAAACCGGTTTCTATTGATGCGTGAAGCGCGGCGCGCCAGCTGCTACTTCTCCTGGTGTAAACATCTTTGGTATACATCTATGTGATATTGTATTGATCGGTGGTTGCTCTGTGGTATTCTTTGAGCAAGCACGTGTTTTATTTTTTTGAAATTCGTTAAAACTTGGCTAAAAAGTTGTAAAAAATGTCTAAACCGGGTGGTTTTCTGGCAAATATTTGACTGAAATTGCAGCGTGGATCGCAGCATCCATTTTCAACGAAGGCTCGAAAGCTTACCTAGCTATTATGGCTCTCATGGGCATTGAAATTGGCGAAACTGCAACGGCTTTTGCGCAAAAAGTTGACGAGGACCGTATCTCTCAAGCCAATATGAGGAGCAGTGAGCAGTCAAAAGAAGGTCGAATTAAGAAGTAAAAAGCTTTCGCCAGCCACTTACAGCAATTACTAGATAACGAGGGTCTTCAGTATTCAACAGCAATGGCCGATTAAGGGTAAAAAAATGTTTTCGACCTTTTATTCAATAAAATTATGGTAAAAAAACTTTAAACGCGTTTTTTTCGAAACTACCTTTTTCAAACTGGTAGGACACTTTTCTCCGAATCTTCTCGACCGATTTTGAAAAACCAAATTTGAATTTTTCAAAAATCTGTTACAGGAGGTCCACAATATGTTCTACCGTTTGAAAAGTAACTTTTGGATGACGCCGTCTACAGTAGCCGAGGGAAACTAAAAATGAAAAAAAAAATAATTTTTTATATTCTTTAGAGACTGTTTAACTATGTCCAAAAGAAAATTTGACAATAAATATAATAGTTTTTTCATAATCAAATTTTTAAATAGGGTGATTTTTTTGAATTTCAAAGGCGAATGTCTACTTAATGATTTTTTTATTTTTAATTTTTTTTAATAATCATGAGAAAAAGTTTTGTTAGTTTTTCCACAAAAAACTGTTTGAAGTATATAAATTTTGCAAACATTTATTACTTTATTTCGCAAATCAGGTTAAAAATTTATTGTTTATGAAAAAAACCTAATTTTTTGCACTTTTTTTCTTAAATTAAAAAACAGCTGCAACGATTTTTTCTACAATTTGATAGATTCACAAGAATATTAAAACGCGTCCATTGACACCTAAATTATGCAAATCGTATGTTTGGTTTGCGAGATATAACGCAATACAGAAATGACCTTGAAGATCATGATGACTGTTAATGATTTTTTATTTGTTATTTGTTGTTTTTTTGGGATCACGAGCAAAAAAATTTTGATGGTATTTTTATAAAAACTGTTTGGAGTATATAAATTATATAAACATTGATTGCTTGGACTTGGGAATAGAGTTAAAAATTTATTGTATTTGAAAAAAAAACAATTTTTTGCACTTTTTTTTAAATTTAAAAACGGCTCCAAGATTTTTTTTTAGAAACTTGACGCATTTACATAAATGTCAATACGCGTCGATTGACACCTTTTTAAAGGAAATCGTACGTTTAGTTCGCGAGATATAGCGCATGACAGAAATGACCTTCAAACGGGCAAAACAGCAAACCCCCCGACCGAAATTTCCCAAAAACTAATCAGCTCTTAAGATTGCAAAGACGCTTCGATTGACACTTCAACGAAGTCGATACGACTTTGTTTACATAAGTTATGCTCGTAGAAAAAAATGTCCACGAACGTACATACACACACACATACATCTCCCTTTCTAAAAAACACTTTATATATACTCTATAGACCTCAAAACGTAAAGAAATGTTGAAAATTTCAATTTCGATTTTCGAGGCGATTACAAGAACTTCCCATATACTGGGAAGTTAATAAGATCAATGAGCTTTGGGACAAACTAATATGTTCCGAAGAATCAAAATTTAATATATTTAGACGTTCCCAAGTATGGAGAAAGAAACGTGAATTTTTAAACCCAAAAATAGGAGGAAGCCGGTAAAGCATAGTGATTCAGGTGTTATTTTGTGGTGATGTACTTATGAATGTCAGCCATAGGTGTTGGGAACTTAATAATTATTGATGAAATAATGAACAACGAAGTATAGTGAAATATTCTAAAAAAAAACAATCTGGAAGTAAATGTTTCTCTGCACTTGCTGGGAATTGCAAATGATTACTTCTTCCAACAGGACAATGATTCAAAACACACAGCTGGTGTGTTAAAATGTGTATCTATAATAAACCCTATAAGCTAAGAACATCTTCACAAAACCCTGATATAAATTCCATTAAACGTTTACGGGATCATTTCAATAAACAACTGTATAAGTATGATATAAGAAGTAAACCTCAACTAGGAGAGTTTTTTGACCGAATGGAGAGAAATACCATCCGACTTCACTAAATTCTGATACGTAAAGTATATCTAACTAAATATTAGGTTTACATTTTTCAGTTATTACAATTGTAAATTGTAAACATCTATGCGGGGATACCATGGTCTTTGCTGAACAATTATTGCGGATTTAAATGAAATCTCTCTAGAATTGAAATATAATTTACCATTAAAAAGTTTCCTAAAAGCTTTCAGCTTTGTAAATCATTAAATTAATAAAATTGAACTTATTAGTGTTTCACAGTTATGGTGTTTTCACTTTTGCTGCACATTGTACGCTTAAAACTGGAAATTTGGCAAATTCTCACAGAATAATCTTGAAAATAAAAATTTGTACCCATATCAACTTGCAATGAATTGTATGTACATACATATATGTGTCCATAAAGAAGCTCTTCTCTGTCAATATTAAGCTACCTCATCAATATTCATCAATAAATGATTGAATGTGTCGAAAACTTTGATCTCGAAAACATCGGACAAGTTTGGGGACAATCCTATGAATGGAAACTAGCCAAATTCAAAATCGACTTTCCAATAAATGGATACAAGTTATGACCGATTGTGGACTGCTTTCATTGGTTTGCTTTCTCACATCTGCATAAACTAGATTGTGTTTCCCTGTACGTTGTTCAACTGATCTTGTCGAATTGTAGGTACTGCTACTCATAATTGGCACTCATAATGTGCAACTAACTTTCTGGATAGTTACTTCTTTGTCTCGCATGAGTCATCGGATGTGTTCAAGTTCAAAGTGAACGTACTCGAGAGTTGCTCAAGATCAAACGTACATATGCATCACCTACTACCGATTGATGCATACCATGCACACTGTATTCACCTCAGGAAGTAAGTGGAGTAGACGTAGAGACGTCGTCGATGACTTTGCATGAATCCATTCTTCAGCGTTGTCTGCTTCAGTGTGAACTCACCTTCCTAACCACCTTTCCAACCAAAAAGCACACCGAAAAACTTGCCCGACAACTTTTGCAATCAAATGGTGTCCATGTGCCGTTCGTGGCTCTTCACGGACCAAGAAGCCGGTTGAACTCTTACCACGGACGAACTACCAAGTTGTAGCTATTAGATATTGTTCTATATTCTCGGGAGATCAAGATAATGTCCCAGTAAATTATTGTGGAGGGCATGTTTTCGATATTTCATTTCTATCGTGCATTGGAAAATTTCTGGTCCTCTTTCTGCTGGATTAAAACTGGCTTGCGTCAGCTACTTGCGAATTCGTTCCATTTGCAGATATGTACAACCGAGTCCCATCCAATTAGATCGCATTCGTCATGCGTGGAGCCTTTCACCAAGAATACATGATATGTATATTAGTGCTGGCTGAAAAGATATATCCCATTTGATCTTTTGAATTTATAACAGTTGGTATCGTCATCATTATCGTATATTAGTTTTCGATTTATAAATTGGATTGTAGCGATATTGTTAGGGAGAAATTTGTGTTACTTTAGGTATTCTCAAATGTTACCAGTGGCTGATAATAATCTGTGAGCACCAGGTTTGCAGATAAATAATAGGATAAATATGTTAGGACTAAATATTCGAAACAAAAATTTTCAAAGCAAAAATGTTCCTTACAAAAAATCTGGTTACAAAAATATCTGTTAAAAAAATATTTCATTCAAATATATCCGGTACCAAAAATATTTATTGAAATCACCGGCAAAACTGCGATTTAGATTTTTTAGATGCATCAAATCAGAGGCGCCAATTGAGATCGATGTTATTTTTTGATTATTTTTGATGAAATCCGCTGAACTGTTGAAACATATATGCGCTAAGCTATAATTCGAGACAATTATGTATGCAAAAATGAGCGAAATTTTTGATACTGGAACAGATTTTTCAGACGAAATACAAAAATATAAAACGTCGGTCTGATTACGAGCCACCATCTGTTTAAATGAGCACATATGTTGCTGTCTTTTGTTTTTTCACAATATCATGGATGTGGAAAAAGCTAAACTCTTTAATCAGTATTTTGGTCTGCACTCGGCACGGACTCACGAAGGTCATCTTGATATTTAAGAATGCCAACTGAATCAAGAACTTCTAGTGTTACTGCCTGCACTACTAGATACATATGTATGTGAAAGGACCTCTCGATGTATTAAAGTACATTAAAACGAACCGACTTATTGAAAACCTTTGACCTACTCTCGTGGCCACTTGCATAGGGACAGCCACTTCAAAATTGTTTAACACAAAATCTCTAATCTTTTAGAACAGAGAGCAAATCTTAGTATCGCAATTTAAAGGCTACTTTATTGCTCTAGGACAAAATGTGGATCCTACAGTAAAATTGCTGTAACATTTTGGGTCACTTGGTCACTTGGATAGTGGCGGTTAAAATTCAGTCGTTGTTTGGAAAAGTGTTTCAAGAAAGCATAGCTGTTATTTTTAACTTCCCAGTATATGGGAAGTTCTTGTAATCGCCTCGAAAATCAAATTGAAATTTTCAACTTTTCTTTACGTTTTGAGGTCTATAGAGTATATATAAAGTGTTTTTAGAAAGGGAGACGTATGTGTGTGTGTGTGTACGTACGTACGTACGTACGTCTGTACGTTCGTGGACAGTTTTTTCTACGAGTATAACTCACGTAAACAAAGTCCGATCGACTTCGTTGAGGTGTCAATTGAAGCGTCTTTAGAATGTTAAGAGCTGATGAGTTTTTGGGAAACTTCGGTCTGGGGAGTTTGTTGTTTTGCCCATTTGCAGGTCATTTCTGTCATGCGCTATATCTCGCGAACCAAACATACGATTTGCATTGTTAAGGGGTCAATCGACGTGTATCAACATTTGCAAGAATCTATCAAATTTTCAAAGAAATCGTTTAAACTGTTTGTAAATTTAAGAGAAAAAAAGTGCAAAAAATAGGTTTTTTTAAGAAACAATAAATTTTTAATCTGATTTTGAACACAACAGTCAATTTTTATAAAGTTTAAATACTCCAAATAGTGCTTGTAAAATTGTCATCAAAACATTTTCTTATCATTACGAAAAAAATTAAATAAAAAATAAAAAATCATTAACAGTCATCGTGATCTTCAAGGTCATTTCTGTCATGCATTATATCTCGCGAACCAAATATACGATTTAAATTGTCAAGGTGTCAATCGACGCGCATTAAAATTTACGTGAATCTATCGAGTGTTGAAAAAAATCGTTGGATCCGTTTTTTATGTAAGAAAAAAAGTGCAAAAAATTAGGTTTTTTTCATAAACAATAAATCTTTAACCTGATTTACGGAAGACAGTATTCAAATTTTATAAAATTTATATACTTAAAGCAATGCTTGAAAAAGTCATCAAAATTTTATCTCATGATAACAAGAAACATTAAATAAATAAAAACTAACAGTCGTAATGATCTTCAAGGTCATTCCTTCCATTCACTATATCTCACAAACCAGTTATAATATTTGCATAATTAAGGTGTCAATCGACGTGTATAAACATCTTTGTGATTTTTTTAACATTATCAAAATCGGTTTCGCGGTTTTTTAATTTAATAGAAGAAAATGCGAAAAATTAGTATTTTTTTCATAAAAAATATTTTTTAACCTGATTTGCACAACACAGTAATGAATGTTTATAAAATTTATACATTTTTATCAGGTTTTGAGAAGAAACCAGCAAAACCATAATCCATGATTATACAAAACTAAATAAAAAATAAAAAATCATTCAAAGTTACCATGTAAAGAAGGTTCATACGAATGATATTACTTTATATCTTTTATTCTAAATAAATTGTTGTAAATTCAATCAAAGTTTTAAAATATTTGTATAATTTGAGCAGATTTTTAATAGTTTTTACAATCTTTTAATTAAACAAAACTGCTTAAATTTCGAAAACCATATAAATTTCAATCAAATTTGCATTTGTGGTAATCAGCGCTTTGAATGGTAAAATATTTTTAGTCAATACTTTGCAAGATCATATGCTTTAAAAAGCTTTCATCAAATAAAAAATTGTAATTTTGCCAATTATTCGTAAAATCAACTATTATAGATACCATAAAATTTGTTTCGGGTAAACACAATAGAATGGATAACGAGTTATAAACAAACAAACCAAATGATAGATAAGAAAGCTACATAATTTCTAGTTGCATTGGAAAATTGTTTTTTCTTCGTAAATTTACTGCATACCTAGACCTCGTTTCTTGAAAAGTAAGGCAATTTAATAGTTGCAATTTACCGGGAAACGTGAATATTAGCGAACAATTTCACTTTTGAAAGAAGCTTTTACTTTTATAAATGCAACTGGAATTTTAATAATATAATGAAATATAGACCAATCAACGCGATGGTTCTTGAAGTATTTATAAAACAAGCCGCGAAGTGCGACCCTTGAGGTCCACACGGTCAACTTCCCAGTAATATCTAGAAAAACATTAAAAATATTGAACACAATAATAATTTTGAAAATAATACTACTTTAAATAATAATAATGAGAGGTACTCATAGCAGTAACAGGAATGAGTTAATATTAATCATATCATCTACGGGAAGGTCCATTGAATAGGTAAGGTTTTTGGAGGATGGGTGATGATGATTGATTACCACATATGCAAATTTGATTGAAATTTTGATGGTTTTCAAAATTTAAGCCGCTGTTTTTAATTATAAGACTGCAAAAACTATTAAAAATCTGCTCAAATTATTCCAACTTTTTACAACTTTGATTGACTTTAGAATAAAAGATATAAGGTAATAGAATAGAAGATAATAAAAGAGTATAGAATGAAAGATATAAGGCAATATCATTCGAAAGAACCCTTTTCATATGGTAACTTTGAATAATTTTTTTATTTTTAATTAAACTTTTTTTTCAGAATCATGAAAAACGTTTTGCCGGTTTCTCTTCAAAAATTGATAAGAATGTATAAATTTTATAAACATTTATTACTGTGTTGTGCAAATCAGATTAAAAAAAAATATTAATGAAAAAAACCCTGAGTTTTCACATTTTCTACTATTAAATTTAAAAAACAGCTGAAACGGATCTCTATAATGTTAAAATAATCAAAAAGATTTTAAAACACGTCGATTGACACCTTGATGATGCAAATATTATATCTGGTTCGTGAGATATAGTGAATGGAAGAAATGACCTTGAAGATAATGGTGACTGTTAATGATTTTTTATTTTTTATTTAATGTTTCTTGTTATCATGAGAAAAAGTTTTGATGATGTTTTTTCAAGCACTGCTTGAAAAATATAAATTTTATAAAAATCGAAAAATGTCTTCCGTAAATAAAGTTAAAAATTTATTGTTTATAAAAAAACCTAATTTTTTGCACCTTTTTTTCTTAACTTAAAAAACGGCTCCAACGAATATTAATACGCGTCTATTGACACCTTAACCATACAAATCGTATGTTTGGTTCGCGAGATATAACGCAAGAAAAAAATGACCTTCAAAGGGGCAAAACAACAAACGTCCCCAACCGAAGTATCCCAAAAACTAATCAGCTCTTAAGATTGCAAAGACGCTTCGATTGGCACCTCAACGAAGTCAATACGACTTTGTTTACGTGAGTTATGCTCGTAGAAAAAAGTGTCCACGAACGTACATACGTACGTACGTACGTACATACACACACACATACATTTCCCTTTCTAAAAACACTTTATATATACTCTATAGACCTCAAAACGTAAAGAAATGTTGAAAATTTCAATTTCGATTTTCGAGGCGATTACAAGAACTTCCCATATACTGGGAAGTTAAAAATAAATGAGAAGTTAACTCGCCTAACAAGATTTATAAAACAGATATATGATAATAATGGCTTTCCTTTCCTAAAGAAGCGTTGTCAAAACCAAGAAAAAAAATAAGCATTTCAACCAGTGGCCAAATAAATTTATGTTGGATATTGGAGTTTTGGAACAATTTCGAAATTGAATAAAACAGTCTATGAAACACAGCCTTACAACAAAATAAAATATTTCGACGAAATGTGAATCAGATGCCAATGTAAAAAGAATATTAATTAGATCTTTGAAAATAAGATAGTTTCCTTGAATACGCTGGCATCTTATCTGAATTTTGAGATATTAAAAGTCCCATATGTACAACTATGGTATGACTTTCCTGTGAAAACTCTGGAAAATTAACGACAAATACAAAACTGTTCACTTAAGCAATCATCACCGAAAAGCCTTCAATATAACTGATATCAAAAACACAGTAATCTAATGTACTTCCTGATTAATTAAGATGCTTATCACTGAGCCCGTCGCTCCTGCAATCAAGGCGCAACAGAAGGCCCAAATAAAACGAAAAACAAGGAAACAAAATTATACCTATCAAACCTTTCAATCTATCCGAAATTCAATCCATCATATTCAACATTTTTAATGCGACTACTGATAAGGCATCTATGTACATTCTGATACGCAATTAATTCTGGAAAAACATTTTCATAACCGTTGAATTATGGTATTATTATGCATTTGTTAGTATTTATGGATTGTGACAAACCTTGATAGCATTTCAAAGTGAGAAAAAAAGTCATGGAATATTTGGAGGCATTTGCTTTGAAAACACCTTCGTAAACAATATTCGAACTATGTGGACTGACTCACAATTAATACGCAAAGGTGATAATAGTGTATGTGGAACGAGTGAACGGTTTCATTCGATTGGACAAATTTCTCACGATAAGCATATGCATCGTTTGGAAGAAAAGTTAATACGCATAATACTTCTCGGTAACGCCAATTGGCGAAATTATGAAATGAACGACGTTCCTGCCAAAAGAGAAGGAAATGTGTCCCAAAAGGACCACTTATGATATTCTACAAGTCAACCTTCAATTTATTTGTTCCACCCAACCCCAAAGCTATGTATTTTGATCTCTTTCAAACTGTGTGGCCTGGTCGACGCCATATTTTAAGGATTACAAAAACAGAAAATGCGAATGATAACCGGTAAATCTAAGAACTTTAGGCGCTTCTATTTATATTATGCAACAAGTTAAAATGCTCTTCAGACCAAATTGATGCTGCTCAAATTTACATATTAATTTTTAATGATTAATTTATTCAAAGCAAGAAACATACACTGCCGGAAACTATTATAAATCAATAGCTTTACACTTTGACTGCTTCATGTAGATGCAACTAATGAAAGAAAATTTCTGTTGACACACCCTACTCAATTGTAGTTGATCACGTTATTTAGTTTTCAGAAAGTTTTAAAAAAGGATAAATAAATTACCAATTTTCTGCGCCTTCGAGATGGAAATAATTGTGAAACCATTAATTAAAATTATGAAATTGTATATGTTTATTAATCATTATTATCATTATTATTATTAATCATTATTAATCAATTAAAATTTTGTCTGGCATTGCTTCTTTTAAGTTTTTTAATTCATTTATATTTTTTGCCAAACTGCAATGAAGACTCTTCTGAGCCACATAACATAAGATAACTGCCTGACAAAGTAAATAAACTAGACATGGTAATCTATTCCCGATTCCCAAATGTGTTCACTACTGCGCATGTACGTCACTGATGCCAGAAGTCGCCGAAAAGTGCCCAGTAGGAATAGCATCAACACTTTTTGGAAAAAATGTTCCGCCCAGTAGGAAAGGGAAAAACCCAGGAACGGCACACATCGTACAAGAAACAATTATTAGTGGGCACAATTGCACTCCCGAAACAGTTTCGGTAAGAGAAAATGCGAAATCGTTCAGTCATGCACCGACTATCCGCCGCCGGTTTCCGCCATTTATACATTTTGAATTGTGGCGCCTCGTTTTCTTTCGCCTTGCCAGATGTGCACCCTATGTTTTGTTCATCTGGCAGCCCAAATTTTTGGGCCAAAATGACGCACATTATGCCAGCTGTGCGAGCGAGATAGAAGAAAAGCTGCGCATGGGTTTACCATGTCAAGTTTATATACCTTGACTGCCTGCCATCCACGTTAACTCGGCATATTATGATTCTGAACTGCATGCTGGTCACTCCCAGTCGGACTTTTTGGAATCAATTCTTTGGTAATGCATGATTTCAACGATGCTTATGTCGGAAAATGGAATTGATTCCAAAGGAATGCATAGGGAATCTGAAAAGTAATCATTGAGTGAATGAAAATTTCTATACATTACCTAGTAATGCAAAAATGAAGCGATGGTAACATATTGCGGGGAATGGATTCCTTCCAGAACCGATTATCAAGTATGCATTACGGAACACATTCTGATGCATTGATTCCAGCATCGCTTCCTGGTAATGCGAAATGGAGTTAGCACGGATCCTGCCAATGACATCGTCATGTTAAAGTAATCGATGCGGTATTGCGAAAACGATCCGTATTAGCTTCCGAAGAATGATTACGGAATCGATGCAGTAAGCATTACTGGTCCCACTGGGCTCTTAAATTTGAGTTCATATACATATGTACATACAGTGCTGTGCAAAACTTAAGCAACTCACTACATGTCGGAATGAAAGGGAAAATTGCAATCAAAATATAAAGAATTTTTTTCCTTTTTTGTTTTTAATTCACACGTTAGCATGTTGCTTAAAGCTCTGCAATAAAAAAAGGACATCAGTCTTTTAACTGTTCTTAGTAAAAAACAAAAACAAAATACACCAACAAAAAGGCTGTGCAAAATCTAAGCAAGTTTTATTAATATTTCGTGTAATAGCCGTTATTTTTTATAACAGCGGCACATCTGCGAGGCATTGATTCAACTAAATTATTTAAAATTGACATGTTCATTTTTCCCATTCGTCTTTTAGGTTTGTAAATAATTGGTCCTTGTTTGCAAACTGTACTGTTCCCATACGCCGTTTCAATATACCGAACAAGTTTTCTATAGGATTCAAGTCGGGCGATTGTGCCGGCCAATCAAGAACTTGAATACTTTTAGAGCTCTAAACCATTCTTTAACCAACTTCGATGTGTTTTTCGGGTCATTATCATATTGAAACACCCATCGAAGTGGCATATTACACTCTGCATAAGGTAACATTCTAGATTCTGAAATGTCCTCATACATGAATCCGTCCATAATTTCTGTTATTCTATGAAAGGGACCAATACATAATGCTGTGAAACATGTCCAGACCATGACGCTTCCTCCCCCATAATTCACCGTTTTCCTACAGAAGTGTGGATTCAGTTGTGGTCCCTTCTCATGCCTCACACGGAATAAGCCATCAGAATTGAAGAGGTGGAACTTGGATTCGTCGCGAAATAAAACGCTCTTCCATTTAGCAACTGACCAGTCAAGATGGTTTTTAGCAAATTCAAGCCTAAATGATATATAAAACGATATAAATAGTAAAATAATAATGTTTAAAAGTGTTGTTCGAGCAGTTTACCTTTTCCTTGCATGTCTTTTTGTGAGTAATGGGTTTTTTAAAGCTGTATAGCTTTTTGGATTGAATTCAATTGACCGTCTGCGAACAGTGCTTGAGTTGACATTCAAGCCTAGCTCTTTCACAACTTCTTTTTACGGTTTTATTTTTATCAATTTTTAATTTGTAAGCCATCTCTAATGGTAGTTTTACGCGGTCTTCCACCAAAATTTACACTTTTCACACTACCCGTGTTTTTATATTTCGTAATCCATTTTAAAATGAAAAATTTGTTTATATTTAACGATTTGGCAATCTCTATTTGGGTTTTTCTGGAATAATATAGCGAAATTACGTTTGATTTAAATCTATTATCGTATTGATTACGCTGCATTTTCAATTTTATGTTTTTTGGACACAACTAAACCCACAGGGAAGACGAGTTTTACTGATCTAATTGACACGAGCATCAAAAAAAACGAAAAACATCGGGAAATCCCCGTTACTTTTGTTCTGATTGGGAATCGTAGCTGCGTTTTGAAAGTTGCTTAGATTTTGCACAGCCTTTTTGTTATATATTTTATTTTGTTTATTTTTTATAGAACAGTTAAAATATTGATGTCCTTTTTTTATTGCAGAGCTTTAAGCAACATGCTAACGTGTAAATTAAAAACAAAATAGGAAAAAAATTCTTTATATTTTGATTGCAATTTTCCCTTTCATTCCGACATGTAGTGAGTTGCTTAAGTTTTGCACAGCACTGTAGGTCTTCAAGGGAAAAAAACATAGTTTTCAAAAAATTGGATTTTAAAATTCAAAGCTCTATTTTATTTTAAATTTACACACATAAAAGTTTAGCATTTCAAGAAGTTGTAAAAAAGCTAAAAAAAAATGAAAATTGTAAATTTTCCTGCAGTTTTCCTCGTCCAACCTTTTTTTGTGGTAGGCAGAATATTTTGATGCAGGTTCATCTCAAATCAAAAATTCAAAAAAATTCTTTTAGTTTGAAAAAAATGACATTTAAAGTTAGCATTTTTCCGATTCTCATCGGTTTTAAAATATTTTTTTCGTATAAAACAAAAACGAGTAGACCAAATGAAAATCCCTCCATCGATTCGTTCTCGAGAAATCGTGCTTACCGCTAGGAAAAACATCCAGTTTTTGTGCGTTTTGAATTGTTGTGTATTGAGAATTATTTTTTAAATCAGCAGTCGTAAGGCACTACTGACCCCACGCTGGGGCAAGTTGTGCCGGAGCCGAGGTCGGTTGTGCCGTTCATAATTTCTGACCTTTCGCTCTGGACTGTA